>MU551713.1:717097-863961 GCA_024362625.1 Silurus asotus
TATACATACACACACACACACACACACACACACACACACACACACACTCACAAAAATTACGCAGGAAAGGATGAGTAGGTACATGACCGAGATATTGACAGCAGTCCAGATTTAAAGTGTTGCAGTGTGATTGTCACTAATGTGTCCATGTGCTGATATTAAAGTGACACTGTGCTGTGCCAGTCCGGTATCAAATTGACAGTTGTGTATTTGTGCAGAAAAACTGTGCAAAAGCTGCAAAAGTAAGTCCAGTTAGAGAAATTTAAGGTACCAGGTGCTAAGTGTTTTTCTGGTCTAAACTTTGAATGGCCTACGGGAAAAAGATCCTCCTCATTCTCTCGGTTTGCCTTCAAGGAGACAGAGAAAAGATAAAAGAGTCCATTGTTAAGATGGCTGAGGTCCTTCACTGTCTTCCTGGCCCTGGTCCGGTTGTCGATGGTACATTCAGCTGACCGCACCACCCTCTGGAGGGTTCGCCTGTCCTGCATGGTGCTGTTCCCGAACCAGGAAGTGATGCTATGCTGAGAGGGCAGTTTAAAGTCCCCTAAAAGTCTCTCGAACTACATGGGAAAACAATAAACAAGGCATTTACAGTCACTAACTACCAGATCAAAGGTGAGAAGATCTAACCTACAACCCGAGCAGGCGTTTTACTTTTCCTGACAGTTAAACTCGTTTGTTTTTTGTCGACATGTCCCCCGAAGCTGCCAACTGTTGGCGAAAAATGTGTTTTGCTTCTCTGCGTTGTGAATGCCACGTAAGTGGGTTGTCTGGACCTCAGACAGGTGGAAACACAATCTGTACAGTGTGCTCACATCAAGCTGGCATTATAAAGAAAGCACCTGCTTATAGGGTATCATTAGGATATTCTCAAACTCGGGGGGGAAAAAAACACCAAACACTCTATAGGGGAAAATGGATGACAATTCTTAAGCAGTTGCAGCAGCCTGTATCAAGTTTTTAAGTTGGACTTTAAATTTGTACAATTACAACTGGTGCCCTGACTCCTGTCATACTGTTACCTGGGTAACGTCTCTATTACACTAATAACCTGGCTAGCTTTTCTGTCTGACCATTTTTAGTAAAATGAGATCACTCGGTTTTTAAACCCGAAAAAACAAATAACCTTAACAGATGAATAAGTCTACTGGAAAAAATACAGTTTGAGGGTTAAAGGCCTTACACAAAGGCCCAGCAGTGGCAAGTTGGTGGTGCAGGATTTGAACTTGTGACTTGTCAAGCCAATGTCCAATGTCTTAACCATTGAGCTACCACCTGGGGTAACTGGGGTTAGACCACCTTGGGTAGCTGGGGTCAAAGCACAGGGTTCATGATACAGCGCCCCTTGAGCACAGAGGGTTTTCCAAGAACCCAAGTTTGATGATACGGAAGCTTGACTTTCCGATCAGTAATCCAAACCCTTAACCACCAACCTACCACTTCTCTTACTTGATGGCAAGTCACATTTATCTGTTACTTCCACTATATTAACAGAAGCATTGGGATGCCTGACTTTTCCATCCATATGTGGTTCTTCCTCACACTTTTACCACAAAATTGGAGGCACACAATTGTGTAGAATGTCTTTGGCTGTCGTCGCATCAAATTTCCCCTTCACTGGAACTAAAAGAGTCAAACCTGTTCCAGCATGACAGTGCTCCTGTGCACAAAGCCAGCTCCATGAAGATGTGGTTGACATGGGTTCATGTGGAAGATATTAGGTGACCTCCTATAGAGCTTTGACCTCAACCCTATTGAACACCTCACCTCTCCTGCATCACTGCCTGACTTTACTAACACCCTTGTGTCTGAATGTTCAAAAACCACAGACAAATCCTACAGGCATGTGTCCACAAACTTTGTCCATACAGTGTCAGATGTTCAATGACAAATATGAGATGCAATTAAATCACCACCATTGGGATGCAAACCAAGTCTCCAAATCCTCACTCATCAGCAAACCCAAGAGGCATGGCAAAAAAATGAAAGGCACACATCCTGCCAGCGGAGAGATAAAGAAACCCTCCAGCTGCTCCCCAGTTGTTAGTGAAGAAGCCAAAACGCTGGACTGAAACCAGATACGAAACACGCAGAAACTTTCTATCGCCTGGGAAAAAAAAAAAAAACTTCCCACTGGCGAGCTGTTCATCAAACACTGCAGCCTGATGAGCAGGGAAAAAATTTTAAGCTAGGCATGTGGGAAAAATCATAGCAGCAAGCACATGACTACTTAAATATAGATAAAGATTGATCATCGGTCTGTTGGCAGCATTCCAGGATAATTCCAACAGCTTCAAGACTGACATGACGGCTCTCCTGACAGTCCGAGCTAATCAGCTGTGCAATAAATCACAATACGCAACGTGCGAGATATCGTTCCCATTAGCTGCGAATACACACCATGCTCAACTACACAGTGCATTAAAGATTCAATACAATACGGATTATAGCTGTTACAATGAAATACAATGCTGTTATTTGGTACTGTTCACAGAAAGGACTTTCACACCTCCTTCAGTGGGAACAGCTGGCACAGTTTGGGCATGATGAGCTGTATTCAGAGATTCGTATTAAGAGTCATCATACACAGGTGCATGTTCAAGTAAAGACAAAGTTGTTATAATTTAATAGAATCTAGTCCACTTTGTTTAAAGGATCAGCACTTGCCAATGAGCCTAAAAAATGTGAACTGATGAAGCACCTCATGTTTTTTTATTTTTTCCCTTTTTTTAACAATATAATTTGACTACAGTTACAAAAGCAAGTAGAACAAAAAAAATTATAAGGAAAAATTGTAATACAATTGTACAGAAATAATAGCAAGTTGTTTAAAAAAACAACAAATGGGTGGAAAAACAGAAGCTGTTGAAATCTTCTGACTGTTATTATGACATTCATGTGTTTTAATAGAACAATATGGTTTACATAATTCTGGCATCATCAGAGCCCTAGGACTGTAAAGCCATGACAGAAGACAAAAAAGTCTCACCTCCTTTATTATAACTAAATGACAGAGAGGCCACGCCTCCTTTATTATAACTAAAAGACAGAGAGATCACGCCTGCTTTATTATAACTAAAAGACAGAGGCAATATGCCTCCTTTACTATTTCTAAAAGGCAGAGAGGCCACGCCTCCTTTATTAAAACTAAAAGGCAGAGGCCACACCTTTATTATAAATAAGACAGAGGCCACACCTCCTTTATTATAAATAAGACAGAGGCCACACCTCCTTTATTATAACTAAAAGGTAGAGGCCTTTCCTCCTTTATTATAACTACATGTCAGAGGCCACGCCTCCTTTTTTATACCTTAAATGCAGAGAGGCCACACCTCCTTTATTATAACTAAAACGCAGAGATGCCAAGCTTACTTTATTAAAACTAAAAGGCAGAAAGGCCACGCCTCCTATAATGGAACAGACTGACATTTCAAATGATTAATTATTTAAAAGAATTATAATACAAAAATCGATGTTAAAACTGGTTTACTAATTAAGATTCTCTAATCTACTTTTCCAACCCTATTTCAGTCAATTAAAAACAACAACAACAACAACAACACCCACCAGGAGGGTGTCTAGATAGACTACACTTTAAGGGCAGAAGATTGTGGCCAGATAAGACGGCAGTGATGTTTATTTATATAAAGGTTACAAAATATATTGTGAAGGGCTTAAAAATATCTTCAAATAAAATCCATTATTTTGCTTAACATTGATTTTTCCAGATTAGTGTCCATAATGCTTCACTCGATTCAGGGACAAAATCACACTCATGCAGAAACAAAATAAATACGCAGAAAAGGAAAAAGGCGAATATCCGAGTCATCGCCTTTCAAAAAGCAGTAGGTATGAATAAAACATTTCCTGTTTTTATTCATAGGAACATGAGGACAAGTCATTATTTTCAATGATAGCATGGTCAGTTGAAATACCTGTTGCTGATTGGCTGGAAGACTGGCAGTTCTGGTCTATATAAAACAGTTATATACAGGGTGAGACTGGGATTTGAAACATTTCCTCATTACATTACTGAGCTGCATTGATCATTTTGTGCATAAATTAAGCGTGAAACAAATTTATAGTGCTCCTTTCCCCTACTACTTTATATACATGCCTGATCGATATTAGAAACCACAGTGAGGATTGGAACCACATAAACATTCTAGGCATCCATGAGGTTGCTATGGAGGGTTCAAGAAGCATGATAATGGATTTGGATTGTAATACATAGAAACATTTAAGTGTCCAGCAGTGGAGAGTTGCTAACCTCGGCAAGTTTAATGAATGGACATTCATGTCAATCAGATAAGGACGGGTTCCGTTTTTGAGTCAGTTTTCTTACTTATACTCTCACAGATTTTTTTCTTGCCACTGCTCATTACAGGGTCTTATTTATGATGTTAAAATCTATATTTGCAATGTATTTTATTCCGTAAAGCCACTTTGGGACAATGTCGATTGTTAAAAGCGATACAGAAAACAAATTGAATTGCAAAACAATCAAGCGAATGTGAATATAATTGATGAAATTAAGAAGGTAATGTTAAAAAGAGAAAAAGCAAAAAACAAACAAACAAAAAAAAAGATTATGAGTAGATTATGTCCTTTCTACAGTCTTATACAGTCAATTGACTTTGTGAAACCAGGAGCTACTGAGCAACTTATAAAGCAGCTCAATATTCGAGATCATCAAAGATCCAACACCAGCTTCTCCATGCTATAGCCTTTAAACACTCAAAGAGGTCCAATGTCAAAACTCTACATTAAGTGGAATTTTATTAATGCATTGGGCTGTGTTTTTTGCGTTGCGTATCAAGCATTAAAATCCCATATGTATTCTCAGATAAAGTAAAAGGCTTTTTAAGTGAATAAGCCAGAAATTATGTGCTCTACCCTGAATGGGGTGACAGTGGCATGGAGATGTAACATAACATAACATCTTTGGTCCCGGCTAAGTCCAAATAACAGCCATGCTAACACCTGTCTGTGGTCAGGACATACTTTAAATGAGGCAGACAAACCATCTTGGAGACACTGATAACACCCCTATGCCTTCATGTGAAACCCCTGCAGACTGGGGGTGCTAAGGGTGCCACACACACACACACACACACATCCATGATTTAACACATCCATGTGTGTGAGTGTGCACGAGCACATTCATGACGCACACTGATAACACTGTCAACCTCACGCTTATCTTTACCATAGGCTTTCAGGTAGAGCACACAAAATGCCAAAACACACCCTAACCCACATTCCAGTGCGGCTCTGAAACCGAACACCTCCAGAGTAAACATGTCACTGTTTACACATTGTTTTTAACACCAGACTTAAATGGACAGCGGGGTTGGTAATTCGCGGTGACTAACAAGGTAGAACAGGATTCAGGGGAAGTAAAATTCTTTCTGGGTAACTACTTGTCAAAGGTGATGAGAAGTCCTGAATAGAGTGAGCTAAGAAAAAATTCTAGGCTTCAAGTGTGTGTGTGTGTGTGTGTGTGTGTGTGTGTGTGTGCATGTATTAAGGCTAGTCCTGTCAGAGCCTTATTTATCTTACAAATACCTTAGACATCCTCAAAAATCTCTTGCCACCATTCAAAATGCTTAGAGCACATTCAAGGACTTATCATTGCACAGATTCCAGTAAAAACACCATCAATGGACGATGATGATGCAAAATAAAGCGTTTGCACTTTCATCAAAAAGTGAGTTTGAATCGCAGAATCTAGCCAGCAAAATGGATGAGATGCTCATGAGCGCCCTCTAGACACCGTTACAAAATTGTATGACAAATCTAACAAAGTTGACAGGCACAGCCAATTTTGCAACATTTCCATAATAACAAGCATAAATAATCATTTGGATGGATGCTATTTTATGAATATTGTATGAAGGCATTTTGATTATTTAGATTTGTTACATCAGTATGAATTTCGAGTTTTCTGACTGACGCTCATAATGAAAAAAATCTCCCCACCGTCCTGATGTTAGCGAAGCCGCATGCTGGCAATAATAAAAATATTAATAAAAAAAAAATAATAGTAATAATAAATAAACAAAAACAACTATCGAACTCTAAACCATAGTGGCCTAAATACAATTTTCCAAATAGCCAGATTATTTGTCAGAGAGAGTTGCTTGCAGGAATTATAGGCTAATGGCAATAATCCATAACGATAGTTTTTCCGGCTTCCGGTCATTGTGAGAGTGACCTCTAGAGGCGAATCACAGATGCCACGTGTTGTTTGTTTTTACACGTGAGACTGTGCGCTGCACGGAGAGCATTATATTATATTTATTATCTTTATTTATCAATTAAATAATTATATTTATTAATGAATATATTCATATTTTTTTCATTTAGCACATTTCATGATTCTGTTGTTTTTATATTTGTGTAAGTTTTAGTACTATTTTTACATCAAATGTTTCTTCATTATTATCCAGTATCCTTTTTATTCGGTTGATTCATCGGTTATCGGCAAATACGAGCCGACCTAGCTATCGGTAAAATCCACTATTGGTCGACCTTTTGCGGTCACAACCAACGATGGATGATAAATAGCTCCATGAGCTTATCAGAAATTCGGCGTAACAGTGCAATGATTTCTTTTAATTATGCTAAATGAAATTATTCACAGAAGTCAATGTCTATAAATAATAACAAAGAAACATCCAGTAAAGTCACTAGCAATTTCCATACTGGCTAGTTATGAGGAGCTTTCAACCTCCCCAGAAAATCTCCAGAAAATATGGAACAAGGCACACGGAATCACAGGGTTTATGAAAACATGAAACATTGCATACTTCTATTAGAAACCATCACACAACATGAAAATAAATAATAATAATAATATTCTGTATCATACTGTGAATGCAATTTATTTTGTAATATAGTAAAACAAATTGCTGAGTACTTCAAGGGTGGAATGTTTTAAGTAACCAATTTTTTATTTTGGCTCACAGCATTAATAGCACAATTTATAAAATTGCCCACCAAAAACTAAAACAGCCACTTCCTCTACAGAACATTTCACGTCTAAAAGAAAAGCCATCACAGCAGGGTTCAGAGAGCACATAAAAAAAACCCTAGCTGAAAAGCAAAATGCTCTTCATCAGAGAATAGGAGTCTCTGTTGATTTGTATATTCCTACCAATAGATTGCAGTCATGCTACACTGAACTGAACATTTCATGCAAGTGAATGCGTTTCTGTCTAGCACTGAATCGTCTCCACATGTCCCAAAGTGTATACTGCAACCCTAAATACTAGAGGTCGACCAATTAATCTGTTTTGCAGATTAATCTGCACCGATAGTTGATGGAACTATTGGCAAAAATCATAACCGATAGTTTTTCTGGGTTGCGGGAGCGGCTGAGAAGGTCCCTTGTCGTTATACAGTGAAACAGCGGCCTCTACAGGCGATTCACTGAAACCATGCGCTATTTGTTAAAGGGTCTTTATTTTATTCGGATGTAACTGTTTTTTACGGAAGTCCTAAGAGGCCATGCGTTATAATATTTTTTTTCTTACTTGTTTTCTCATGACCATAACATAACGGTTGTTTTCTCGTTATCACGATTTAATTTTCTCGTTATCTTGGCAAACATTGTTTCCTCGTGATCACTTATCGCCACTTAATTTTTCCTGTGTATTTTCAGTTGGAGTATGTTCTGGAAATATGTTCGTGATGCTGCTGCTTCTAGAATATGGTCTTATGCCAAATACACAAGAAAACAATGTTTGTTATGTCCAGATCACAAACATTCTTATTATTAATTTAAGTTGTGATCATGAGAAAACAACTCGCTATGTCAAGATCGCAAGAAAATGTAGTAGTCTGTCTGTAGTTTTTACTTCTGTGGAATGTTACTTTTTGTTTCAGTTTGAATGCATGTCTTATTTTCCTCAATATTCATTAATATAATTAATATATTGATATTTATTTCATTTATTGCACATTTTCCTGATTCATTATTGATTACGGGCAGGTATGATCTAACCTAGCTGTCGGTGTCGGTAATATCCATTATTAGTCGACCTCTACTAAATACACCACATAATGGAGCCACAGGCTACTATAGTTACCAGGTTACTACAGTGGATGGACAAAACAGATCAGAAAAGAACAGAACAGCATTAATTCTTCTTGGAATCCTGGAATATGAGTCCTGAAGGAATTGTGGTCAGACATTAGTCAAAAGAACATCTTCCTGTTTCGATTTTAAGAAGTTGAGGAGGTGGATAGCTATTCAGCACTTTATGCTTGAGAACCTCACTGAGGTCTAAATCTGGTGATTGGAGAGGACATGGAAAATGCTTGACTTCATCCTGGTGTCCATCAAACCCCTAGTAAATTATTTTAACAGTATGCATGGGGAACTTTATCATCCTGGTAGATGTGTTTGCGCTACATGGTGGTCCTGATCCTATCAAATTGCCCCAGAATCATACAAAGCAAACATCCTCCACAATGTTTTAGTTTTTTTAAACAAGATACATGCCACATGGATTTATTAATGTAGAGACATTGGATTGTGTACAATTCCGAAGAATAGAGTATATTGTGATTTAACAGTATAATTTGGGGGAATTGTTTTCGTAACTTTGGCATTTACTACAGTTTTGAGTTACAGAGCTCTTTCTCTTAAATTCTATGGGTATTATTCTGGGTACAATTTGGGACCATTATCAGTCTTCCTGTAAAATGTCCATCATACCCTGTCTGACTTTTGATCATGTATACTGTACTCTTTGCAATGCGTGTATGACATAGGTTGCCATGGTTTTTTAGAGGCTAAAACAATTTTTTTATTATTACATTTATGGCATTTGGCAGATGCCCCCCTATCTAGAGCAACTTACAATTATCTCATGCATACGACTGAGCAGTTGAGGGTTAATAAGCTTGTTTGAGGGCCGAGCAGTGGCAGCTTGGTGTTGCTGTGATTTCATGACCTTCTGATACAAAGTCCACTGCATGAGCTACTACTTGCAAAGCAAGCTTGAATGTTGTTCCTTGCTTTCATGCATATCAAACCTTACACAACCAAAGTTCCCAGTCATATTTTATCCAGTAAATGTTGTTAGTCAAGTCATGTGGCGCTTTCATCATTTTGCCTATCCGCTACATTTTGACGTTATTTATGGTAGAATGTCGGTATGAATGCAGCTAGTGACATTTAGGGTTTTTTTCCCCTTTTATTTCCTGGCATTTTCATCAGCCGCAAATTCAAATGTCGCCTAATACAGTGAAGGGACCTCGCTACCGCACATCATAAACGACATCACAGTTCTGGACTAGAAACAAAATAAATATAAAGCAGATAATATGTGAAGTATACTCTCTAACATACTTACAATTGCCCAGCAAGAAAATAAGAAAAGTGAGTAATAAGGCTCAAACCCAACATTAAGCCAAGGAGATTTAACATTTTCTGATGCCGTTTGACCTTGATAACGCCTGAAATAAGATTTCATCTGCGCTTATTTTCTATGGCCTAGAAACTGGCCCCGTCTCAAAAACACATTCAGAGACACTCGTGTTAATGCAACGATGCAGGTGCAGAAGGGTGATCATGCTGCAGACCGTAGGGAGTTATAAAAAGGTGGGAACCTTTTCCTCTCAGGACCTGAGTGCAGTAAGCATTTTGGTACTTTATCAAGCAAGGAATAAAACGCAGGATGTTGTAGGAAAATAATCCCTTACATATGGCCAATCCCTAAGAGGATTATTCACCTATAACACTACGTGTTTCCTTCCAAGATAGTTCCTGTCATCGCTTAAAATATAGCCGTGATAAACAATCGTTCTTTTAATGGCTTCTCTTTTTCCCCACGCTCAAAGGTAATAAGAAAAACTAAGCAGCAAATTCTGTACTAAAGACCTTCCCATGGTGAAAAAACATACTGAATTATACAAAGCACACACACTGGATAAATGTGTTAGAGAGAAAAAAAACTATTCACAGCAACCGACATCTGTTCAGAGCAACAGTTCTACATTTTTTATGGATTTAATAAGAGATAATCCATGGCAAGCCTCTGTCTATTTTGCATGAATTGGTTCTTCGCCTCCACGTCATGCATTAAAATGGTGTGATTTGATTAGATCAGATTAGATTCAACTTTATTGTCATTGTGCGAGGTACATGTACAGAGCCAGTGAAATGCAGTAAGCATCTACCCAGAAGTGCATAAGTGGCCTATTTATAAGAAATAAGGGTATAAGGTCCATATGTACAGGGGTGCGGGTGAATAATGTACAGAAGGTGCAGTAGGTAGTAATGTATATAAAGTAATATACAATATAATGTGTAAAGATTGTGCATAGATGTCGGGAGATCAAATGATAATATACCGATGTCACAAGACTGAATGCTGTACAGAATAAATATGGGTGGAATCAACAGTAGTACGGCGATAAACAAGTTATGGTTGGTGCAGAATGGCATAGTGGATAAGCAGTGCAAAAAAAAAAAAAACAAGTGACAATGCAGTAGTGTATTTTGACATTGTAAGATGATCAGCTGTTCAGTGCAGTAACAGCCACAGGAAAAAAGGAAAAAGCTATACTTCAGGCTGCTTGTGTGGCTCTGAGGCACATGTAGCGTCTGCCTGATGGGAGAATGGTGAATAGTCCATGATTGGGGTGAGAGGTATCTTTGATGATGCCCCTCGCCCTTTGTAGAATGTCCTCCAAAGTGGGTAGCTGTGTGCCGATGATTCGTTGGGCAGTTTTCACCACCTCTAAAGGGTACCACACTGAGATGCAGTTAGTGAGGATGCTCTCAATGGTATAACAGTTAAAGTTCTCCAGTATCCTGTAGCACAGACGAGACTTCTTAAGTCTCCTCAAGAAATGCAGGCACTGCTGTGCCTTTCTGATCGGGATAGAAGAGTTCAGGGACCAGGTGAGATCCAAGGAACTTAAAGCTGGGTACATGCGCAACAGCAGCTCCGTTGATGTGAATGGGAGTGTGAGTGTGACTTTGTCCACAATGACCTCCTTTGTCTTCTCTGTGTTGAGTTCTAGATTTTTGTAAGCCCCCATCGTTACCTCTGATCAGGCCTACCACCATGGTGTCATCTGTGAACTTAACGATGCTGTTTGATGCATAAGCAGGTCAGCAATCATGAATGAAAAGGGAGTACAATGCACATATAACCTTGGATTATCTTACTTAGTCCATGCTTGTTTGCCAGAATTGTCAGGTTAAAACCATCATTTGTTAGTAATTTATTTTAACAGGGTGGATAAAAAATTTACTAGGCAAAATTTTATTGCTGTAGAACCTGGCAACCTTATTTTCATGCAGGATGGTGCACCACCCCATTTTGCTTTTTACTGTGCATAAGTTTAAACCAGGACGTATGAGTTTCTAGGACGTTGCCTGGGACGACTCGGACCTCATGAATGGCCTCCAAAAAGTCCAGATATCAATACTGCATGTGTTTTTTTTTCTTTGGGGCACCACACAAAGCCTTGCACACTCCGTTCCCGGCCAGTTTGAGGAAACCGGTTGATGTCACCGGTCGCTTTGTTGAAATGTAAAGATTTGCTTTAATTTTCCTATATAATTAAGTACATGTACAATTTATTTTAATAAATTTGTATTAGAAATCACCCACCCTTCAATTCTGCCTGCTCTAAACCATACATAGTGAAAGTAAACTATGAGAAAGAGGTTGCACTACATGTCTGCACCACATCTCCACTTGTGCCATTTTCTGTTAGATTTCCAGTGTGTCAAATTGAACTTTAACCTATATTTGAATTTTTTTCAAAATCGCCATATTAGTTAAATGGCATGCAAAAATCATCCATTCAGCTCAGTAAGGTCATGAGTAAAGTTTTACAACAGCTGTTTTACTCTGCATGCAACTGTCTGTTACTATGGTTGCAGTTCTTTATGAAGTAGTGCATGAATAGAGAACTGTGATTAAACTGATCGAGCTGAACCGTTTGAAGGCACACCTTCCAGAAAACTGGAAAGGACTATTCAGACAGACCATAGTAAAATGCAAGGAATATCACACGTGCAAATATGTGGTTATGAAAGGAAAGCACTGTAGGTAACTGCAACCATGCACAAATGTAATAACACTACACAATTTCTAGTGACCTTCTATAAACAAGGAACTGATATGGAGTAAGTGATACTGATTAATTTGTATATTTGTATATTAAAATCAGCATCTCTTTTTCTATCCCTTGTGTGTGTGTGATATATATATATATATGAAAAGCTAAAATAAAAAAAATTTTTTTTTTTGCTATGTCCACATAGTTATCACAAAGCCGACTGCAGAAAGTGTTACAATGAACTGATATGGAGTAAGTGATACTGATTAATTTGTATATTTGTATATTAAAATCAGCATCTCTTTTTCTATCCCTTGTGTGTGTGTGATATATATATATATATGAAAAGCTAAAATAAAAAAAATTTTTTTTTTTGCTATGTCCACATAGTTATCACAAAGCCGACTGCAGAAAGTGTTTCAAACTGGGAAGTGTAATATATTGCTCTGAAAAAAGATGTGCAAAGTTAAAACACATTAAAATTGTCTCAGTGTGGCTACAAAATATATATGCATTCTTCGAAAACGCATTAAATTAGTTTGCCTGTGGTGGTTAATGTTGCTTTATATAGAAATAATGAAATATAATCTGATTGGTCAGAAGTATATAACATATATAATTATTATTCATTAGCTAGAACCTCCATCAGAATAACTATTCATGAGTCAACACCTACTGACCAATCAGATGCAAGGATTTAATAGACTTCTGATATAAGAGCGTAGAATTTGCAGAAGAAATAACACCGGGGTGTAACAATATTAAAACAGCGATAATATGACTCAACATGTTATGAAAACTAGGCCCTCGGCAAACACCTTAAAAGTTCACAATTCTACTGAGTCAGCCTTTTAAATTCTGCAGGACCTGTGAGTCGGCTTTAAAAAGACACAAATTCATAATGCCCAAAGGCGATGCTGCTCAAGCGCCAGAGCAGTGCACAGTGATGAGCTTTTTTTCCCCGACTCTAAAACACCTGTTACAACCCAGGAGGGCCAGATAATGAGCTGATGAGCTGAATCAGGTGTTCTAGAGAGACCAAAAATGCTGAAGTATGCAGTGAAGGAGTTCTCCTGAGCCTCACCAGAATCATCACCTACAGCCAGTTCTAGAAGTTTTGGCACCAGCAGTGGCAACTATGAATTAGAGGGGGTTATAACTTAATAAAAATGATATATTCTTGCCCAAAAGAGCCCTAAAATCAAAATCTGTGTTTGACAGATCTTTGTACCTTGTCTTACTGTTATGAAAACACAGTTTTAAGATTTACTCATAAAGCTCATCTCTGCTAAGAAATAATTGAGATCTGGTAAATGTGGAGGCCATTCGAGTACAGTGAACTCATTGTCATGTTCAAGAAACCAGTCTAAGATGATTTGTGGAGATCCAACTAGAAGTAGCCATCAGAAGATGGGTACACTGTGGTCATAAAGGGATGGACATAGTCAGCAACAGTACTCAGGTAGGCTGTGGCGTTGACACGATGCTCTATTGGTACTAATAGGCTCAAAGTGTGCCAAGAAAATATCCCCTACACCATTACACCACCACCACCAGCCTGAACTGTTGATACAAGGCAGGATGGATCCATGCTTTCATGTTTTTGACGCCAAATTCTGACCCTACCATCCGAATGTCGCAGCGGAAATCGAGACTCATCAGACCAGGCAACATTTTTCCAATCTTCTAATGTCCAATTTTGTTGAGCCTGCGTGAATTGTAGCCTCAGTTTCCTGTTTTTAGCTGTCAGGAGCGGCACCCGGTTTGTCACACTTTTAAATTGATACATACGCGGAATATATAAGTGAAAAACATTTGATTCTGTAATCTTGGAAATTTGTGTGCAACACTTAATATCTTGACCTAAGATGTACTTTATACTACTTTAGAACATACTTTGCCTATTTAGAATGAACTGTAACCTAATGGGTTAAGGCAGGTTTGAATCAGGGATATGGTAGCACAGCGCTAAGACATCAGACTTTTAATTAGAAGGTCATGAGTTCAAATCCCAGCACCTCTAAGCTGCCACTGCTGAGCAAGGCCTTAACCCTCAACTGCTCACTTGTATAAACAAGAGATTTGTAATCTGCTCTGGAAATGAGCATCTGTCAAGAGCTGTAAATGTAAATCAGCTTGTGAGAAACTGCATTCCTGCGATCTAACAACCCGTGTGTGATAAAACACTTCCACAAAGAAAAAGCAAGATAAAATAGTGGAATCTTAAACAAACATCTGTAGATGTCCGGGGATTGCCAAAACAGTCTGTAGACTATACGTTTTTTCAACAGTTAAAAAATAACTGAGGATAAAGTGCTTGCTAGGTGGAAACTGAACATTTAGAGAGCCCCGGAGAGCACTTAGACAACTTCCCGAGAGCAGCCCGACAATCACCTATCAAAAGTGGCCGCAATAACCAAAAACCCAGCAGCTATAACAGATTTTCTCCCTTACCTTCTGGGATGAGTTAAACAAGAAAGGCAACGCATTTAAGAGCCTTATCAATTAAACACTTGTATTTATTTCCAGATGATTAAATAGGAAAATCTGCTACAAGAGATAGAAAAATAAATAATAACATCCAGGAGATGAAGCAGGTGCAGGTGGGGGTCCTTGAAACAGGTCCTCTTAGGACTCGGAGATGAATGTTGCTTAGAGTATGAGGGGAAAATAAAGCTGAGAAAGAGGAAAAAGAGGGAGGACAGCTGCACAGGATTTGGTGAATAAAGAGTTGCTTAGCTTGTAGGTTATGGGCTGATAACTTGAGTAAGGACTGCACTTTGGGAGAACTCCTTTGGGAGGATGATCTCAGAGAGAGCGAAAGGTATGGAAATGATAGAGAATCATAGCGAAATGGGGTTTCTGGTCGAATTCTATTGAAAGTTATTTTCGCATGCAAAACGGAAACAGCAGGAATTCTAAATATACTCCAAAAGAAATATGTTTTTAACAATTGGCTGATGAATCATAAGTATACTGAATAAATGGTGATGAAAACAGACATTCTAAATCAACAAATGCTTGGCGAATGTGATGTTGCAAGTGTGTGATGGCGGCTGTTATGTTTGCCCTCGAAAATGTTCACAGCACTTAATGCAAAACACACAACAATCACATTTTCTCGGGACAAATGTTCAGAAGCCTAATTTAAATAAATGTTTTTAGGATTGAGACCTAAACCATATTTGCCCTCAATGTTAATGGTTATAGACTACAATAAAATCAACCCATACACCAAATAAGGCTGCAGTCACACTACACTTTTTGTTTCATTGACCTCAATTTATCCAAACGTGAAAGCAGAAGACTGGCCTTGCAACCTCGGTACAAAGAATCCATGCAGCATTCCAAAGTTCAAAGTTGGTGAACTTGTATCATTGAACTTGTTTATTCATATTACATAAAAATTGTGTGACCAATAGCAGGTGCTTAATGGCGTGAAAATAGAAAATGCAGAAAGCACTCATAAGTAACATTTACGCCATTTAGCAGACACCAGCTTATCGAGAGCGATTTACGAGTATCTCATTTAACTAATTCAATGGTTGAGGGTTTGCTCAAGGGCCCAGCAGTGGCAGCGTGGTGGTGGGATTTAAACTTCCAGTCCAATGCCTTAAGCACCAAAGCTACCATTAGAGGTGTTTCACCATTCCGTTTTATATAACACAGCTTTAAAATAATATAAAATCAACATTAAAAAACCTGCCTAAACAAAAATTGCATATCTATGCACATTGCTGCATGATCACATACCCGGTTGCCAGCCATATTCCCTGCAGGTCTCTATAGAAATGTGTTAAGTCTAGGGTGACTGTAGCCTAAGGCTCTTTAAACTCTTCTCCTAGAAGATGCCATAAAGACAAATTTTTGAAATTGTGTTCACTGTGTAAAAATGTTTATTTCCTTCTTATTTTTTTGTAATCTGTGGCGATCAGATTCAGCTACCTCAGAACATTAAAGTATATAAGATCATAGAATAAACTATAAATAGATCATTTTTATATTGAACAGCATAATGTCGGACTTCCTCAGCTAGCACAAAACGCAAAGATGCAAGTTGGGACATGGGATAACAATGTAAACTGAGTTTAATGCATGTTGAGCAATTGGTTTTACCAGTGTGACAATTCCTGCCATATTGCAAACACAAATTTACAAATGTAAACAGACATAGGTCCTGATAATTCAGTGAAATGTTCAGAGAACTCTGGACCAGTGAAGAGAGCTATGGGGTTGTAAATTAGACGTTAGCTAAAATATTAGCTAAAAATCCATCTTCTTGGTTAGCTGTCTTCTGATAGGATAATCTAGGGTTCTGCAAAAGTATAAATATTAAAAAAAAATTCACTTTAAGCCATTGGTAAACAGCGAGGAGGTGGTAGCTTAGTGGTTAAGGCATTGGGCTTTGGATCAGAAGATCACAGGTTCAAATCCCACCACTACCAAGCTGCCACTGCTGGGCCCTCGAGCAAAGCCCTAAAACCCTCCCCTGCTCAGTTGTAAGTCGCTCTGGATAAGGGCGTCTGCCAAATGCCGCACATGTAAAATGTAAATGTAAAATGCACAAATAGATGCCTAAATCCATATTGGGGGTCGAAGCACCAAATGTCCTAAAGACACATGTCTTCATGAATTTGCTTCTTTTAAAAGAAAGTTATCCTGCTATAAGATTTGCACCAAATGGCCCTGTTCACATGGCTTTAAAAATGAAGATATCACACAGTGCTTAACCCAGACAATGAAAGAATCTTAATAATGCAAGTTCAACCACAAAAACACATGAAAAGGCCGCAAGTGGCGTCTCATAATTGCTTGTCAGAACGAGCAAGACACCGTTACTGACATGAGGAAAAAACCCACATTTACGTGCCATAATTATTCATTCACTTGCTCTCCGGAGAAACCTAAGCCTCCTGGTTATGTGTATACATGGATGACTCAAATATTTCAGCAATTACAGTTTTGCTTCAGAGGTGTCATGATAACCGGGAAAAAAAAAGCCAAGTAACCTCTAATTTAGCTCTGACAGCCATTTGTAACTAAGATCGATCAATTTTCTCCCCTATGAGCTAATAACGGTGTTGAATTAATCGAACAGAATGATGCAAATGAGAAATCAGATGTTCTCCAGAGCCTGGAGGAATTGCGGCAGTCGGTGTTTGCTGAAAAAAATAAAGAAATAAAAAAACAGCTGCGATAACAAGCTAAAACTGATCTGCTGCCGTAACTCAAACACCCACACAGACCATTAGTCACAAAAGAGCTTTGATTATGGAAAATAATTAAAATTGAGACACAATGGCAATTAAAGCTGTATGGTAAATTGAATCTGGGAGTGTTTTTACTATATTAAAATATAGCAAAATATATTTATGCAAGAAAACAGGTCAGCTTGGTAAAATTAAAGTGATGAATAAAGACACAATGAGCTTGTTGCTTTTAATTCTTTGATTTGTTTTGCCCAGTTTCTCTTCCCCTCCTTCCCAAAACATGAGTCTTCGCAGCACGATCTCAGCGCAGCATCGGTAATGGATTCTAGCCCAAAACCTCCGTGAGGTTGGGCATGAAAAAGGCCCTAATAAGGCTCTAATAAGGCTCTGGAGGCTTACGTGTTCTTACCCAGTGGCGCTTCTGCTCGAGGATTCGTTACTGTTTCTTGCTCTTTAAATACCTCTTCTGCCATGCTGACCTTTAATCCCTTCTGCAGATTTACAGTTAAACCATCTCAGACAGGTAGATAGAGCACAGGAAGGCAGACAGGTACATCCAGAGTGTCACCATAATCCTCACGCACATGCATTCGAAATACATGAAGAGCTTCACGTTTCCTAGGAGGCCCCCTAGGGGGAGCGGCTGTGATTCCAGAAAGAGTGCACTTTCTTTCTCACAGCAAGCCCCCTGGATCAGTTTTCATCACAAAATGTTATCTTCCTGGGAGAATTTGCCTGCATGAGCAATAATAAGGCAATAATAAAGCCATGGGGTTCAAGAGCTCTGGTAAGGGAAAGAAAAAAATTGAGATACTCAAAAATGATTCTTATATATCCAGGTTCATATTAGGGGACTTTAGGTACTAAAGAAAATATACATTCTTAATGCATTTATCTTACTCTTCATTGTTTTTAAGTAAACTATATATTATATTCATATCTTGGCTTGGGGTAGAGACCTGCAGTAAGAGTTCAATTCATCCCAAAGGTGTTCAGTAGGGTTAAGTTCGGAGCTCTATAGAGGGTCACTCACTATCGTCCACTCCAATGACAGATTTTTATCATGGCACCCGTTAGTGTGTAGGATATATTAGGCAGCAACTGAACATTTTGTTCTCAAAGTTGACGTGTTAGAAGCAGGAAAAATAGGCAAGGATAAGGATTTACGGGGGCCAAATTGTGACGTCTAGACGACTGGGTTGAAGCATCTCCAAAACTGCTGCTCTTGTGTGTGGTTCCTGGTCTGCAGTGGTCAGTATCTATTTAAAGTGCTCCAAGGAAGGCACAGTGGTGAACCGGCGACAGGGTCGTAGGCGGCTGAGGCTCACTGATGCATGCCGGGAGCGAAAGCTGGTCCAACAGACGAGCTCCTGTAGCTGAAACTGCTAAAGAATTAAATGCTGTTAATGTTTGACGGGTCAGAACTGTTTTAGCAATAAAAAGGGGACCAACACTATAATGTTATGCCTGATTAACGCCCCGGCACACGTATAATTCAGGTTACGAATCGCAGTTCATAAAAAATGTTGCCTCTAGTTACGAGAATTTTTTTAGGACACGAGCGTTGCGCACGGAAAAATCGCAGGCAGGTTAGTTTTTTTACGTATCGCCACGTGCTCTCGCTGCGCTCTCGTGCAGCACATACACATCCGCTCGTCGCTCTAACAGTGTGGAATTACAGTGTGGATTTATTTTTTATATGTTTATATGTTTTTATATGATACAATTTCAATATAACATGTTAAAAGTAAATAATATTAGTGAATATTGGCGTTATTTTTTTTTTAAGAAACACTTTTTGGGTGTCCAGAACGAATTACCGAAGTTTCTATTCATTCTTATGGGAAAATTTGTATCGGGATACGAGCTTTTCAGGTTAAGAGTAAAGTGATGGAACTGATGTGTGGAATTAAACTCGTAACCCGAGGTTCCACTGTATAAGCTTTCGATAAGTATCCAGTTAAACACCAGATGGCTTCCTGTTCACCATATATGCTCACTACATAGAGCATAATGCATGATGTAAAACCTTTATAATGAATCAGATGTTGGGTAAAACCCAATTTTTGGACTGTATATTAATTTTCCCCACAATATGTAATTGAATGTTTACCTACAATCTTTATAACAAACCCCTAAAAACAGGTTGCAAATGTAAATGAATGCAAAACAGAATGCAATGATTTGCAAATCTTATGAACTCATATTATTCACAATAAAGCATAAAAAAAAATATCAAATGTTCAAAATAAGGGGAATGTACCATTTTACAGAAAAACTAAGGTCATTTTTGAATTTGATAGACAAAGTAGACACAGGAATGTTGAGCAGCTAGAATCCTGTCTCAGAAACGAATGGGTCAACGTTCCTCTCACAAAACTCCAGCAACTGAACGCCTCAGTTCCCAGACATTTTTTTGGAATTGGGGCTGTATCAGGAGTATCCAGAAAATAGATAACATGACACAAGCTTGCGTAAAAGGCATCCATTTTTGTATTCCTTCCCTACAGGAGTTCATAAGGGATTTTGTGTCCCATATAACTAATGAAATGTCTTTTGAAACCATAGACAAAGCACAACAAAGCTCCGTAGGTGGCAAGAAAATCGGTCCACATTACCCAGTCTTGCTTAGGACACATCTTCACATATCAGGAAGCTGAGCATATGAACCCGGTTGAGCTGTAATAAGGCTCTGGAGGACCTAGAGGTCCTGGGTCTCCTTGTTAATCATTCACTACACATCATCTGCTCTCCTGAAACTCCCCAACCTCATCTTCTGCCTTTAAATAACATCTAAATGTCTAGGAAGCTGCTATATTTAGCAGATTTTTAATCTAGGATTCACTAATCACTTGACTATTCATGAATGCATATTTGTGTCTATGCAGATCTATAAAGCTTCATAGGGGTCCTTCCCTATGAACGGACAATACACAGAAACCTGCAGTATACTGAATGCAGTGTGAGGAGCAGACAGCCGCATCTGCCACCTTAGACATCACAAAATGTTATCTCTAATCGAGCCACGTTTGCCCAGTGGTACAATAATAAGGTCCCGAGTCTCTGTGCCCCTGTTCCTCCTCTTCCTCCTCCTCCTCAAGAATTCATCACCAGCTCCTGCTGATCTACAGCTCCCTTAATCTTTTCTTCTGCCCTTTGGCATTTCATAACCTCTAAAAGTCAAGACAAACCGCCTCAGACAGACAGACGCAAAAGGAGAGGAGACAGATGTGTGCAGTAGACTTGGCATGATTCGCTCACACACACACACAATCAGCTGTGCACCACATTTCCCAGGTGGTCCTGGGGCTCAAAGCAGCTGTGCAGAGCAGTGAGAGTGATTTGAGAAAATACTGCTTCTTTTCTCTCAAGATCTTTGAGGTTATAAACTAATGTGGCGTTCAAAAAGAGATAAAAACAGGTGAAGAAGCAAAAGAAAAAAACATGTAGCTACAAGAACAATTAAAAAAAGGGATTTTTATAAATGTTGGGGCTGTAACTTTATAGATTCAAGAGCAAAAGTACTCAAACCTTTGTACAAGACAAAGCAGTTTCACTTGTGGATCAGCTGCTGGAATGTGTGTGTGTTTGTGTGAAAGAAACTTTCGAGGAATGTTTAACACACATTAACAATAAGTTGAATCTGTTGCAAGTGTGAAAATTATGTTTTCTGAAAGACACACTTATTCAAAGCATTTACAATGATGTGCAGTTGAGGCTTAGGGGCCATGCTCAAGGGCCCAGCAGCAGTGATAGATTGGTGAAGCTGTACTCACGACCTTCCCGATCAGCAGTTCAACTGCCAGCATTACTTGGCCATACATATTTTTTGTTTTTTTTATAAAAAGTACCTTAATTTCCGGACTATAAAGCGCACCCGTATATAAGCCGCACCCACTGAATTTGACAAAGATTTTTATTTTAAACATAAATAAGCCGCACCTGTCAAAAAGCCCCACTATTAGCCGAAACTAATGAACTTTACACAGGCTTTAACGAAAGACAGTGTCTGTAACACGGTGTAACGGGTAAAATATGTTGTGGCTCCTCTAAGAGCAGAGCTTCATTTTGGGAATAGCCTGCCGCTTTTTCCGGTATTACTGCATGTGTGCAAGACCGAGGAATATGTCCTTATTATTTTCTGATGCTCATTTCTAAGTTTCTTTGACTAACCTGTAACGCTGTTGCCAAGAAAAATAAAAAAGCAAGAGTTTTGGAAACCTGTCTGTGCTTATATGATTTCTGTTGCAACTGGAATCGAGCTCTCCCATGACCCAGACTTAACACGCTACAACGGCTTGTATATAAACAGCAGCCAATTAAAAAAGTCATTGTTCACTGTCTTCCTCCTTCCTTTCACAACTATTTCTCTCAAGAGTTTTTCTTTTGGCATCGTCGTGCATTTAAAAGAAAACATTTTTTTCTACCGATGCCGTGCAGCTCAGAACAGAGGTAAGGTGTGTTTTTAAAATAAATGTTATTAGTCTAATGTTATGTTGCTCGTTTTTTTGGCTTGAAGTTTGTGAAACCAGGAAAAACCCAGGAAAAATTCATAAATAAACCGCTGCGGGGTTCAAAACATGGGAAAAAAGTAGTAGCTTATAGTCCGAAAAATACGGTAAGTATGTAATTCAGCCCTACTCAAATAGTGGGGCGCGTGTGGCCCCGGGGGACATGCTTTTTTCCTGCAGGGAGTAGTTTTTTTTTTGCACTTTAGGAGGTATGAAGGGCAAATAACAAACCCTTAAGAGACACAATGGAAAAATATTTACCAGGCATGAAAAAAAAAAGGTGGAGAGAGACGGAGATAATGAGACAAACGTAAGTCTCCCGAAAGCTAAGACGAGGAAATATGATGAAGCGCATGTACCGCTTGGCATTACTGTGACTACAGTGGGAGACGAGGAAAGACCGGTATGTTTACTGGGTCTAAAAATGTTGGCAGCGGACAGCATGAAGCCAAATAAATGAAGGCGTCACTTAAAGACATTACAGCCCAATCACGCTGATGTGCCGCTTGAGTTTTTTCAGCGAAAACATGCCGAATATTGGCAACAATCGTCCCGCTTTGTGAATGCTACTTCAGTAAACCAGCGAGCACTGTTAGCATCGTATATGCATCATCTAATATTTTTCAGTATCAAATGATCAAAAAAATGTTTGCAGTTTAAATAAGGAATAAAATTGTTTTTAAATTTCACGCAAATTGATGCACTTCTTAAGACTAAAAAACCAATGTTAATAAAGTTATTCCTTGTTGTAAGTTGATCTTTCTTTCTTTCTTTTATTGTTTTCTTTAATGTTAATAGGGATACGATGTTATGCAGAGGTCTACTTATACCAATTTTATAGACAAATTATACTATTTACAGTCACGGCGGAGAGTCGGGGGGGGATTGGGCACGAAATGTTTACTTCTTCCCAGGGGGGGCGCAACAGAAAATAATTGAGAAGCACTGATGTAATTGAACAGTGTTCAAACAGTTACATTCATTCTGCTCAAACTATTCTCGAATGACCAGATCAGCATTGTTGACCACTATGAACACAGCTAAACATCAAAATACGCCACACATCAACATATTTTAACAAGGAAAGCCCATCAGCGTTTCTACTTCCTGAAAAAACTTCCACCGAACATTTTTACAGAGGGACCATCGAGAGCATCCTGAGTAGCTGCATCACTGCCTGCTTTGGAGACTGCACCATCTCAGATCGTTTCGCAAAACCCTACAGCAAAAAGTAAAGACGGCTAAGGAAATCATCTGGGTCTCTCTTTTCTCTGTTATAGACCACACACTGCATCTGTAAAGCCACCAGCATTGTGGATGATCTCACACACACCTCCAACACACTCTTCACTGTCCTGAGATCTGGGAAAAAAAGTACAGAAGTATTCGAGCCCTCACATCCAGACTGTAATGGTTTCTTTCCACAAGCCATCAGACTTCCCAACGTAAAGGGACTGGACTGACACACACACACACACACACACACACACACACACACACCTATTGTGTTTGTTGCACAAAAAATGCTGTTTGTGTCCTTATCTTATGTTGTTCTTTGCTTTTTTTTTTGCACAAAATGTTGCAAGTTTTTTGTAGTTCCTTATTCATTTATGTTGTTTGCTGAAGCACCTTGGTCCTGTAAAAACGTTGTTTTGTTTCACTGTGTACTGCACTCTATATGGAATGACAATAAAAGCCTACTTGACTCGACAATCAATATCCATTGAAACCTTCGATATTTATTTCAAATTCGAAATGATACAGTTTGAAAAGGCAAATATTCATCATTGAAACAATAAGCAGCAAAACAGGGGCCATTTCAAATCATTTCCACTGAATAAAGGGAAAGAAAAGCGATAATGATGCAAGCAGGAGTTCAAACCCTCCCACCTGCTGGCCTCAAACAACTACTGAATTTAACATCATGCTGTTGGAGAGCTTCAGTCTGGAAAAATGCTACGAGGTGAGGTTCTCCAAATGTCTCATTAGTAAAACCTTTTTCATTTTCAAAACAGACCCAGAGTTGTCAAGACCAACAAAGCCGTCGGTGCAAAAAATTGAGAACTAAAGAAGAAGAGAGCAAAATGCTTGATGTCAATTGGGCTTGTGTCGATCCACGGTGGTATCTATAATCAAGGATTCAGTCGATCATGGCTGTTAAACGCAGGAAAAGGTTTTTGATGCTTTATGTGCTTCCACAGGAGATTGACAAGACGTTCTCCACTCTTGTCTCTGCATCTCTCACTTATTAGACATTTTTATATTGTTCTTATGTTGGGTTTATTGCACATGCGGTTCACAAAAATACCCTTTATGTAATTGTTTATAGGTCTGCTTATGTCCTACTTAGTTTTATGTTGCTCTAGTGTAGATTTATGTTGTTTATTTTGTGTACCAAAGTACAACTTGGGTCCTTAAGCAACACTTTGAGGTTCGCCGCATTTACATTTACAACATTGACTTACATTTATTTCATTCATTTATCTAAGCAGCTACATGGTTAAGGGCCTTGCTCAGGGGCCCAGGAGTGGCAGGCTGCTGTGGGTGGGATTTAAGTTCATGACCTTTATTAAGCTACCATCGTCCCATTACTGCACCTCCGCCATTGCTGCTTATTACGAATATAAAACATTTCACATCAAATAACCCTAAAATCATTTAGCAAATATCAACATATTTACTGGACAGGTCACGTGTTAACAAAGGTCAAGTGAAAGTGCATAAACAAGAAAAATCCGAAAATCAGCTTTGACAATCCAAGTGGGAGTAAAAGCAAAGCTAGGCCGTGTGAAATATGAACAAACCCCTTAATCGGAAATATGAGATACACACACAAGACAAAAGCAGGAACTACATACAGCAAATAAAGATAAAGAAACCTAAACATAGGAAACTGTTCCAATACATTCTAAAGCATATTACCTTTGTGAAGGCAGTATAATACGACAGGGCATAAGCAGACGGGCGAATCAAAGATGAAACACGGAACAGGTGAACACTATCAGATAAAACACCAATCACAGGGAAAGAACAGAAGCCCAAACAAAAGCACCTGACAAGGAAAAAAAAACAAAACAATGAAGTAAAGCAAATGCAAGAAATGCTTAGAGCGAGTTTTCATTACATAAACGCACAAAAAGCATCAGGTACAATGATAACGCTATAAAATTGAGTCCCCAGGTACAGCGCTCAGACCGGTGACACCCACTAGTTCAACCTTTCAGGAACCTGGCAAACACTAAAACACAAACACAACATGTTTTCCTGTGTGTAGGTGTACTGGATTTGCTGACTAGCAGCTGTTTATTTTGAAATATCTGTGAAAGTACTCATTGTTTAATGTCTGATTTTGGTGTGCAGCAGGTTTCCGAGTGTCAGAAAAGGCTACGGGATCTGTTATACAAGTGGCAGACGGATGTCTGCGGGAATTGGACATAGATCTGCGTGGGAAATGATGAAGAGAAAAGCTGAAAAGAATATTGCATCTCTGCTGTACATTCTCTGAATGGACAGGGTGTTGCAGTCACTGAAAAATGAGACTAATGTATACACATAATACAGCAGCAGACATGCCTATACACTCTAATGCTGGCAGAGTATCAGCTTTAGAGTCGGGGTTATGGAGCATGTGTTATTATTTAGAAATAATGTGGTTGAGATTATTATTATAGCTTCCATTGAGGTATAATTATAGGAATGTGGTAGCTCAGTGGTTAAAACGCTCAAAGGACTAGAAGTCATAAGTTCAAAATCTACCAAGTTGCCACTGTTGGGCCCTTAAGCATAGCCTTCACACTTAACTGCTCAGTGATATAAATTAGATAAATGAAATTCGATAATAGAAAGTTGTTTGTAAATAATTGTATAAGTGGGCCTTTAAAGGAGTAGATGTCGACCCCGCAAACATCCCGAACCATCTAGAGAGGTACCAGTGCCAATTTAATCCCACCTCATGTGGAGTTTGGACACTGGACCTCCTGGAGTGCTTAGTGTTGGATCTGTGATGATCGCAAATGTTGTGCTATTTTATGAGTTGCTCAGTAGCTCCTGGTTCCATAATCTCAAATGACTGTATAAGACTGTAGAAAGGCGTTACTCATAATCTTACATTCCAGTGCTCATGTTAGTTCTCACTCTCCAGTGTTTTGTATTGTTTAAAGACTATATTCACATTCTTGATGTCACCCAAATGAGGATGGGTTCCTCTTTTGAGTCTGGTTCCTCTCAAGGTTTCTTCCTCATACCATCTAAGAGAGTTTTTCCTTGCCACAGTCACCATGGCTGCTCTTCAGGGATAAATACACACCATTCACCTTAACTGTTAAATTCTGTAAAGCTGCTTTGAGACAATGTCTGTTGTGAAAAGCGCAATAGAAATAAACTTGACTTGCCTTGACTTGGGTAAAAACCCAAGATAAAGGCCCTTTGGGGCAGGTATCTCACTGCCACACTGAAGACAACATTCTTGAGTCTCAGCTGGCTATTACAAGGTTTGTTTATTGTAAAAGAATGTCAACTTGATATTAATATCACCATACCACAACAAAATCTTTGGTCATAAGCTGCTACTGACCTACAGGCAATTCAGCATAACTATCCACTGTACAATACAATGATCAGCAATAACAATAAAACCAGGAACCAGGTGCAGTAAATAACGAATACATCAGTACAGTCACATATACCATAGAGTGGGATATATTAGGCAACAAGTGAACAACAGTTCTTGCAGTTGATCCATTGGAAGTGGAAAAATGGGAAATCTGAGTGACTGACAAAATTGTGATAGTTAGACCATCTTGATGATGACAAGTCTTACGGAGGTGTTCATAGTAAGCAGTGGCTGTTACCTACTGTAAGTGATCCAACCGCTGAATTGGCAACAGAGTAATGGCTGCCCAAGATTAATCGATGCAAGTGGGCTAGCCCATCTGGTCCGATATCAGAAGAGTTTCTGTGGCGCAAATTGCACACACAAAAAAAAAAAAAAAAGGAATGCGAGCTACAGTACAAAGTTGTCAAACACACAGTACAGACCAAGTGACATGCCATAATAGTAATGACATTCCCAAATGTATGGCCTCTTTCAGCAGGATAGTGATCCCTGTGACACTGCAGGAAATTGTTCAGATATGGTGTGAGGAACATGACAGAGTTCAAGGTGGTGAATCGGCTTTCGAATTGCCCATATCTCAGTCTGATTGAGAATCTGTGGGATGTGCTGAAAAAACAAGTCAATTGATTCTAAACCTACAGTAGCAACTTATTGAACTTTTAACTGATATCTTGGTGCCAGATACCACAGCAGAAGTCCTAGAGGAACTACATAATATTAGTCAGGTGTCAGGTATTAATTGTATAGCTAATGAGGTCACGATAATTAAAACATTTTGGACCAATGATTCAAAGATATTGGAAAATACATCATTTGACACTGCTCTTAAACATTCGTGTGCCTTTGCATCATCATGGATATTATCAAAAACTTCAGACTCGAACATGTAAATAGCTCTGAACCCTGCACTTCCTGACACCAACATTAGTACCCATGTGCTTTATGTAATGACAGTCTGTCATTTGCTCATATCTGAGTGTCACATTGGGAATTTTCACACTGTGATCAGTCTGCGCACTAAAATCCATCCCCATATAATGCGGACTGTCAGAACGGAGAAGAAATACTCTTGATGACTTCGCCTGCCAAGAGCATACAAGATAAGACTCTCCACTCCCAACAAAAGTCGCTGCTCTGTCGAGTTCTTTATTCGAAAGGAACGACAAAGGAAAGCCGCGGCTGTTTTATTCATGTGAAAATGGTTATACTTCGCTATATTATTATCATCTGTAGCTTTCAAGCTTTGGCTCTATAGAAAACATTTTTTTTCCATCTTACCCACTGGGCAGTGAAGCTGAAAAGTATTGATGTCTGATATAAAAGAAAATATACTGCAAGACTGTATTTGGGACACCGTATTCGCAGAAAGATTCAATAATATGAATATTTGCAATGCTCTCAATTTCAAATCTGCTCTAATTTCAAATCAGCAGGTAACTCTGAAGTCAGCAGACACCTAGCTCTATATCTAGCGCTATAGGTTCCTATATTTTCTTTTTTTTTTTTTTACCACTTCTTTATCGCTCTTCTCGGTGCTAACTTGCAGGAAACATTTTCACGCCCACTGGCCCCAATCCCTCTTTTTCCTCCGGTATCTACAGCGGGATCTGCTTCTGAAATGATAATCGCGGTGACGCAAAAGCACCTGCTGTCGTGACCAATCCAGAGCGGGCAGCGTCTCAAACCGAGATCTCGGCTGGGTTCCCCGCGCCGGCCTGATTGCGTTTTTATTCTTCGGATTCATGTAGCGTGTAAGGAAACTGTCAAAAAGAACAGTCGCTCGGTGATTACAGAAGAATAAAGAGCAATACGAAGAACGCTAATGACAGCAATGAAAACAACCATAATGACAACAATAATCAGGAGGTAAATTGACCATTCCCCCCCCATAAGACCATTTTGCAAATATTATTGCTGTATAATTAGTGATTCCATTTAATGGACATTTAAATCGAACGACAGAGATTACAATAAAACAATGAAATTAACACTCGGATTGTCAGCGTGACTCGTTATTTTATTACGTCTTATTAGTTCTGTGTGCCTCAATTCGGTTCACAGTGCAACTGCCTATTTTCTTCATGCTGCCACTGGAACGGTTTTATCGCTCAGCAGTGTGCCTTCTATCTGGCGGCGGTGTGTGTGTGTGTTACTGTGTGGTGCCGAAGCAGAACAGCTGCTGCCTGTGTGATGTGGAAGGATCCAGAGCCCCAGGCTCTAGCGTTCACACACACCCACATCCACTGTCGTGACTTCAGCAGCAGAAACAATGCAACAACATCGACAGAGTAAAACACACATCTGCTGGAACTCTGGCTGTGTATATCACGCTCTGACTTTTAGCACTGTAATGAATTAAAATCGAAATTTGATCAAAGCTACTACTAACCTTTGAAGTATTATGCAATACTATATCAGTGGTGGCTTGTCTGGACCAGCAAGGTCTTCTCTTCTAGCCTAAACTCAGAATCATTAACTTACATTTTAATATTTTTTTGTCTATAAATATGTATGAAATTATTCCCAGCAGTCTATTATCTTCATTTCCTAGCGTTTCTCTTAAGTGTCCTGCTGATGCACCATCAAATATGTTTCGGTTACAGTTTCTATCCAATCAGATTTCAGCAGTCACTGTGACTGTGAGCACTGCAGGCTATTTTTGTGTTTGTTTTGTTTATTTTTCTTTTGCATACACTTAAGGCCTAGATGTTAAATGCACGGCCTGCAACTGTATATAAACCATCAAACTCAGATATGTCTACTTAAGTACAATGTTATACAAAGCCATCACCTGATGCTCGCGGGTCGCACCAGAACTTGGAAGACATGGGATGCGCACTTTTTCCTGCTGCCGATTGACCCTGTACTCTCCGTGGCTGTGTTACCTTGCCGTCACGTTAACTCGTACCTTGAGCAGCCCAACTGTTCGATAACTGCATTCATTACCGATTATTATCGATTAGTTGTTGCAGCCCTCACCTGTAAATAGTAATGTTGATTGCAAAGAAAAACATTTGGTGAGGACTTCAACACTAGTGTGGGAGGCATGTTCCGTGATTCTGCCATAGCTAGAAAATAGTTCTAGAAAAGCCTAAAACAACTTGACAATTATATCAAAGTCTGCTACTAAATAAATAAATAATTACAATTTTGGATGTAAGAAACGCTAAGACTTTTTCATGCAACATATACTGTAAAACACAACGTTACAATGTAATGTCTTTTGTTCAATGTTTCACAGTGTTTGACTTCTCTGCAGTGTTTTGAATTGGTATATTTCTAAAACTGTTTTTGGATCATGTCCATTGTTAAAAGTGTAATTTTTTTATTTCATTGGATTGATATTTCGTTAAAATATAATCTTTCAATTTATTTTGTTTTTCCTACTTTGCCTAACTGACAAATATGTAAATACTGTATATGTGTGGTTGTGTGTGTGTGTGTGTGTGTGTGTGGTTGTGTGTGTCATATGCACATGATACATTATGTCTTTACATCAGGGACTGGTGCGTAGGCTCGGATTTTTAAATGGAACTGATTCATCATGAGCGCCCACTTCACTGCTGTATGACACTTTCGTAAATGACACATGCAACCGCTCATGCATTATCCCCCAGCCTCCCGAATCTACACTGATTTCGATGAAAGTAAACTGATTTCTATGAAGCGCTTCAGCTCTCTTATCTTGTATTCATACCATACACATTTATCCTTTATGATGTTTCTCTACTGCAATGGCTACCGCTTTAGGGTTTTAATTACGACTCGGCTTCTCGCTGGAGCGTAGTCCTGCAGCTCGCATTATGCACACGAACACAAGAATGGTTTCAGATTCACTGCCTTTTAGCCTGTGGTGTTTCCGAAGCATGCAGACGGTTGGCTCAGCGTGTACCGGATCAGCATCGAGAATCAGTCGATACTCGGAGCTTTGATCTCGTCAAAGGTTGGGGAAAAATGAATGGTTGCATTTTTATATTCTAGGGTTTTTTGTTCTTTTTGCATTTCTCACAGAGCAACAAAATTATCTACCACTGCTATTATATATATATATATATACACACACATATACACATATATACATATATATATATACATACACACACACACACACACACACACACACACACACACACACACACAGTCAGAGGACACCCCCATTAAATATTCTGTTCTTTATTGAAATGTTCACGTCAATGTGTTTTTAGTTTTCCTTGGAAAAAAAAGTGATTTCATTGCAGGCAAACAACAAAAAATTCAAAATGCATTTTCTAACTGAGGAAAAAGTTAGTACACCCTACCCCGTAAATAACTTCAGTGAAACGCTTGTTTTAGCCATCTCTGACATCAGTCTAAAGAAAGTGTGCTTCACTCCTCAACCCAGAATTCTTTCAGCTGGGAGATGTTTGAGGGGTTTTCTTGGATGTACATCTGGTTTCAAGTCACCCCACAGCATCTAAATGGGATTAAGATCTGGGCTTTGACTCGGCCTGCTGTGGGAACCGTGATGAGGTTTTGGTGACTACTACTGCTCTCGGGGTGAACTTGCATGTTGGCAGTTGTTTTTAATGTCCTCCACTTGTAGACTTTTATCCGGACAGTGGAATGGCTGATTTCTAATACTGTTGAGATCTTTTTAAATCGCATACCAGAGTCATAGGCTGCTACAATCTTCTTTTTGAAGGCCTCAGACAGAGCTTCCGATCTCATCATTGTGTTCACTCTCGCTCTCACAGCTCATTCAGGAGCGCATCAAACTAAATGTCTGAGGTTTAAATAGGGCAAGCCTCCTTTAAATAGCTGAGTACCAATGTTCTAATTATGTCTTCCTAATGTGATACACCTGTGTGTGATTTTAGCCATTTTAAGTGGGAATAAATGTCTGAATGTCCTCATTTTTTCCTCACCAGAAATAGTTTTTTTAAGTTTGTTTTAAAACCACATATGGCTGGAAGTACTTGTAAGTACATTTTACAAAGAATTTAAAAAAGTATTTTCTTTAGTTTTAATTGTATAATTACATTACTTGAATCTCTTGGTAAAATTGATGTTTGGGAATATGGATATTTAATATGTTAAACGCACAGGCTTTTATAGGGTGTCCTAATTTTTACGAAACATATGTATAATGAAAGTATACCCTCTTTGAATCCTATAGTTTTACTTATAAGGACATCATAAAATTCAGTTGGTCCTTATCTTAGAATCTTTCTTAGATGAACACTACCACATGACATATTTAAACTTTTTTTACAAAAATTCAGCCAAAACGGAAAAAACACTAAGAAAAACTAACTACAGTGGTACCTTTACCTACGAGTGCAATAATGTACGAGTTTTCCGAGGTACGAGCGGTCACACAATCGAATTTTTGCTTTGTTACCCGAGAAAAAAATTAAGGTACGGGCTCGAAACGCCGCTGCTAGATGGCGAAGCGAAGCCAGAAAGCGAAGACTGTGACAAAAATTAAGATAAGCAGAAAAGAAGAAAAAGTAATAATGTAAAGGTTTAGGGATTTGTAGTGTACATTATTGATAGAGAAAGTAGCAAAAAACGAAAAAAAAATCACCTCTACCCCCCTAGCCAGCATTTTTGTTAGCTCAAGTCGTCTTATCTCCAAGGTAAATACACTGTATAAAACCTTATTATATCTTTACATACTCTTTCGATTATTTTTTTATAAAATATTTGTTATTTAGAAATGTATTTTCCCAATTTAATAACATGAAACATAAAAATGGGGTGTCATTATGAGGGTTGGAACAGATTAATGCCATTTTAAGTATTTTCAATGGGAAAAATTGATTTGATGTGCGAGCAAATTGAGATACGAGCTCGTCCACAGAACAAAATAAAATTCGTAGGTCAATGATTCATTAACTTGTAGAACCACTTTTGGCAGTAACCTTGAAAAAATCAGTCTCTTACATCATTGGGGAGGAATTTTATTTATGCTCCAGTTCATTGGAATATCTCACTATCTGCTTTGGTCATAATGCCTCAAATTTGACTCTACAATACTTTGGTATACAGAGGAGTTCATGGACAAGTCAATGACTGCAAATTGCCCAGGTCCTGTGTCTCCAAAACTAGCCCAAAACATCACCCATCCACCATGTCCTTGAAAGTCGATTTGAGGTGTTTGTGCTGATATACTCGGTTTGGTTTTCGCACTGTGCATAATGAAAAAAAAAACATCTCCACTTTGGTCCCACGTGTCCCAGAGAACACTGTTCCAGGAGCCTTGTGGTTTGCAACTTTGCAAATCTATGCCATGTTCTTTTTAGAGATAATAGGCTTTCTCCTGGCAGCCTTTCCAAACAAAAAACCATACTTGTTCAGTCTTTTTCTAATTGTCGTGAACTTACACATTTAACATGCTAATCGATGCCTGTAGAGTCTGCGTTGTAAACCTCAAGTTTTTTTGCAATTACTCTAAACATTGCACCAGTCTCACCTTGGGGTAATTTTGCTAGAAACGTCCACTCCACAGAAGATTACCAACCGCCTTGCATGTTTTCCACTTGCGAATAATCTTCCACACTGTACAATGATGGAATTTATATTGATCGACAATGGCCTTATAACCGTGCCCAGATTAATTGGCGGAACCAATTGCTTCTCTAAGGTCATTACTGATGTCTTTTCCCATTGGCATTGTGTTAACACACATCTGAATGCTACAGACATCCGAAGCTGCTGAAAATTGAGCTTTTATAAAGGTGGTAATACTTCTTGTTGATCAATTACACAATCGCAGGCAATTTTCTAACTGAAATTTATAAGTGTTATTTTGGTGATAACATTACATTTACACTTGATCTAAGAGACACAAAACTGTTCCACCATTACAATGCCCCTGCGCACAAAGCCTGCATGAAGATGGTTTACATGTTTTGGATAGGAAGATCCTGACTGGCCTGCTGGAGTTTTGACCTAAACCCTATTAAACACTTTTTTTAATGAATGGAAATGCTGACTACAACTACATCTTTCCAGGATAGTGGAGGTCATTATACTAGCAAATGTGGAATTGTGTGGAATTGGCTGTCGAAATGCACATATGAACGTAAAAAAACTTTGCTCATTTAGTACATGCACCAACTAAAGAGTTCACTGACTCACAGTTGTTTCAAGTGCACAGTCTGGTTTCTTGGTCTGTTTGGAGGTTTGAATGTTCTAGATGCAGTGTCTGAATTCAGTACTGATTAATGTTGTCCATTGTTCATGTACAGGTTATGGAAGAAAATTCTGGTACAAATGTCATCTTCAACTTGCACTTTATACAAAAGTCTGTGTGGAGAAACACTGTATAGATGCATACCTCAATGCAAAAGATTTTCTAAAGCATTTATACTAATCGATTAAACACTCCATCGATGTTGATGCAGAGCTAAATCCATATACTGTGAGTCTCGCTATCCCGGAGTTTCAAGGTTTCTTCCCGCTAAAGCTGTTTGTTTCTGATTGTGCTACACGAGTTAACGGATTTCCAACGGGAGTACACAACCAAGGCTTTCAAAAGTATTAAGGAGGGTCTTGTACCTGTGTGAAGTGGAAAAACCACGTACGCTGTCATGATTTGTTAGCGTTTCGAAGGAAAGCTTGAAGAAAAAGGAAACAGTTTGCAGGTGATTGAAAATCGCAGAGGAATGCAGAGTGATGTTTTATGCAAACACCTGCGAGGTGCTCCATTACATTTTAATGAGATATGGTTTACACACAAACACACAGGTGCACACGAAAGCATACACGGATGAAGACATGTGCGCACACAGACACTTCATTGCCTACCTTCTGTGGGGTTGACGGCAGCAGGCAGACTCTCCCAGTCAAGGGTCCATGCTGGACAGGGGTGTGGGGAAAAGATGGCCTCAATGCCCTGCTCCTGAGGAATACAGGGAAAGAGAGAAGTTACTTACAGAAAAAAAACATTAAAAAAATGGTATGAGAGGATTCACCATCATGTCTACATCACTGCTTTCTATTTTCATTCATACATTCCCCGTTCTAAATCTGTTCCATCAGAGTGGGTTCGCAAGAGGCAGGCCAGCTAGTCAGGGTTAGCAAGGCCTTCTCAGCTGGCCTACATGCTATCAGAATTACTGACGTATGTTTTAATATCATTATAACAGTCATATTTGCCTATGAATTTATATAAAATTACTCCCAATTGTCTATGCTCTTCATTTCATAGCGCTTCATTAATGTCAAAACGTCGGCCAACACAGTTTAAAACACAGTTCTTAAGCTTTTATTCTTTGAAAACTGCAATACACGAATTTAGACATTTATTATTAATTATTTCCCTGTCTTACCTATGCAACACTGCTACTAGCACAAATTTACTGCTGCTAATTAGATGCCCTCTCTGCCCACATGCTCTTGGTGATCGTGACCTGTCTCATTTCATGACCAACTGAAACACAACAGTAGTGAGAGTAACATATTGCTACACTATTTGGATAAAAGTATTGGAACACCTGACATTTCCAGCCATATGTGGTTCTTCCTCAATCTGTTACCACAAAAAAAGGCAAAACCTAAGACCTGTTCCAGCATTAAAACACTGACTGCACCCGCAATAATGATAATAATAATAATAATAATAGGAAAATAAAAATGTAAAATGAAAAAAAAAAGTCTTGATGACTTTGACTACGACATTGTTGGTGCTGGTGCCTGGTTTGAGTATTGGCTCAAATAATCACTCGTTACAAGTGTGGTGAAAAGAAAAGCATTTCAGAATGCACTAAAAAATAGATCACCACATCAGGTTCCTCCTGATTGGGTCAGAAATTGGGATTGGAACCCAATCAGGGGAAGCTGTATCTCAGATCCTGGACTTCTTATCGTAAGGTCTTGAGTTTTAACCGAATGTTAATTCATTACAGTTCATCGTTTTTTAGGTGTGTAGTGGTAAATAAATGCAACCTGTGGTCCTGAGCCATTGTAGTAGACTGAGGATGGATTTGGACTGTAGTTAATGTCAACAAAAGATCCTGTGTTGCTTTGTAATTTTATGGATCTCCAGGTTGTTGATGCGAAACCATCCCCAGCAGAGTGGCCTCCAGCTGAAGAGAACCCCATCCAGTGACAGCACGCTGGGCTGAACCAAACGTTCATCACAAGTCACCTTGTCGATTTCCATAAATGTTTTTTCAGCACACAGGGAAGCCTTTTAAACCTTTATTTATTTATTTATTTATTTATTTATTTTTCATAATTGTTCTTCTTTCGGCAGCTCCCATTAGGGGTCGCCACAGCGGATCGTCCGTCTCCATACCCCCCCTGTCCTCTACATCTGTCTCTTTCACACCAACTACCTGCATGTCTTCCCTCACCACATTCATGAACCTCCTCCTTGGTCTTTCTCTTTTCCTCCTTCCTGGTGGCTCCATCCTCAGCATTCTTCTACCAATATAACTCATGTCCCTCCTCTGCACATGTCGAAACCATCTCAATCTCACCTCCCTCACCTTGTCACCAAAACATCCTACATGCGCTGTCGCTCTAACAAACCCGTTTCTAATCCTGTCCATCCTCATCACTCCCAACAAAACCTCAACATCTTCAGCTCCGCCTTCTGTCTTTTACTCAATGCCACTGTCTCTAATCCATACATCATCACAGGTCTCAACACAGTCCTATAAACTTTCCCTTTCATTCTTGCAGATACTCTTCTATCACAAATCATTCCTGTCACTCTCCTGTCACTTTTTTTGCATAATAAAAAAAAAAAGAAAAAAGAAAAGCTGATTACAAGTTTGCCGTGTTTTTTATGCCCGTGTAGGATTTTTTTTATTTCTATTGCCCTTTAACGAGGTGAGTAAATCTTGCAAAACCGAAGACGTAACTATGAATAAGCTCAATGAGTTATTTGCTGTAACTAAGCTCATTAGAAAACTGTAGTAAATTATATAAACGACGGATGGATGTGCTCTACTGGGGGAAAAAAAAAATCTTAATGGATTCTTATAGAGCAAAGTCGACCTGATAAACAACGTTGTTTCACTTCCTAATTAATCCCTATTTCACGTTCTGTAAGCAAAGACATTGTGCATGCAAAAAGCTTCGGCAAGTAAAGACATGAAGCTGAGGATCTGTGAGAAAAGGGGGTCTTTAGCCTGCTTTGTAGTCAGACAGAATTTGCCATTAGGGTCATAAGGAATATAAAAATACCTATATTATGCGATAAACAATAGTAAAATAAATAATTTTAAAAACTAATAAAGAAGTAGATAAGGATAATTTTCAACAGAGACAATATACATCGGACTTGTTTAATGATAAGAATCCATTATACACACCAGACTATTATACACAACAGTTACTGTTCCTGCTGTTTAGCTTTTGCTTAATGTATTTTAGTAGAGAGTGATGCAGCGCCACTTTAGTCTTTTACTAGAGGTCATGGTCAGGATCGAGGCTCGTACACATTTGTCACCTTCGTCGTTACACTGTGTATACTTCTACTTCTACATACATGGTGTCAGGTTTTAAAAATCTTCCCTGCTTCTGAACTACTGAAGCGGAAAAACAAATTGCCGAAAGCGTCGATCGATCTCTCGTGTTTAATCGATGTACTCTTTTACTCTGAAAACCGAAACACATCAATGGACCACATGACGGTGAAAGGACGTTTTAAACGATGCCATTTAGCACAGCCCTTCAAGCATGCACAGGAAGTCGCGACACCGACAACACTTTCGAGATCACAACCATCAATCAAGAGACTTTCCTGCCTGGAAGGCTCCGCCAGCCAATCTGAGTGAATGCCAATCAAACCCAGGGCGAGAAACATGAAGCGAGCACGCAGGAATGATGACCAACCGCCTTCCAGCTATTCCAGAAAATCTCGCAGGGGAATCTCTTGTGATAAACAGCTTGCTCTTTCTCCAAGGTAACGCCAGTAATAAAGGCAGTTTCATACAGGGTGCATGATTGACGTCCCAAAAAAAAAAAAAAAAAAAAAAAAAAAAAGAAAACAAACTATAACAGCAATTTCTAAACAAACTCCAGATCCTCTGTGAAAACAGCACGGCGAGTGTGAAAATTGAGTTGGGCTTCTGATGCAAGTTATTTCCCCCTCCTAAGTGATGCTTCCTTGATTGAATGATAGTCGAAAGTATGCAATCTTCCCACTAAATGGGGTCGAAAGTTTTCTCGTAGCAGATAAATGGGTTTTTAAAATGGAATATTAGCACTTTAAGCAAAGAATTATTTTACTCTGTTGATCATTGAGCCAAAACACTCTCAAAATAATAAAAAAAAGTTTTCTGTCAGAATGATTGCTTTTTACATTTCTTTAGACAGCCAACATCCTTGAACATTTAGGTTCAGGAGCTTGTCTCTATATGTTACACAAGTAAAGTAAAACTGCTGTTCAAACTCTGGGCAATATTGAATACAAAACAACTTTTTCCAGACACAACAGCGGTTTCGAATTTCTGAGATGACTATTCCCTGCATTTACAGGATGAAATACATGAAAAAAATGGCCGATCATCGTGTCAAAGTAAGGTGTGCGTCCATAATCTTGTGCTTTTATCTCAAATTTATTCTAAATAAAGTCAAGGGAGATGTCACACAACTTCAGTCCCTTCAGAAGTACCCATGAGATTTAAAAACACCAGAACGGAACATCCAACAGCATCTCAGACAATGCAATGGCAAAACCAACAGCAACAGAACTGTAGATTTGTCACTGTAAGCACAAACGTTAGTGGACACGTGTTTCTAAGATTCGTATGTGCTTTTTTTTAACATCCCATTCCACATGCAGTCCACACTTGCTGTTTAAATATCCTCCACTCTACTGAGATGATGTTCCACTAGAGTTCGGAGTGTGCTTGTTGAGATTTGTGCTCGATCACAAAGTTATAAGTAAAGTCAGGGTGGAGAGGTGAGGAGACCTGGGGTACAGTTAGCGTTCCAATTCATTCCAAAGGTGTTCAATAGGGTGGAGGTCAGCGCTCTGTGGCAGATCACGCAAGATCGAACAGTCCAAACCCTGTAGAGCATATCTTCATGCAGCTGGCTTTGTGCACAGGCATACGTTCTCCTAGTTCAAGTGAAAGGAACATTTTATCCTACTGTATCCAAAGAAATACCAAGATAAGATAAACCTTTATTCGTCCCACAGTGGGGAAATTTCTATGTTACAGCAGCATGAAAAAAGAAAAAAGAAATGCAAATATATAAAAGAATAGATGAATAAGACATACTATAATATTACAAGTATATACACAACACAATGTATAAATACAGATGAGGGAAAAGTACATATTGCAGGTTGTATTGCACACAGGTGGTATTGCACGTATTGCGGGTAATATTGCACTTATTGCAGGTGATCTTGCACATATTGCAGGTAATATTGCACACAGGTAGTATTATTACATAGTAAAACAGTAAAAACAGTAAATATTACACCATTGAACAGTAATAACAGTGTGTATTTTGGTCAATGGTTCACTGGGAGCAGCTTTTATTGTACAGTCTTATAGCAGCAGGGAGAAAAGACCTTCTGTATCGCTCCTTCAGACACTTAGGATGTAACAGTCTGTCATTTACTATGCAATTTTGTGCCTCCAACTTTGTGGTAACAGTTTGGGGAAGAACCTCATATGGCTGGAAAAGCCAGATGCCCCAATACTTTTGGCCCATGTAGTGGATAAAAACAGGAAACAAAAACACAATTAATTTAAAAGGATTTTGATTAATATTAAATATACAATCACTGGCTTTTTGTTTTTGGACATCGTGTGTGATTATGACAAGGAATAAAGACCTTAAATAACTTTTATTATTATTTATTTATCCTGGCAAAAAATAATTAATCCTAGTTAGTAGGTAAGTTAGTAATTATTTAGTTAGTAACCAACCTGGATTAAAAAATAAATCAATAAAAAACAATTTTACAAGACTGACCTGGCCAAGAAGGTATCAAAAAATATAAAAATGTAACATTAAAAAAAGTGTAAAAGTGTGGAAAAGTGGAAAAGTGAAAAATAATAAATAATTTCAATAGAAACAAAAGAAAAAATACACACTAATACACAAATACCAAAGAGCAACTTTATTCTATCTTTAAATACAATATTTTATCTTTACTAACATATTTACAAGTGCCAAAATCTAAACCAGCAAAGAGCTGTGCCCATCAGTAAATGGGTTTTAATGAATGACATAAAAATTAAATAGTTAGTATGGTAAAATAATAAAAGTCAAATAATAGAAAATAAATACATTTAATCTGTATTGCCTTGCAGGTCTAAAATGATTGAAAATCTAATTATAGCCGATCGGCAATTATCGTGCAATGGTTATTAAAGCCCCCCGCCTTCTGTTATGAGTTAATGCTGATACATTTAGTGTTTTGCTGCACTTGGCAACCTATCAAGAGAACACACACCTACCCTGACTATACTGAAAAGTTAATTGAATGTGTACTTCACCTACATAACAATTAGCAAAACTTTGTACATGCATTATAGAATCAAAGCATAACCAATGCACATTAAATACAAAACATTCAAAAATGCTTTTTTTTATGCATACTGTATACATTGTCTGGAATCTGAGCGTTCCCCTTTCCCCATGCTGTAGTGATAAATCTACGCTGTCTATGCTGTGCATATTTCTATTTGAATGGTTAAGCATGGTGAATCCCTCAGACTTGCGGCTGTCAATCATGCGCTCGTCAATCAAATATATCAGAATACACCCAAAAAGATCTCAAATCATTCTTTTCAGCCGGACCATTAAGATGATTTCTGAGCAGTGGTTTTTATTATTATATTTCCAACTCCTTCTGTTCCATTTAGGCTGTCAGCATACAGGCATTTTTAGGGCTTATACTGTTTGCTTTACAACAACTGCCTGGTTTTATGTGAACGACAACAGCCACAATAACGACATGGCTATATTAAACTGTCAGGACTGAAAAACAGGCTTAACCCAAACTGGTTGAATACAGCCACAGTTCGGGAAATGATTAAAGACTACATTAAAATGTCGGCGAAAAAAAAGACTCCGGGATCCTAACAGGCTACAATATGATGTTATAAGGTAAACCGATGTTACGGATGTGTTTGAAAAAAGGGACAACATTTTGGCAGGATGGAATGGGGGATGTTCATAAGCATATAATCAACATTTTTGTTTTCTATAAGAAATCAGCATTAATAATTTCTTCCTGTTTCTAATTTTCACATTTCTGTAACAAACGCGAGTTTGTATTACACTACGTAATACACGTTACAGTATGCTTTTAAATGCATGCGCTAGTCTTGCGTAGCTGATTTATTTTTACGTGTACAATATATATGATAGGATGTTCCCTAGATAAAGCATTGAGGATTGCCTGGGATCGAGATACATCTAATAACTATTCCCCACACACTGAAATGGGACAGGGTGAAAGACTGAGCAACACTAAAGAATAAACAGAAAGCATGACTTCCTATTGCGTTATCGCTGCAGGTTGTGCCTGGAAACATACAGCAACTCCAAATTCACATCTTTATTTCAGGACTTTCTCCTTTTTCCAAAGTGTGTGGAATCCATTGTGTGGCAAACAAAAAAAAAAGAAAATCTACAAGCAGATGCTATGATTAAATGCAGCCCTTTGATTTTCTCGCTCACCGCTGCAAATTTTCCAAATGTGTTTTTAAAAAGTTGGACTCTTGTGTGACTCAAAAGTTGAAAAGTGGAATTGAATTCAGTTACTTCTGTACATGTCGTGTGATTGCCTTAGTGTGTTTTCTTCTCTGCTGTTTCTGGCTGACCTCCTATTGATGAAGCCCTGCAGCCATCGTCCTTAAGTGATTGACAGCAATTGACCAATCAAAAGGTAAGAGACAGGGACAAAGCTACACCAGGAATCCGTGCTGTTAGCCAGTCTGGCTCCTGAGTTGTTACTTGTTTTGTTGTTCTGATGTTCTCCCTTCTGCCCTTATGCTAGCTCACTACCGACATTTCATTATGTAGGTTTTGTTAAATTCTTACTCCCACTAGGTAAGTGGGCAGGTTCAACCCCTTGTTTTTCTTGTTCGTTTTGCCTAGTGTAGTCATCTAGTTTTGTCTTGAAGTTGTTAGCAGTCAGGTAACCTTAAAATGAATGAATGGACATTAGGCACCAACGAAGATAAGGATGGGTTCCCTTTAGAGTTTGGCTCTTCTCAAGGGTTCTTCCTCATTCCATCTCAGGTTGGATTTCCTTGCCACTGTTGCCAATTAGAGATAAATTTATAGGCACTAACATAAATTCAAACCTCTTAATCTCTAAAGTTGCTTTGGGACATTATCCATGGTTAAAAGTGCTATACAAATAAAACTGAATTGAATTCTTTCTTATATTTCATTATTCTTGTGCATATTCTCTTTCCTATGTGAGACTAATGTCAAGTCAATAACTTTTTATCGTCATTTCTACCATATATATATATAGCTGATTAAACAACATCGAGCGACATCACACAACATAAAATTATATAACAACACGGAGTTAAGGACTAAAGTAAGTGAGGTGGGTGTCCTAGTCACCTTGCACCTTAACTGCCTTTAAATCCAAGTTATTCTCTGGTTTGTTGGACAATAAAAGCAATAACCTTAAATACACCCACCATCATGAACTCCAGTCAACCAGTCATATTAAATTGTTATTGTTCCTGCACTGCCCTGGGACCTTGACTCCTGTAGGCACATGACATAAGTGCTGCCATTGGATGCTTAGTAATCAAAATTAAAAACTGCTTTTGTTCACATACAACACATGAAGTACAGTCATGTGGAAAAGAAAGTACACCCTCTTTGAATTCTATGGTTTTACATATCAGGACATACAATATTATGTGGTTCTTTACATGTCTTACAACTAGGTGAATACAACCTCAGATTGACACGACCACATGACATACAACATTATTTCCACAATGTAGAATGGAGAAACAATGTGTAAAAAAACGTACACAGGAAATTAAAAAGCAGCCAGGTACTGCTTATTAAATACATTGAATTTAGTGACCACGACAAGTGTGACCACGTCACTTAAAGCCTACATTTTTGCAGTTTGCTGGTCTGGAGCTTTCAGGTGTGTTTTAACACAATGCCAAGGACAAAAAACATTAGTAATGATCTTTTAAAAAAAAAAAAAGCAACTGCTGCTGCCCATTGATCTTGGAAGGGTTATAAGGCCATTTTCAAACTATTTAAAATGCTTTATTCTAGAGTGGCAAAGATTTTGGAAGTGGAAAACATGCAAGACATTTGTTGGTCTTCCCAGGGATGGACGTCCCAGCAAAATCACCCAAAGGCAAGACTCTGTAATGGTCAGAGAAATTGCATAAAACCCAAGAGTGAAATCTCAGACTTTACAGGCCTCAGTTAGCATCTTACTCTATATGTTAACGTTCATGAAAGCACATAAACACTGAACAAGTATGATTTGTTTGTAAAGTATACCAGTAGAAAGCGTCTTTAGAACGGCTGAAAAAATAACAGATTCGAGGACCAGTAAAAGTCCAGACCCTAATCTGACTAAAATACTGTAGTGGGACCTTAAGAGATTATTGGTGCTAAAGGTGGTTCTACAAGCCATATGATTTTTATTATGTCCTAATAGATAGAACCATTAAAATAGTGTGTACTTTTTTTTCTCTTGACTGTATATCATTAACACTAAGAAGCAAGCATATACAGACTCCTTTTCGTTCAGAAGCAATGAATGCCATGTGGAAAATTCATCAAGCTCTCCACAGTGTACTGTGACTGTCTGGTTGTTTGGTTTTTCAGAGTTAAAGCTGAATAGGTTACAATGCTCTATTCAATGCTCATACATGCAGCTATTCTATCACTGCAAGGTGCCTATCACCATATTATGAAGTCACCAGTAGGAGATCCTGCTTCTGGTTGCCACAGTAACTTTTTCAGCCACTGGCCAAACTAAGATTTCACGTTTGACAACAAATCAGGAAACAGATTACTCTGCCTTTACTCCCACTGGAAGTTGCTGCACCAGGTGAATTTTTGCATAAAGCATGTAATGAGTAAGCATAAGTAAGCATCTCTAAAGGAAACATCTGAAAAAACATACGCAGTTGTTTGAAATGGTCTAAATGTATATCAAGTGTCAGGCAAAGATCTCTAAATTAAGACGTAGAAAAGAAAAACATTGTATCTACATTCCCTTCTACATCGAGAAAGTTTATTTTCCAACCTATATGCAATTAAAAAAATAAAACATCAATGTTTTACTATTATAATATACCAGTGGTGGCCAGTGGGGGTGAGCAAGACCTTCTCTGATGGCCTAAACAAAATAAAAATTACTAAGTTAAAAACTACTCTCTTCATATCACAGCTTTTCTCTTGGTTTCGTTGCTTCTAGTAGTGTATGTCTATCCAAACATGTTTCAGCCATCACATCACATGTTGCCAGGGAATCTACCTTGAGACCTTCAGAATAAACAGTGCAGGTGCTTGAAGCTAAAACTTAAACTAATCAGATTTCGAATCGTTGACACCAAAGCCAACTAGCAAGCATCTAGTAACATACATTTTTATGTCCTTAGATTGGATGGTCAGAAAGTACACTAGTAAGAGCTTTTATAAAAAAAATTAATAAAACCTAAAAAAAAACCCTGCACAAGCTTGAATATATTTGTGTGGATTAAATAGCTGTTATTTTTTCCACAATAGCTGACAGAGGAAAAGAAATTGTGAGAAATGGAACAGTTTTTAAGCGTTTTCATGAACCACTTGTACTTTTGCAATTTTTTCCCCTGTAGAATTTGCACAAAAACACACAATTTGCCTTAATTTCAAATCCAAGAATAAAACCACAATGCACTGAAATATGAAAAAAAAATACTGAAAACCCAGGTTGGACTGTATTTTTGTCATTTTATGACATTAATATTGATGCTTCTGCTAGAGATGATGTATGCGGGCAGAGCAGTTGTGGCTCCAGTGAAAGGAGACTTGTTGAATTGTGTTCATTGGGTATCTTGCTTTAGTAATGGAATTTGTTCTGCCTGCATTTGATACCTGTGATGCAGTGCTTTGTTATACTGCGTTTCTGTATAAAATCGATTGTTTGTAGAGCCGTGGCGTCATAATGATGGTACTGAGAGGTGAATTGATTTAGGTCAGACACCACTGAAGGCTGTGGAGTGAAATGCATGGTCTGCCACTGTAATATACAGTACATTAAATACAATACCTTTTTTTTTCAATTCAATGACCCTAATGAGTAAAAAAATTCAATGGAAAAGCAGTAAATCAGCTTTTGCTATTAGTTACGACTACCTGTGATTACTAGATATCTTAATTAACTTGTCCTTCATTGCATTTAAAACGTCTGACATTTGTGATGGACAATTCAACAGAGGAGTCAAGGATTGATCCAGATACTTCCAGCAAACTGATTTAGCCGTACAGCTCATGCTCTCTCTAAAAGACACACACAACAGACACATGCACACACACAGATTTTGGGGATTCTGGGACAGCTGGAGTCAGATTCCCAGCAGAGTGTGTAATGGAGGCACTTGTGAGCACACATTGCTGATTTGAGACACACGGCTGATTAGCGGAGACTTCGCTGGATCAGCAGCCGTAAAGGATTGTGTGTCGTTGTCTGGTGCCAAGCTCACCAAGCCCAGTCCTTGTGGTCCAGCCACATGGCACATGGGAGTCTTATATCTACACGCAAAAAGCCACCGACGACAGCTGCGGAACAGACCAAACACTGACAAGCACGCAGCCTGGGAAACTCGGGCGAGCGTTTAATGCTTCCACCCCCCTCCCATTCACACGTAATCACATGGTTATCATTTTGACATGACAGGAAATCGTTGATTTATACACACTCTCTCTCAGCGTTGGCCAAGACGGAAACACGCCCACTGGAGTCCGGTTTTGGCCTTCAAACTTCCTCCACAGCAGCATCTGCGAGTTTATTTGTTTCTACACACTTCAGTACGGGGTCTAAATGGGTCAGCAATACAGCAGCAGGATCACCTCTCCAGAGGGGATTAACAGACTCAAAAAAGAGAAGGTATAAGAGAATGTATACCGCTGTAACACAGCAAGTTCCTCATTACTAGCACCCTGTTTACACCAGCTATGAAGTGTTATTGGATTTTATGTTGTGTTCAGCAGTTTGTATGGGAGCAGAAAAGGGAGAGAAATAACCACATGGGGCTTGAGGAGAACGCTAGATCGAGTCACCTTTAATTGAGTCACAGTAGCTACATAAAACCACAGTTACTGTATTTAGCAATATTTCCATAACTAAATGTTAAATTAGAATAAATGTTTTCTACAAATAAGATTCCGATGTTTTACACAACATTACCATTCCCACAGACTGAACAGCTGAGGTGACAAATACGACATCATTTATTAGACAAACAAGAAAATGAAGTACAGCAATTAAAGGAGAGCAATAAAAAGGAAAATAATGTACAGTAACCCAGTCTGACTCAAGGCAGGGAAAATGTTCCCACCCCGGCATCATTTTTCCCTTTACCAGCACATCCCTGAGTGTTGTGACCCTCTTCCACCACAGAAATCGGACAAATTGCAAATTAATTACAAATTTAGTTATTATACATATGCAAATCATGCTTACACTTAATAAGTAGCCAGTATAAACACACACAAAAATTTCACTCTGAACACTTTCCCATTACAGAGAACCTAAAGGAAAATATTTACAAAGAACTGACACTGGAGACTTCTTTCAAATTTATGCTACTATACAAGTACCTGCAAATGTGTTCCAAAAATAGTACTGTATTTTTTGGACTTGAACCCTGCAGCTTAAACAACGAAGCAGCTAATTTATGAATTTTTCACAAACTTCAAGCCAAAAAAACTGAACCCCATAACATTAGACCAATGAAATTTCCGAACAGAAATTTCCGATTTTTCTTGGCAACAGCGTTATGGGTTAGTCAAAGAACCTTAGAAATCAGTATCAGAAAATAATAAGGACATATTCCTCGTCTTGAACACACGCAGTAATACTGGAAATATGCAGTGGCATGCTATTCCCAAATACCGCTATGCTCCTAAAGGAAGCGCAACATATTTCACCCGTTACACCGTGTGTAACGTGTCTTTCGTTAAAGCCTGTGTAAAGTACATTAGTTTCAGTGTAGGCTTATAGACAGGTGCGGCTTATTTATGTCAAAAATAAAAATATTTATTTCGGCTTATATATGGGTGCGCTTTATAGTGCGGAAATTGCGGTAATGTATTTGAATAAGTGCATTCATTTTATCATGTGATTTACTATTGGGCTGCTGCTACAGACAATTAAACACCTCCTGGCCAGTCAGGGTTTCAAATTTCTACTTTGTGGTCATCTGAGGCAGATTTTTTCAGCAGAAATGACATTAATTAGAACAAGTATAGATGGATATAGAACTAAAATTTTCAAGCAGCGCTTCTCAAGTTTAACTGCTTTGCACTTTGCAATGGTGATGTAAAAATTCTCAAATGCTGAATAAACAAAGTAAAAACAACTATTACATTACAACTTGGGCGATTAGAATGATAAAAATATAAGCGTGAAACACACTGTATATTTGCCTTAATGTTTACAGTGATAACGAGTGACTATATGGACTTACAGTGGCCGTTAAAAGCTTGGAAATACCTGCCTTTTATGATTTTTGAGATACGTGCATGTTCCTTTTGTTTTTGTGCAACAAACTAGGTAAAAGGCAAAACACAAAGAGAATGCACAGTGAATTACTGGAAGAAAGCTTTTTGGACAGATGAGTCCAAATTGAACAATTTTTGCCCGAACAAAAGAACTTATGTAAGACCAAGAACAGGAGAGAAGATGTTAGCAGACTTCAATACAATTTCGTCTGGACTAAAGCTAATTGGTACCAACGTCCCCATACAACAAGACAATGATTTCTTAGCTCTGTTATTTAGAGAGCAAACAGTTGGTTTAAGCTGTCATTAATCATGAAATGGCCCAGTCACAGCATTTAAATCCTATTGAACTGCTCTGGCAAGAAATATCCAACTAGTGAATAGCAAGTTTTCCAAAAGACATGGCAAAGTATTTCAGCTGAATGTTTGGAGAAGAAGATGCCAAAAGTGTGTCATTCATTCTAAAGGAAGATTTTTCAATGAAATAAAGTGCATGTTTTCCACTACATGTGTGGAGTTTTGACATTGGACCTCCTGGAGTGTTTAAAGGCTCTGGCATGGAGAAGCTGATGCTGGATCTGTGATAATAAAAAATGTTAAGCTCAGTAGCTCCTAGTTTTTTTGACCAAAAAGACTGTATAAGACTGTAGAAAGAACATTACTTATAATCTTATACTCCAGTACTCATGTTAGTTCTCACTCTCCAGTGTTCTGTATTGTTGAAAGATTTATGATCAAACTCTTGATGTCACCCAAATGAGGATGGGTTTCCCTTTTGAGTCTGGTTCCTCTCAAGGTTTCTTCCTCATAACATCTAAGGGAGTTTTTCCTTGCCACAGTCACCACGGCTGCTCATCAGGGATAAATACACACCATTCACCTTGACTGTTGATTCCTGTAAAGCTGCTTTGAGACAATGTCTGTTGTGAAAAGCGCTATAGAAAAAACTTGACTTGAAAATAAAAATCACCTAGTTTGTCGCATATAAACAAAAGCAACATGCATGTGTCTCTCAAAAACCATAAAAGACTAGGTGTTTCCAAACTTTTGACAGACACTGCATTAAATTAAATTTTGACACATTACCAATGAGTTAAAAATGTAATTTTAATGCCACAACATTGTATTAATGCTGGTTTTGATATGACCCTATGCGTCATCCATAGTTTTGCAGCACAGCCAGTAGGGGCCACATTTACTGTTAACATCAATAAACATGTCTGAGGGGGACGATGGATATAAGTCAAGATATTTTATATCAAAGATCTTTATTAAATAGGACTATTGTTCAAACCAAATGCAATTGGTTTTACTGTCATTGCAAACTGAGTTACCGCTGGAGCACATCCAGCCTTACAAATCATTATGCAGCTAATTTGGTTTGGTTCAACATTATTGTCACTACCAGAGTACAAGTACAAAGACCATGAAATGCATTTATCATAAAATTATATGTGCAAATAACAAAGAAATGAAATTGAATTAAATAGTAAGGTTGTTGTGATAAAGTAAGACTACAAAGGTAAAAGTACACACTATGGTTCATTAGAACCGCAAATGGTGTTAATCTAATAAATATAATGCAGTGTGTAGTATGATGCATGAACAATAATGTAGTATTTACATATATTAGATGCAAATGGCAAACTAATGAGTTTTTGTTCTATAATAAAAACAAAGATAATTTAAATAAACACAAGTGTTTAGTTATTACGTGGAACCTGGCAGTTATAAAACAGTGTCTGAGAAAAAAAAAAAAGTTGTGCTGCAGTGCAGATTTATGTAACGTTCACTTGATGGAAGACGTGCTACAAGTCCATGGCAGGGATGGTAGGTATCACTGATAATGGCGCTCTGCAAGCAATGCTTTTGATAAATGTGTTGTGCGGAATTCGTTATAGTGCCTTCCGGCTGTGCGGGTTTGTATCTGTGATGCTTTCAATGATCCAAGTTCATCATGATCAAGGTGAAGAGCGAGTTGAGCTCGGAAAGTGCAGGTGCTTCAGCACTTTTCTTTAACAAAAGAGGAGGTATTGAGATTCTAGGAAAGGTCAGAGGAGATGTGGACACCCAGAGACTTGAATGTAGAGACACACTCTACCCTTGTTCTATTGAAGAAAACTGGAGTGTGTTTGTGAATCCTCATTGATTTTGCAGGTAATGGACAATCAATTCTTTGGTTTTCTGTGTGTTGTCGTCTAGGTTGTTACTGGCACACCAGGTTACTCGGTGGTGAATCTCTTCCCAGTAGGCTGCTTTGTTATTATTTCTGATCAGGCCAACCAATATAGTGTCATATAGCTTTGGTTATATAGTTTGATAAAAAAAAACACTCATGCATGTGTCTTAAAAATGGTAAAAAAAAAAAATAATAAAAAAAAAAAAAGACTAGATGCTTCCAAACTTTTCTGTATCTTATTTGCCAGGCATTATTATCCAGAGCAACTAACAATGATCTTATCTGTACACTGAGCAGTTAAGGCATAAGGGCCTTGCTCAGGGGCCCAGCAGAGGCAGTTTTGTGATACTGGGGTGTGAACTCTTAACCATTGAGCTACCCCTTTGTATATGGGTAACAGCCTGTGCTCAGTAGTTGTTTTGTATGCAGTTACAGTGGTTAAAAATAAGGGGGGGATAAAAATATTCCTACCTTTTTGTCTTATCCGCATACTTTACAGGATACGTCAGACCGAACTGACACCTCTCAACACTCGCGTCAGTGTGTGTGTGTGTTTAAATAAACATCTCTCAGTGGACTGAAATGGCTTAGGGCAAGTGCTTAACAAAGCCTCTCCAACAGCATCTGACTTCAGACATGACACAGAACAGAGACAAAAGCGTGCACTCAAACATCAGCAATCAGTCTCTCTGCCTAAGAACTTAAGACGGTCGTATGGAAAACATGTCATTCACTCAGCTCTAAACACATACTGGATTAAAGAGTTTTTCCAATGACTCAGTCGACATCCTCGACAATGAGTCTGTACGGACTTTAGCACCAAAAAATAATTGCATATGTTAAAAGATGTGTGGAAAAGCCTGGTGCTGCACTGGTACCACATGGAGGAGAATTTTTTTAATAAACACAGTTGCCTTGGTAGCATGCCTAGTTTAGACTATGGGGAACATTAATTAGTGTTTATACCAACTGTTTGTTTTTTTAGAGCACATTTTTGGTCCAAAATATCTTTAAAATGTAGATGAAGCAAAAAAAAGTTTGTTTTTAAATAAAAAGTGATGAGTAAGGAATAAAGGACAATGCAATGCAAAGAAGAAAAATCAATAGCAGGGTGTGGCGTAGCCAGACGTGAAAAGGGGCTGGCATTTGTATCATTTTGAAGCATTTTTTTTCCTTGTAAATCACAACGATTTATCAGCGATTTGGATTTTTTAAATGATTTTTTTTTATTACAGAACAATAGATTTGTATTCATTTATCAAGTTTTGGACTTTCTGGCCACTCAAGCATTCCATAATAACAAAAAAAAATTATGGCCAAGTGTGTGTGTATTTCAGTGTCTTAAAGACTATTTAAGTTAAGGGGCTTTTTTATCATTTCGTATAGAGCAGTACACAATAAAACAAAACAACAGTCCTCCAGGACCATGTTGCTCCATTAAACATAACAGAAATGCAAGAGACAACACAGAACTATTTACTAAAATGGGAAAACAAGGAGATCACTAACCAATACACACTACTAGTATGGAGTAAAGTATAAAAAGATATTACAGTATAGTAATACATGCTGTAAATTTAAACAATATATTAGCTAGAAGCAGTTTTTTCATAGCAGTAAATAAAGAAATGTGCAAGGATCACAAAGGGAGTGGAATGGTTATGTGTGAATGTGTGTCTTATATATACAGACCAAAAGTTTGGACACACCTTCTCATTTAAAGAGTTTTCTATATTTTCATGACTATGCAAAATTGTAGATTTACACTGAAGGCATCAAAACTATGAATTAACACATGCAGAATTATATACATAACAAAAAAGTGTGAAAAACCTTATTGGACAAGCATAATTTGCTCGTAGGTCCATTTGCTCGTATGTTCGAACTAATTTTTCCCATAGGAATGAATGTAAAAGCGATTTAATCCGTTCCGAAACTTCATTCGATCGCTTATTTCTGCACTTAAAAACTATTTGTAGCCTATTTTAACAAACAAATACACCACAAATTACCATAATGCAAAAATAATTTAACCCTTACCCCATGTGGTAGTGGTTGATAGCGAGTGTGAGATGTGCACCATGCTCGTAACCTTTTTGGTTTCCATGGTAATTCTATTTACTTTCGTTTTCACAGCACAGTCACTGATTTTCTTTGGGAGACATTTTTCAAGATTTCTAGTGAAATAAAAATATAAACACTAAAAAAAGTTACGTTTTTGCTGCACTGAAAAACGAGAGCGACCGAGCGATATGTCAATCACTAAGCGACTAATGTGACCCTCCACCAAAAACGGGGAACCGGCACCGGGGTTTGCTTGTGCCTTTGAAATTTGCTCGTAAAATAGGCTAAAATTTTGCAAGCAAGGTCGCTCGCATCTCCGTTTGCTCATACAACAGGGTTTTACTGTATATGGAAAAAAGTATTGGGATACCTGACTTTTCTACCCATCAATGGTTCTTCCTCAAACTGTTACCATGGAGTTGGAGGCATACAATTGTACAGGATGTCTTTGAACCTGTTCTAGCATGACAATGCCCCTGTGCACAAAGCCAGCTCCATTATGATATGGTTTAAATGGGTTGGAGCAAAAGAGCGAGTAGCCTGCTATAGAGGTCTGACCTCAGCCTTACTGAAAACTATTGTAACTGAAAAACTGGCTGCACCCCAGCCGTCCTTACCTACATCAGTACCTGACTTTACCAAAAGCCACACATTTGAATGAACACAAATCTTCAAAAGCACACTCCAAAATCTATTGGAACATCTTTCCAGAAAAGTCAAGGTTATTAAAACAGCAAATGGGGACAATGTACAATGGGATGCTCAAAAACACATACAGTGCATCTGGAAAGTATTCACAGCACTTCCAAATCTTTATTCCAAAATGGATTAAATTCATTATTTTCCCCAAAATTCACCCCGTAATGACAACATAAAAAAAACCACCCCATAATTACAACGCAAGTGTATTACAAATAAAAAGATGAAATAAAATCGCAAATATTTACAGCCTTTCCCATGACACTCAAAATTAAGCTCAGGTGCATCCTGTTTCCTCTGATCATCCTTAAAATGTTTCAACCACTTAATTTGAGTCCGCCTGAGGTAAATTCAGTTGATCAGACATAATTTGGAAAGATTCCCACCTGTCATGGCACAAGCCAAGCAATGAAGTCCAAGGAATTATCTGTAGACCTCTGATACAGGATTGTATCAGGGCACAAATCTGAAAAAGGGTACAGAAACATTTCTACAGCACTGAAGGTCCCATTGAGCGCAGTGGCCTCCATCATCCATAAATGAAAAGAGTTTGCAACCACCAGGACTCTTCCTAGAGTGAGCCACCCTGCCAGACTGAGCGATCGGGCCTTAGCCAGGAAGGTGACCAAGAACCTGATGGTCACCAAACTGGCCTGTATGGTAGAGTGGCCAGATGGAAGCCACTCCTCAGTAAAAGGCACATGACACCTAAAGGACTCTTAGACCATGAGTAACAAAATTCTTTGGTCTGATGAAACTAAGATTGGCCTGAATGCCATCCGTCATGTCTGGAGGAAACCAGGCACCACTCATCACCTGGCCAAAACCATCCCTGCAGTTAAGTATGGTGGTGGCAGCATCATGCTGTGGAAATGTTTTTCAGCAGCAGGGACTGGGAGACTGGTCAGGAACAAAAAAAAGATGAATGAAGCAATATATAGAGAACAGGACAACGACCCTAAGAACACAGCCAAGATAACCCGACTGAACCCAACTCAACATCTCTGGAGAGATCTGAAAATGGCTGCACATCGACGATCCCCATCCAACCTGATGGAGCTTGAGAGGTTCTGCAAAAAAGAATGGGAGAAAATGCCCAGAAATAAGTGTGCCAAGCTTGTAGCATCATACAGACTTGAGGCTGTAATTGGTGCCAAAGAATTAAGCAAAGGGTGTGAATACTTACGTACATAAGATTTATTTTTTTTTAAATAGATTTCAAAAAAAGATTTTAAAACACACTTGTTTCAACGTTTCATTATGGGGTATTGTTCGTAGAATTTTGAGAAAAATAATGAATTTAATCTATTTTGGAATTAAGCTGCAACATAAAATGTTTAAAACGTGAAGACTTGTTGATACTTTCAATATGTACTGTACAAACCTTTGTCCATTAAGTTCATGTTAATTTAATGTCCTGTAAGTTTTGTACATAATAACTGCTCCTGATTTGGTTTTCTGATTGGATAATTCCTGCTTCGTTTTATTTAATAATATGCTACAGGTTTGGTCCAACTTTGGTATTTATGCCTCTTTATCAGATATTTATTTCAAGGAGTCGTCAGATTGATTTTTTTTCATAGTATCTAGGGGAAAAAAACACTGATTGATGTGCAACTTTGCAGAAAAACTCTTCATAACAAGAATCTGAGATAGATCAGGGCCGAATGGGCTGACTGGTTTGAGCTGACAGGAAGTTTATAATAACTTGATCAATCAATCGTTCCTTTAGTGGTAAACAGAAAAGCAATCCAGAATGTGCAAGGTGTCGGATTTTGAGGAAAACCGCAGGAAATTGCATCCAGTCAGCCTTAAGAACATGAATCTAAGTTCAGTGGCTGGGTAAATATCTGGACGAGTGAGCCGGTGTACAGGTTATTCCTTAAATGTATAAAAAAAATAAAAAAAAAAGAACAAAGGTGCATGAACACAGACAAACACTTAAGATGTGCAACAGTTGCTTTCCAGCAGCTGTTGATTAAAATGTGTGTGCTAAGAGAATTTGCCCATTAGCACACAGCCAGCAAACCATATAAAACCACTTTACCCAGGATATATGGCCTAATTTAGCTGGCACAGGCCTCTTCTTTTAAGTGCAAAGTACAGAAAGCTGTATAAGCACGGAGAGTGGCAGTAGAGTTATAGCGTGTTTGCAGCCCACTGGAGGGCATAAATCCGTTAAAGCCGCTCCTGCAGAACAGACGGCCATAAAGCGAGCTGAGCAACATGCTAATGGAAGGAGAATCTATCGGACACTGACTGCTGCAGTTGAGCAGTAAAGAGAAACCCCTTGCCTCATGGGAAGAGGGATTGTGAATAAAAGCAAGACTTTGAAAGTCAGGAATATCACTGGATAATGTTCATTTTAGTTACCTGCAGTTTGGTAAGTGTGGGTCTAGGTCCTCCCACAAAGTGCTCTCGAGATGGCGCAGGGGCCTCCTGGTCCAATTCCAGGTGATGAGGAGTGTCTGGTTTTGGAGTCGAGCAAGGCTTTGGCATCTGAGGACTAAACAGAGGAATCCCACAATCCCCTGCAGCACGGCAGACCCTTGGCAGTTCCTGCACGCGGCGGTACCAGCGCAGTAGCAAAGGGAGATGGAGCAGGACATGAGGAGCATGATTCTGTAGAGAGATCTGAAACAAAATGACAATAATGAACACAAGAGGAACGCTGGTCACATGCATGTGAAAATTCTGAGAGAGAGAGAGAGAGAGAGAGAGAGAGAGAGAGAGAGAGAGAGAGAGAGCGCTGAATCAAAAAATATATTTTCTTTTATTATCGTTTGTACATCTAACCTGCTGTAAAACAAAATCACTCATTCTTTCCTGAGAAATCCAACACTTTTAATGAGAATATCAGATTAAATAAAGAAAAGAAAGAAATTCAAAATGAAAACATTTAATGAAAATTTAAAAAAAAAGGAAAGAAGGAAAGAAAGAAAAGAAAGAAAGAAAGAAAGAAAGAAAGAAAGAGGGGGGGAAAGAAAGAAGGAAAGAAAGAAAGAGGGAAAGAGGGAAAGAAAGAAAGAAAGAAAGACAGAAAGAAAGAAAGAAAGAAAGAAAGAAAGAAAGAAAGAAAGAAAGAAAGAAAGAACGATTTTATTTCACTGCATCCTGAGGCAAATCACACACTGCACTTCTCCTCACATGTTTGACAATAACTCACAGCATTTGTGACATCTTTACATCGCTAATATTATCAGACGCTTGCAGTTGAGCCCCCAGTAAGAAGTGGAGATAAAGTGTAGCTCCACCTACTACTGTCTGACAGTCACTCAATGCATTACCATGGCAACATCCATAAGTTTTTAGAAGCTGTTTTCTTTAATAGGGGTTCAAATAAACTAAACGTTTGGCCATATTGAGTCTTAAACATCGATTACTCAATATTCATTTCATGTTTGCAACGCTGATTTGCAAAATCGATCCTTCTGCAATCGTGCTGAATAACAATACGGGATCTGGGATCACCTGCAGCACATGACTGCAGTGCTGATGTTCAGTTTCTGCTATCTGACTCACTGATGACCAGAATCGTCTAAATGTTAGCTGAATATGTGCTTTTAGCAACAGCTCACTACATTTCCTCACATCCAGCTTATAACAAGAATATAATAAAAGAAAGAAAGAACGAAAATGAAAGCACCAAGAAAGAAAGAAAGAAAAAGTAAGAAAGCACTTAAAAAGAAAGAAAGAAAAAATGTAAAAAAAAAAAAAAAAATCCGTTTCGGCCTTCCGTCCACACTGAGGAAAAAGAAAAGCAGGAAAAGAAATGAGACAAAGAAAGAACAGTAAAAGAAAAAGAAAAAAAAGAGCTGAAAGAAAAAAACAATGAAAAAAAAGAAAACCATGTAAAAGAAAGAAAAAGAAAAAAGAGATACTATTATATGTGCACTTGCAGGACTGATAGATTGTTGTAAATAAAATTTGCTGTTATATTAACATGCCATGTTCGTTTAACTCCTTTATTGAGTGCGCATGCGCACACACACACGCACACACACACACACACACTGACACGCAGCTTGCGATTCAGGAGCCTCAATATTACAGTTTTTCTCAGCTGCTTTGGAGCGTTTCTCAGATCAGAAATTAAAATCTCAAAACTACTTGTTCAACCTCCACATCATGGAGTCATCATCAAACTGTGAACACTTTGGTGCATCATTTAATCGATTGTGTACAAGTGTCTGCTGTTTCCTACATTATCAGTTGCTAATGTTCATGTTGATCAAAATATATTCCACTGGTTTCACCTGAATAGTTTTAACCCCCAAAACATCTCAGCATCAGTTCATTGTATAAGTCATTGAATGCAAAAATGGTTAAACCAGTGGTCAGAATCTAAAAATTTCTATTCAACTTTTTTATTGGTAAATGAGAATTGATAAATTGTGCAGATGAATCTTGCATGTCACTAATGAAGGCGATTGAACGGCATGAGTTCGACCAATAAATCAACTATGATAATTCTCAAACAGGTCAAAGCTGAATCTTGTGAACCTTCAATTGGCAACAGAGCAAAACACAGAATTACAATTTCTGAAAATGGATGAACAACCAAGAATAAAAAAGATGCTATTACAATACAGTAAAAGTGTGAATCCTGTCCGGTCTTTTGCAATCAAATACGCAATCAAATAAATGCATTTGTGCTGCTGAAATTCATAAATACGCCATCCAGAAGAAATCCCAGTTTGAATCACTGTAATCCGAACTGTAGTTTATAATCAGGAAATGCTAAAACCCGTGCGGCGTCATACTGACGACACGACTAAACATTTTGACGAACGCGTTTGTGATCAATGACAAAAGGGCTTGTTATTCTGATGGGTATGTATTAAATTGCACTTACTGATTTGCAAATATCAAGCTTTAGTCAAGAAATGCTCCAAGCAACTGGAAACAGATCTCTGCATTTTCGTTTCGTTTTTTCAGCTACCACGCAGACACTTTCTCCCACTGCAGCGTCTCACTGCGTCTCAAAGCGCACGGCTCAGCAGGCGAGGTGAGACTTACAGGCCTCGCTTCACTGCTGCCCTGCCAAGATGAAAGCCGGCGACAATTTTGTCAAAAGTCCTCTCAGACGTATTTGGGTCATATTCGGTCATGTGGATACAAGCAAGAGCTCAGCTTTATTACTTTGAACAGATAGAAGGAGGACGCAGTCCTGCTGGACTTCCCAACTGCCCTCAAACACTCGTTTAAGCCACAGCGGGATAAGGCCATACCTAGTAACCTGTTTTCTCTCCCTTTCCAACGTGATCCTGATGCACTTCTCCTGCTTTAACTCGTCTCACACTCCACACCTGCTCGATTCATCCAGCTGCTCGACTCCCGCTCAGTTCCTCCTGCTACTTAATCTGGAGCTTTCTGCACTTGTGACTCATCTCCTGCAGCTGTGGATAATCGAACACCGACAACCAAAAGATTGTACTTTCCAAAAAAGCTTTCCTGCTTCAGCAGATGATTTCACTGGCTCAATACTGCAGTCACAAACACCTCTGCTATCTAGGTGCTCATGTCAGAAGCTCGGTGAGATAACACAAAATATTATAATCACAATGAAGGCATTTCTACACTGCATACTTATCACCATAAACAGGATTTCTGAACAACCTGGCAACAAAGCAGCAGTAATATTTGAATGACAGTTTAATATCAGCAGAAAGGCATCAAATCTGAAAATGATCATAAAGATTCATAATTACTGCTTTTGATTAGTGTTTTATTTATTTTATTTTTTTTATAGTTTGAAAGGATAAATTGAATGATTTTATTCAGAAAGGTATAGTGTTATGTGTATGGTCATATAAATCTCAACATCAAATTAAACACTGCACCTCATTTCAACACATAAAAAAGATGATTAAAGACAGAAAGAAAGGACAGATGATAAAAGACACTAAGTGTTGAGTGAGAAAAAAAAAACCAATTTCAATAATTCAGTAAATCAATAAACCAAACATTTCTAAGATTTTTACTCCACTTCACTTCATCCTGAGGCAAATCACACACTGCACTTCTCCTCACACGTCCCACACTAACTCACAGCCTTTACAATTAAAATTAATAACTTATTTTCTCAGTATTTCTATTTAAGTACACAAACAGTAAGTGTATTTTGATATTCTGTGTCACATCAACTCTTCAGGATATTGTTGTATTATCCTCAGTATGATCAAGACGTCATTTCAGCGTGAGTACGGAAAGTATTCACAGCACTTGTACTTTTTTCCACATTTTATCATGTTATATCTTAATTCCAAAACGGACTCATTCATATTCTACAACACGAAAACAAAAGTGTTTGAAGTCTTTGCAAATTCAAATTCAAATTCAAATATCAGACTATAAAGATTTGTAATGATTTTTTTAAGATCAACAGAAGACGGGTTTTGTGTTCTTTTTATCTCCAGTTATATCAAATTCATCTTACGCCTCCATTAACTACATTCATCATAGCAGTTATGTTGAATGCAAAATGATGTATTTAATCCCTGTAAGGTATTTAGAAAACGATTACAATAATTGTCTCACCACGTACGCGACCGCTACTGCATGTTACTATGGTTACAGATACAGAGCATTCATTTAGAACGGTGATTAAACTGTCTTAACGCCATCTGAAAGCACACCTTCAAGCCAATCAGAACAGAGTGTTGAAAACCATGATGGTATAAAATACATGGTGCCATTATCTGTACTTTTCTGTGTTTGAATTCACTGCGTATACAATATACAAATGCATATACAATACGATGCAAGGGCTTTTTGGTGAAACTAATCATTCCGTGAAAAACAAAAATGATTTAAAAAAAAAAAGTTAAAAAAGAAACATGGATAAAACTGAGGTGATGGAAGTAAAATAAATTATTTTAGCACATGAATGATTAGCAAAATAGAATTTTATTCAGCTCTTGACCCAAAAGCCCTGTGGAACTTTCTGGCAAGCTTTCTTTCTTCTGGCTGATGTGATCGAGTTACAATAGAGATTATTTTCATGAAAGATTTTTATAGAATATGTAATAATCATTTAAAAATGCAAAAATACAAGCAGAATTTACAAGATGTTTTTGTTTAAAATAAATCTAATAATTATTTGCCCTGCGTGCGATCTGCATGTGCTGTACAGAGCAGTGACTCAAAATACGAAAGCACATTTCTTTTTGTACGGAAATATGATTTTATTTTGGAGCTCGGTACATTGGGTCGAGTGAAACCAAGTTAAACTTGAACTTGCGGTCTGTGTGTTTGTTCTATATTTGGCTTCCGATTCGGGGTTGCCAAGTTTCCATTAAAAAATTATCATGCTGCAAATCCAAGACAGAAAGACAAGTTGTGTCTTTTTGTGCATTTATTCCAGTAAGAGATTTTCTAGTCAAGGGAGATTTTGCAGACATTTGGCAACCCTCATCACTTTCACAAGTAATATCTACAATGTATGCCAACAAAATCCTTGAATTGGTGCAAGTTTCTCCTGTTTGTCCACTTTGCATTTTGTAAATTGCTAAAAAATTATATTTATTTTTATACAAAGGTATTGGGGCAACAGGGTCGAGATCAGAGCGCTACAAAAGTCTGCTAAAGATGCAAATTATACCCTAATTTAGCTCTTTTAGAACAATACATTTCATGCAAAGTTAACAGAACATTAAAAGATTTTTCTCTGTGATGAAGATAACATCCGGTAACTCTGTAAAACAACCAAACACCACATAATAATAGAACCATGAGAAGAAATCGATTGGACAATTTCTCTCATTTGATTTTCCTCACATTACAAATATAGGCACACTCACAGCACATCACTACAGAAACCTTACCCAGTGCAGAAGCTCATATCATATCAAGTCATTCGGTCATAACTTTTTATGCTGACTGCATGATGCATCTAATGTGATGCACATAGTCGAGTGGCAGGACCACCACGGAGCTGAGCTGCCTCGCTTGAGCTGACCCGAAAAAGCAACTCCAAATGCACCTTTAACACACTCTGAATCCCAGCAATGCTTTGGCACAGAAAAATGGATTTCGACACAAATACAAAAATTGCTATAAAAGCAGCCCTGAGCCACATAGATGTCTCTAAATACTTCTTCAAATCATACAAAGAAAAATAAATTGTTAAAATCACTTAAATCGACTGTAAATCTCAAATGACTCAAAGTTTTAGGGTTACATGTGATGATGTGGAACAAGCTGCACTCCTTTTTTTTCTTTTTGCAGTTTAGCATGATACAGAAAATCTTTCAATTTGTCTCATGCATTTTTTTTCTGATTATTGCAAAACACTGACACTGGAATCTCCTTCTTTTTCAATTTTATAATAAAGCTTGCCTGATACAAGAGCCTGCGTAATCTGCCATTAAAAAAAACTAATACACAATATGAACAAAGGTTTCTGGAATCCTGACCATTAGGTTCATATGTGCTTTTTGAACATCCCTTTCTAAATTTAGTCCCTGTTTCTTTATATAACCTCCAATCTTCTGGGAAGATGTTCCACTAGATTTTGAAGTGTGCTTGTGGATATTTGTGCTCATTTACCCACAAGAGTGTTAGTAAGTGAGTATAGGTGAGGTGAGGAGGCCTGGGGTGCAAGTCAATGTTCCACTTCACCCCAAAGGTGGTCAATAGGGTTGAGGTCAGCGCTCTATGGCAGACCATTTAAGCTCTTCCACTCATGCTGGAACAGGTATGGGTCTCCTAGGTCAAGTGAAGGGAAAATGTGATCCAGATGCATTCTATACAACTTTGTGAGAACAGATTGGAGAAGAACCACATACATCTGCGAATGTCAAGCGTCCCAATACTTTTGTCAATATAGTGTATATAACTATGCAAGTGCATTCATTTAAACTCGTGATCAGTTTGCAGCAAAACAGCTACTGTTCCTATCAGAGTTATAGTTTTATATTGTTAAAAAAAATAAATAAATCTACATCTTCAGACAAGCCGAATGAAGAATTGAAAATCACCAACGTATAATCTGATGCATCACACAAGCGATCCCTACTGAGCAATAAGATGAACATATAATGAGGTCTGCTATTCAGCAGTGCGTTTCCAGAGCAAAACAATGCAACTAAACAGACCATTCATTTGAATTAGAACTGCAGGTGCATCAAAACACTGTTAAATTATTTAAAGAACAGTCTTGGAATCCAAATTAAATCACAGATGAAAAGTCTTTACGAAGGAAATCTTTGAACGAGATGAAACGTAAACAAATACGCCCTTAAAGTATAATTGATCAAACAAGACCTATATGGAGTTCAAAAGTATAGTACATCATTTTTCCCCTGGAGCTACATGGATATTGACGTTAGTGCTTTGTTTAAATCGATAAGAGACCGATTTATTTTAGTTCTAATCAAAAGTTTACATAGTTACTTACAAAACTTCCAGAAATTAATGCAATAATCTGTCAATTTTGAGTTACCCATGAGTGCAGCAGTGACTGTTGAAATTGAAATTATTGGGCAAAACGCTCAGGAAAAAAAATAATTGTAGATTTTCACAAACCAGGTTTAGACCAAACAGACAACAGACACAAAAAGTAGGCAAAATAAACTTTGGACCAAAAGACTCATCTGAACCCAAAGACATTTCAATTTTCATTTATGGTATTTGGCAAACGCCTTATCCAGCGCGACTTACAGCCATCTTATTTATACAATCATGCACTTGAGGCCCTTTCTCGAGAACCAGACAATTGCAACTTGGTGGTGTTGGGATTTGAACGCACAACCTTTTGATCAGAAGTCCAACATCTTAGCCACTGACCTACCCCCTTCACCAACAACAAAGAAATTAGTGACGGAGATAAAAGATTCTGGGTACCAAAGTATTTGGTCACCATTACGTGAGTTTTTACGAGAGACCCGAGTTAGCAGGTAATCACCATGACAAAAACTTAACCTTTTAAAGAAGTGTTTTCTGACCAGACGAACTAAATATTAAACTGTCAGGCCTTAGTGCTATATATAGAAAAAAATAAAGAATGACGCATTTAATCCAAAGCCCATCGTCCCAGCTGTGAAGTATGGGGATGGCAGCATTATGCTCAATAGAGTTTTGCTGGAAAAGGGACTGACACACACACAAAAAAAAAAATAGATGGCATCAATGGAAAGAAGGATTATCTAGAAATACACAAGTGAAACCTTTAAACATCATGCTCAAAGGTAAAACTTGGTTCCAGGAGGGTCCTCCAGCAGGACAACAATCCTGAACTTAGCTCCGAAGTTTAAAGACAACAAAGTAAAACTATTGGCGTATACATCAGAAAGACTTGATCTGAATCCCAGTTCTATCAGGAAGCGTAAACATTCTGACAAAATACTCTGAAATAGTTTCAAAAAAAGCTACAGCAAGAATTCATTGAAAGGCAATACCATAAAATATGAATAAAGTATATGTACACCTTTGTCCCCAAACCAGACTTCGTAAATAAAAGCTCAAGCAAATATTTCTATTAGCAATTAGCTAATCTCATTTGTACTCCTCAGGAAATAAAGCATATGATGGTTATGCTTCTTCTCCAGCCAATTAGCAGAAGCAGGAGGTGTCCCTTGAGGTGTCTGGAGTGTAGAAAATATAAAATATACAGCCAGACTACATAATAATCAACACTACACTACATGCTGAGGGGAAAAACGCTTTCAAATGGCCACCACTATTCATTTTCTATTCATATTGTGTCTATTAGAAGAGACAAAACATTTCTGTTTCAACTGTGTATTATGACTTTCCATGACAATAAACTGACGGCTGTGCGGTTCCCATACTTCTAAGGCACATTAGCCTGGTCAATCAGGTACAAAACTAAACTAGCAAATTTGAAACTATCAAAAAATCTTGGGCTGATCGAGTCGATATTAAAGTTGGTGGAAAATTAGTGTAAATGTATTTATTTTCCAAACTATTGCTCAAGTGGATACCCAGGGGATCAAATAATTTTAAAAAATTCTAATAATAGATGCTTTCTAAGGTAAAAGGAGCCAGTGGAATTTTCTTTTACCAGGTATTGATGGATGCACGGGAGCAGGACCACATCTGTGAGCGTGAAGAAAAGCCCCTCAGCGAACACATGCTCCAGTTCCGGCAGCTCGGTAGTCTTTACTTTCCTTATGTCAGAGCTCTCCCTGGTGGTGGAAACAGCTGGAGCTCCATCCATGGACAGTTTTGCCATAGCTGCGTTTATCTCCACTCCACGCTGGCTCTTGTACTGAGGATCCTCTTGCTGGTTAGCCTGTGATTGAACGTTCTGCTCGGCGTTCTGCTGCTGTTGAAGCTTGTGACGTCGGAGTTTGTCATCGTTGTGCACCTTGACCGGTTCGGCTAACCGGTGCTCCAGTTGGATAAGAGCGGGAGGAAGATGGAATTTCTCCTCTTTGGGGTTACGCAGGTGATCCTCGACTGCTGAAGGAATGTCCAGTTCACATAACCTGGTCCAGCGGCTCACCTACCACAGGAAAGGGGGATAATCATTTATGGTTCCACACACAGTTCACAAAATAACTAATTAAGTTATATGACTTAATTACATTACAATCAAAACATTTTGGGGGTCTTCTGTTAAACTGGGAGCATATGGATGATTCTCCTAAAAATGCTAAATAGTCCAAACTTTACCGTACATCAAATATACATACATGTGTGTATAAACAATTCCCAGAAGCTACCACATTACAAGTTTCAATGCCTGGTTCCTCTGTTTGCTTGTAGTCTCACCTCAGCACAGGCCTTCAGGCAGGTATTCTTGAAGCCCAGTAGTGAGGCCACATCTCTGCGCTGTGGCTCCAGCCGGCACGTCGTCTGGATGATGTGCCTGAGCACTACAGCCAGTCCGGCTCTGCAGAATCTCCCGTTCGATTCCAGCACAGCCGGCAGACGACACGTCGCCACCAGAGCAGGAGCCTCTCCCCTCTTTACTTCAGACACAGTCAGGCTCTTTGGCAGGGATCCTGCCAAAGCCTCTACACTACCAGGCAGATCTGAGACCAGATAAACCTCGAAAGAAGTGCACTCAGTGTATGACAGTAGGAACAGTGTGATGGAGGAGTGCAGAGGAAAAACCACTGCTCCGTCGATGTTATAGACCTCCAGGAAAATACTTGATTCCGCAGGGTGTAGGCTTGAGTGCTTCATTCTAATCCAATGGATAAGCAATTTGTAATAGAAAGTTGAGCATGTATAAAGAGCATCCTGAAAAACAAAACAAAAAAAACTATAAACCTGTTGGGTCTTAGGTGTTTTCTATTTTAATGATAATTAATATAAAACCATTTAATGGGTTAAGAATGTCTAAACCCATTCAGTCACAGATGTAGATATATGCAATCAGTAGAGAAATAAATGATGAGGAGGGAAGTGTTGCTGAGTTTCACATCTTCTCCCATCGTTTGTGTGGGTTTCCTCTGAGTTCATTAGTTTCCAAAAACATTTATATTAGTTAGTAAATCTTTACCAAATTTGTATATTGAGAATGTGCCTACTGTGCTAAGTATAAAGTGCATACAAGACAGACAGACATAAAAAAAAATAAAAAATACAAACATCAGTAATAAAGATTTATATATATATATATATACAGGGAGTGCAGAATTATTAGGCAAATGAGTATTTTGACCACATCATCCTTGTTATGCATGTTGTCTTACTCCAAGCTGTATAGGCTGGAAAGCCTACTACCAATTAAGCTATATATATATAAAAATATATAAAGATTCAAAAAATAAATATACAACCCTACACCTACAGATATAAATAAATCAAAAAAAGACCAATGAATTGATAAATAAATAAACAAAATAGAACATGTCTAAACCATCTAAATAGTAAATTTGTCTCGAAAACATCCTACATGCGCTGTCCCTCTAATAAACTTGTTTCTAATCCTGTACACTCTCAACAAAAAGCTCAACATCGTCTGCTCTACCTCCTGTCTTTTACTCAATTCCACTGTCTCTAATCCATACATCACCACAGGTCTCACCACAGACCTATAAAATTTCCCTTTCACTCTTCTATCACACACCACTTCTGCTATCACTCTTCTCCACCCACTCCACCCTGCCTGCACTCTTTTCTTTACTTCTCTAACACACTCTCCATTACTTTGCACTGTTGACCCCAGGTACCTGAACTCCTCCACCTTCTCCACCTCTTCTCCCCGCCACCGCACCACTCCACTGCCCTCCCTCTCATTCACACACATGTACGCTGTCTTACACCTACTGACTTCCATTCCCCTTCTCTCCAGCGCATACCTTTACCTCTCCAGGCTCTTGTCAACCTGCTCACTACTCTCACCACAAATCACAATATCATCCGCAAACATCATACTCCATGGAGACTTTTGTCTGTCCTCGTCCGTCAATCACCACTGCAAACAGGAAAGGGCTCAGAGCCGATCCTTGATGCAGTCCAAATCTCCACATTAAACCAGTCTGTAGTTCTTACTGCACATTTCACTTAAGATAGATGTACATATATAAAACAAAAAGAGATAAAGAGAGAGAGAGAGAGAGAGAGAGAGAGTAACAAAGATAAACAATATACATCGACGACAGATGACCAGCAAACATGGTTCACTATTAAAACCATAAATCACTGTCAACCAGTCCAGACCACAAAGCACTAACAGAATGATCTGATGATTATCTTTGACTCAGCAGTTTATTATAAAATATACTATATTTATAATCAAATAATAAAACCACAGTGTTTAATGCTCTTGTATGGCTAGCGAGCTAAGTGTTAGCAGCGTTAGCCTTCCTCCCAAGCTGTTTGTCCTATATAATTTAAACCAAACACCAGACAATCCCTTATTGTAAGCCGGCATTAGTGTGCAGATGGAGCTACTCACAGCGATTACAACTCCGCTGTTGATAAACTTTGATTCACGTGGTGCGCAAATGTAAAATGGGTGTTACAGGAAACCACACCGACTTGCAACAGAAAGCGCTGAAAGCGTTCCTACCAACTTTCCTCCAACACTGTTATTTATGCGATAAAAAAAAAAAACACAAAAAAAAATCCGGAAGATCATACATTTCCTGACTGAAACTTTATCTGTGTAACTAGAATATTAATAAAAAAATAATAAAATATATATTTATTAGGAATTAACTATACCCATTAATGGCCGTTAGTATTAGTATTTTGGAATTTTGTATGTCCACAAAGCAGCATTTAAACGATAATCTATTGTTTTTAAAGCTATGTCAATGTGTTCACATAATATAATTATTGTTTAATTCAAAACCATTTTTATTTCATTCACAAACATGTCATTTCTCATCAATGTCTCCATCTAGCGGCAATATAGTGTCATTGTAGCACAATTTTTAAGTTGAACCCCAAATCAATATTTTATAACCTATAATTTATTAAGGTAAATTAAGTTTATCCCTAATGAGCGAGCCAGTGGCGACTGTGGCAAATAAAAACACCCCTGAGATGGTACATGGAAAAAACCTTGAAAGAAACCAAACTCTCTGTATGATTTGTTAGAAACATGAAAATAAATTACAACAATATTTCAACAAAATGTGGGCCAAGAAATGTAAATGCTACAACAAGAAGCTGGATCTCTGTTTATTAAACTAGAAATTACACATTGATGCCTGTATTATAAAATACAAAGAAATTACAAACATTTTCACAATTATTTTATTTCTTGACATATATAGTTCTAGAGAACTAGGGTATACTACATAGACAAACGTATTGGGACACCTGACTTTTTCCAGTGATTTCGGTTCTTCCCCGAGCAATTTTTAAGATGTTTCTGGATGCTGTAGCATAAAAATTTCCCTTCAGTTAAAATAATAAACGCAAACCTGTTCCAGCATGACAATGCCCTCATGCACAAAGCCAGCTCCATGAAGATATGCTTTACATGGGTACGAGTGGGAGATCTTAAATGGCTTCCTATAGAGCTCTGACCTCAAACCCTAGTGAGCACCTTTGAGATGAATGACTGCACTTCAGGTCTCCTCACCCTACATCATACTTTACTGACACCCTTGTGGCTGAAGAAGCACAAAACTCTACATTACACAATCAAGTAAAACATCTTCCCAGAAGAGTGGAGGTTCTTATAACAGCAAATGAGGATAAAATGTGGAATGGCATGTTCAAAGCACACATACAAATCTTATCTTGAGGTGTCCACAAACCTCCACATAGTGGATATTTCCTTGTTCAACTGCACTATGATAAGTGTGTTTAAAAAGGCCTTCAGAATTCCTCTCAAGATTTTTTTTAGTAGTATTCTTGGTTTCTTGTAGTAAATCTGGAACCTGCAGTTTAGCCCAGAAACTGCACCACTACCCTGTAATAAAGCCACGTTTATCCGCAAAGCAAGAAATTACAGCCACCACCCTGTTCCCAGCCCTTCAATGAGAGACTATGAGGTTGCAGGGAGTCGTACTGAAGCAGCCTTGTACAACAGGACACTTTATAAAGATCTTAGATAAGATCGTTTAATATAAAAAACACACAACCTTATACACAAACATTTTTGCAGCATTTCTTTTTATTTACGTACCTCCCAATTTCTGTCAAAGATAAAAGTGTTGAGCACTGTGCCAAGTACAGTAGTAGCAAAATTGTTTGCCATCTTGATTAACCTTCTCTGAACAGGCCTGCGACATGTGTGCTGTTTATCAGTAATAGCACAAGCACAAGCCACTTACTATTGTGCGTAGTACCGCCATGCTAGCATCCATTTTTATACCGGTTTGACTTGAACGCCCCTCATATTATTTAATTATTGTCAAATCAAACCCGATTTAATATGTTGTTTGTTTTTTACTTGGATGAACCTGAATTAAGGGTTCGTTTTATCCCACAATTGTACTTTTCAAGGACATCATATAAGTACAGAGTGACAGTTTTATGGACTGTAACTGTTGTTATTTGAATAAAAGGTAGGTTCTCCCAGGTGTAGATGCTGAGAGTCTTATTGATTTTATTCAACAAAGAAGAGACCAGAAATGAGACCAGATTAGCTACTGTACTATTAGCCACATTAGCTATTGCGTTGCTGCTAGTTTTGTGCTGTTAGCTTAAATCAAAACAATCAAGAAGAAAATCATGGCCGTTATCTTAAATTCTGTGTTTGTGTTGTGGCGTTGCTGCACTGCAGTCATTCACCACTGTGTCCGAACGAAATTACACACCTGGTGTGTTATTTTACTTTATGATCCCAATCAAGGAAGTCGTTCAGTAGCGAAGTGGCTGTTGAAGGGCTATTGTACTGAATCTGTTTACTTCTTTACAAGAAGTCGTGAATGTGAAATGTGAACGATTTGTAAGGAATCAAATGCATCAGGGGTCTAATAGGAAGGAGTCTCCAGCACTTTGTAGCAATCAGAGTTAAATCGTTAGCCTTTTACTTGCATAAGAAACATATTGGAAAGGCTTCAAGATAGATTTTTTACCATTTCTGAAAAACAATTATAAGTTGTTGTTTTTTTATTTATAAGAATTGCAAGGGAAAGAAAACTAAGAGGCTGCTAAAAGAAATAATTTATTTATAGCTTTATTTATGAAGACTCTGTTTATAGCTGCTATAGTGTAAGTGATAACAGGAAGTGAGTTGTTGGGGTTTTTTTTGTTGTTTTTTTTTTTTGGGTATTTCTCAGCATTGAAATTAACTATAAATAAAACCAAGTCCTACTTTAATCAAACAAATAAATTGTTAGCATTGCTAAATTGCTGTATGTATACTAATGAAAACACTGAATTAAACCATGCCATCACAGAATATTTTCCTATAACAAGTGTGTCATTCCTTACTTACATACGGAGAATCGAATAAGAAAACTATAAAGCATACAGAAATACATTAGAAATTCTATATTAAAATCTTCCTATTAGTCCAGGGGTGTGGAAATAAATATTGTACCACATCCTGAATCATGTTTGTTCTGGCTTTTTGATTTTACCCCATTTAAACATGGACAAAATACAGGACCCAAATGCTTTGAACATCTCCTATGGCTACTTAACTGCTACTTCTCCTGCTCCTCTACACTATGCTCGACCCTTTTTGGTGTGGCTGGTCTTTTTTTTTTTTATCTCTTCTTCTGATCCTGTATTTGAATCCAAAAAAAAAAAGAGAGCAGGACCATGTCATTAGGAGTGTGTGCTAACGTGTAGGTCGGTAAAGTAAAACACAGCCCTGGGCTGATGTTTCTGTAAATAGCAGGCAGGGCAGAGCAATCACAGGCAGACAAACCATCCATTACCGTTTGTGTGCATGTGGAAGACATTTTCTCCTGCCAGTTTTCCACCACACATGTCCCCATCAGGGCAGAAGGGTGGAGGCTGGAGAAGCATGACACTCCGTGTTTGAGAGAGAGAAGGACAAGACTGGAGAAGGAGGAGGAGGAGGAGGAGGAGGAGACGGAGGAGGACGCACACACAGAGAAACACAGAGGAACATAAGCTACAGCTAGTATTACGTGTGACTCCAGGACAGATCTGTGGTATTCAGCATTCAGATGTCATCCTCTGGATGGTACAGTAAAATATCTTTCTTTTGTATATTAAATATTAAAATATGACATGTTGTTTGTCTATACCATTCCGATCAGTAATTCTTGTCAATGTATTCAAGCTCTGTAGAGAATGTAATTATCTGTGCAACAAGTCTTTCTCAAAAGGAGTAACGTTTAGGGGAAATGCTTTCTCTCATGCTTTGTACTCGTCCATCACTCTACCATGATTCTTCTTTCAGCATATCTATTGTTTTTTTTCCCTGTGTTTGTCTGCTGTGGCTATTGAGATGCATTTTGGGAAAGTGATGGGCTCTGATCTCTTAATGGAGCTTTTAAGTGGCGCTCTATGTGGAGAAAAAACCCATTCCTGATACACTCTCATGTTTTCAGCTAGGGAGAAGTCTCATTAGTTACATCTGATATTGATATTTGGACAGAAATGCATTGTTGGATTAGTGGGATTAAAAGTAAATAGATTATACTTTAAGTCATGTTGCCATGTTGCAGAGGTTTTGACAGTAGTATCAGGTTTTGGAGGGTTTTCCAGAACAGAAAATTTTAGTTCTTACGAGGTTAAATTTTATATGCTTTTAAATCCGGCACAGAACAAATGCGGTAATCAGCATTGGCAAATTGAAAAAAAAAGAAAAAAAAAAAGAAAACATTTTCTTAAATATTTATTTTTAGGTGCCATTTCATTCATTTGAAAATACACCAAAACCAAGTTGCTGAAAGTAATCGTACTCTTTGACAAGTGTCAAAACCTTTGCTAGTAATTTGTTTGTAGTTAGTCAGCTTGTATTGCTTGTATGCTGTAGGTTTCAATTAAATTTCGACTGAGCTGCTGCTGTAATCATTAACATTATCCTGTGCACATTGTGCATGATCCTGTGTTCACACTGAACTTCTTTTTAATACACTTTGTATCATTTGACTTCTGCATTACTGTATTGGATGATGATGATGATGATGATTATTATTATTATTATAATTATTTGTATTATTTTAAAAGAGCCTGACAGGTTTTATTTTAAGGGTGTGTTTTTTTCTTTTTTTTTCAAGGTTTCTTCATGTCATTTCAGAGGGTTTTTTCCTTGAAACTGACTCGCTCATTACAATACTGTACATTATACTCTTGCAAAAGCTGATTCATGATAATGCAAGGTATTCCTTTTGCATCCTCATACAAATTAAAGCCTAGCAGTTATCTTTACAGTATATTAATAAGAATAAGTGGGAACAAGCTAGTTCTGTTTTCCTGTTTCTGATATAGCACAGAAATCTAAACCTATATATGATATGTCTTTATGGTTACATAGTGAGTCTTGATACATAAAAATAAAACTGCTCCATTAGTTAATGTTACCCATGTCAACGGGAAATAACTATCAATGGATTAGACAATCAATTTAGATTTAATAATGAACCAGTGCTTTAGGCTAGTATCATTTGTGACATCCCTAGCCTCAGAGATGGCTCAAAAATGGCTTTTAGTCAAAACCATTAAAAGATCTTTAAAGACTCCTACAACAGTTCCTTGGTCAAGAGGTTTTTGCATGTCTGAACTATCTGAACCTTTGAAGGTCCAATTTTACTCAAAAGATTTTGATACATGGTCACTTATAGTTTAATTTCAGATTTTAAAACAGCTGGACTAAATAGAAAGAAACATTGCTAAACCAAAAACCAGTGTTGAGACCAGAGACTGGCTTTTTGTTACAGTATGTGTTAAACCTAAAGGATTATACAGATTCCTTTATATTAGATACTAGATCAGAGAACCCTTTTTTGTCAGACTGAGACAGAGAAACTGATTTGAAATTAGTCCCACTGTTGGCACATGCTTTCTTTTGTGAGAGTTACAGTGTAAATAATCAGGTCTGGTATGTGTTTCAGTGAATCAGACAGTGTGGTCACATTCGTATTCTTCAATATCAGAAGAGTACAGCTGTGAACCAAGATCTCTTTCTGTTCTGCAGACTTTGGGGACTGGTGGTGGTGATTTCTCTAATACCTAGAACTATGCTTCCGGCACAACTTTGCCCACTTACTCATCAAATACTAAAAATCAAACAAGTTATAGCAATGCTGAATGAAAGGGTGAATGAAAGAGTGAATCTCTAGATACCTACTTACATTTCATGGACAAAAAGTTGTAGTCACGTGAACATAAGATTCATATGTTCTTTTTGAAGATCCCATTACATCCCATTTTTGCTGTTATAATAACCATCACTCCCCTTGGAAGATGTTACACTAGATTTTGGAGTGTACTTGTAGAGATTTGTGCTCATTCAGCCACAAGGGCGCTATTAAAGTCAGGGTTCTGGTGTAGGTGAGGTGAGGAGGCCTGGGATGCAGTCACTTTTCCATTTCATTCCAAAGATGTTCAATAGGGTTCAGAGCTGTGTAGCAGGCCACTTAAGTCCACTTCAGCCCATTAAAGAATATGCTAAAAAACCTTTGGGTCTCCTAGTTTAAGTGAAGGGGAAATGTAATACAATGCATCCAAAGACATCCTATTCAATTGTTCACCTAAAAAAACACAAATGGCTGAAGAAATTAGGTATCCCAATATTTTTGTCCATATAGTGTATAGTATACATTTATCCATCCATGCATTCATTCATCAATTCATCTTCAGTGGGTACTTTACACCAACGGTGATAGAAAAGCTACTTACGTCATTATATGTTTAATGGATTCACAGAATGCATTTAACATGGTATATCGATTAAACCGGTTAATAGATTCAACTGTATCCACTAAGACATTTCTCTGTGTTTAGTCAGTTTGTTGCCAAGAAGATTGGCTCTCATGCAGCCTGAAATGTTACTCCTGGCATAATTTGTTTGTAGGAAAAGGAAAAACCTTAAACCGAGGTTGCTTTGCAAATATGTGATAAAAAAAAAAACAAAACATGGCAGGATAAAAACAAGTTTCTCTTTTTCTTATATTTTTCATTCAAAGCACAAGAAAACACCTCTGAATGTTGGATGAAGATTAAACCTATAAAGAAAGACCACAAACAAAAAGTCAACCAGATTCTCCACTTCCAGTCAGGGCTTGGGGTTAATCTGTCCAGGGTTTCTGGTAAAAAAAGCATTTTAAAACAAAAGCACTCATCTGAGATTGGGTTTCTGTTATATTTCCAGGAGTGCATTGCAAAACACAAACCAAAATCTTTTTTGAAGGAACTGCAATTGGCTGATTTGTAATTAAAGTCTCTAAAAAACATATATAATTTGAGATTGAGTTAAGCAAGATTTAAGTGATATACTACCTATATATAGATTTGTTTTTGCTATTCAGCCCCCAGAATCCTTATGATTTAAATGTATTGGTTATGAGGAAAACAAATATACAGCAGGGTTGTGTTCTGGCATTGGATTACACACATCAACTGTCCAAGCAATTCCAATAACTGTCAAGCACATCTATATGCAATCCTGTCAGTATAAGAGCCTTGTTTATTTGTGGCTGCAAAAAGCCTGTATCGATTATTAATATTTACTAAAAATGACTAAATGCTTTCTAGTAGCGTATGAGATCCGATTTCCTGCTTATTTCTTTCATTACAGCTGGAGTGCCACACCTGAAACCTCGAACCGCCGGAGCCTTTCATTGGCAGCAGCAGTAGTGTGGGCAGGTCTGACGGAAGCAACCGAGCCTGGTGGATCACAGTGTGTGTGATTAGTGGGTAGCGTGTGGGGGCTCTTATGGCGTCGGCAGACCACCAGTGCGAGCGACACCCCACAGGTGCCCACCAACACATCCACCCACAATGCCCTGTCCACAGCCCTTCAGCAGAGGAAGTGAAGAACAGTGGTCTACGCAAGGGTTTGAGCAGACACCGAGACTATGTGAAGATCTCAGTACCTGATGGCAAGGGCAAGCCTCCACCCATGGAGTGGTGGAAGACGGTCATTGCGTTCATGTATGCGGCATTTAACCTGGTCCTGACCACTGTGATGATAACGGTGGTGCATGAGAGAGTCCCACCGAAAGAGAGCATCCCGCCTTTGCCGGATAAGTTCTTTGATTATGTGGACCGTGTAAAGTGGGCTTTCACTGTGACTGAGGTGAATGGGATGCTGCTGGTGGGGATTTGGTCCATACAATGGCTCTTCCATAGATACCGGTAAGGAAAGTCAGAACGCTGGAGTTAACACTCCCTTATAGCATGTACACAAACTCTGTCTTTTCTGGGCATAATATTCTAATATTTATTCATCATCTCTTTGTCTAAGACCTACAGTCTTAGGACCAAATTATAGAATTATCCTAAAACACTATATTCAGTAAAAAAGCATTTGCTTGCTTGATGATTCAGATCTAAAAACACCATTTAAATGGCTACACAAGCTTTTTTGCAGTAATATAAGACAATAAAAGCTTGTCAAATTTGTGTAACACCGTTAGATACCTATTTATAACATTCATCAATCTGCAATAAGTATCCCGGTATTAGGTATTGATTCAGGAGATGTGCACAAGGCAGGATTTCTGTCTATTTGCTGTTTAATATTTTAAAGCTTTCCAAAGTAGATGAATGGGTTCAACACCAGTTTCAATGAGGTAGTCACTGTGGTTACACTCTAGTATTCCTCAAGGTCAAATTAGAACAGTTCTGGCCCAAGTTCTCTTTCTCTGTTCTGGTCTGGACTGACTTGTATTTTCTCTTTCTTCACTTGCTTCATATGCTCCTATAACAAGAAAATAAGGTATGGCAATGGTAAAAAAAAAAAGGAAGTGTACATCTCTAGACACCCATGTATAGCATTCATACATTCATTCATTTAATCATTCATTCATTAATTCATTCACTCGTTCATTCTTTCATCTATGGTATGTATCCTATTCTAGCTATGAATCTGGAACCAGTGCGGACTGCTGTGTACAAGGCAGGAATACACCCAGGGTGGAGCCCCAGTTCATCACAGGGCACCATACACACATTTATATGTAGGGGAAATGTTTGCCATGATTTTTGGAAGGTGAAAGGAAACCGGAAAACACAGTGGAGTGACCATAGAAAGGACATTTAGAAATAGAAATTCCAACCACAGTGTAATAGTTATACTTAAGTTTAAAATTACATTTCTCAAAGTTCTTTAAAACCTGTGCTGAGGCCTGGATTTTAGTTTGCGTTAAAACACTTTCAAAATACATGCAGATTGATTTATTAACGGGGCCTATTAGGATAAAAAGTGTTGATTATTGTTCATGATTGCGTTCATACATTTGCAATGTTTCAGCATAAGAAAAAAAAACAGAATACAAGATACTTTCTACAAACAGTGAGATTTGCTGTTGCACTAAAAGTCATTTCAGAAATATTAATTTATAGGACTTAAGGGAAAGCATTAAATGTTTTGAAAACCCTTTGTCCACTAGTTTAAGCCCAAGTAATGAAATTGAATAAGTGTAGTAATCCAAACGAATAATTTTACCAAAGGTAAAAGAAGAGTAAAATAATTAGTCCTTAGTAAAATCATATAGACAAATCTTAAAGCAGGGTAGATGTTAAGTTAGATATCTGTTGCAATACAAATTTGATGACTAGAACATTTACACAGAGCTTTTGAACAGCGTTGATTCACATTTCCTTTATTAACAAAACACTAATTTCTATACTATTTTTCAGTGGTAAACAGTAAAGAATGTAATCGTTACTGGTACTTCACTGAAGTATTTCCATTTGGTGAGACTTTTAATTCCAATACATTTTAAAGTCAGATATCTTTCTTTTTACTTAACTACCTTTTGTGATATCAGTCAGTAAATCAGTAAAAACTTAACTGGTCCATCATGCAGCAAGTCACCAATCAGTGTAGATCATGGGCTCCGTTTCTCACTTGTTTTGATTGCTGCTTGATGGTATCGCTTTATCACCAACGTACAGTTCAGCATCAGTTCAACAGCATGGAGCACAAGCATGGAAGGTGGTAGCTCAGTGGTTCAGGCATTGTACTCTGATTCAGAAGATCAAAGGATCAAATCCCAGCACCACCAACCTGCTATAGGTGGGCCCACGAGCAAGGCAATTAATCCTTAACTGCTCGGTTGTAAGTGGCTCTGGATAAGGGTGTCTGCTAAATATATAACATTTTGAGAGGAATAAATGGAACTCCTGACACTAACTTCATAGATATCAATCAGTGTTGAAATAATTAATATCATTCTAGATTGCTAAGAGAAGCATTAGAGTCTCATAAACTGATTAAGCAAAGAGTCTTGTGACAAAAATAATAGTAGGAACATTATAGCCATAATAAATCATAGTACTTTGGATATTTAAATACATTTGAAGGCAAGTAATTTTGTACTTTTACTCAAGTGAAAGTTTAAAGGGACACTTTTACTTTTACTGGAGTAACGTTTTACCTACTGTATCTCTAACTCAAGTACATGGTTTGTGTTCTTCGTCCACCACTGCTATTTTTAACTACCATTCTATTTAATTTTCAGATATATTTCAGTCGATTTGAGATCTGGTCTCACCACAGCCACTGAGAACAAATAATCCTTCAAAAACAATCTATTCTGAATGTTGCTTCCTGCCCACGCTTTGTACATGACATCAACAACACAGTTATCTTTTCATAAATCACCTGCAGGACACGAAATAAATGTGCTCACGATTTATCAGGGCCGGAGGTGCCAGTTTAATACGTATTAGATAAGTTTATTAGGTATTAGGACATGATGGTGATCTCTTAGATAAAAATGTGGTCATAAAGGACACCAGTGTTGTGAGTGGTGCAGGAAAAGCTTGCATGCTTTTTTGCATGGATAGCTCCACCCATTTTACATTAAATATCGAGACAATCTAGCCAAGTACATGAACATTAATAAAAGATTTAATTAAAGTCACCAATATATGTTTTATACGTTGTATTATGTACACATAGATGACAATTCTTTTAACTTTAAACATGTATCTGCTTGTGCAGGCTAATCTGATAACACATTAGTAAGCAGTGCAGGAAGTCATTTGTTTCAAATGGTCTCAGGGTTCCCTAATTACATTTCTCTGTCCACTCTGGTTCTATTTGTACTAAATGGCTAGATTTCTGCCAATGAAACGAACAAGAGCCACATGATTTACAAGGACGTGCAGTCGTTACTCTTGCGTGTCTTGATTGTTTATTCTACCAAGTCATATTTGCCTTGAAATTGGTTTCATGGTTTGTGACTGTTGCATTACCTTCTAAATTATATGTACAGAACACATGGATCGTTCACACTGACTTTACCAATATAACAGTAAGCAGGTGTATAGAGATGTGTTCACACTCCACATTATGGAGGCACGTTAACACTCAACTGATAAGCTAAAGGTTGCATAATCATCAACAGGCTGTATGATCATTGGAAATGAATCCTCTTGAGCATTTTATTCTGGTCATGGATGAGGAGGATGTGGAGTCTAACCCTGAAAAACTAAGTCCAGGATGGAACACATTATTAACATAGCCATTCCACTTACTACCATTAGTTTTGTGTGGTGGAAGGAAACCATGAAACTTGGAGGAAACCCAGACAGATATGAAACTTCACGCTAGGAATATATTCAAATATAAATACATCATTTGTTATTGACCAGATGACAGATTCTCTGTATGAAAAAATTCAAAAATGAATAGGAGGCTGATTATTTTTAAAATCTAAATTCATCGTTAGTGCCTGGTCTGGGTGGCCATAGTTGAGAATATATTAGATTAGATTAGATTAAATTAGATTAGTTTTTTATTTATTTATTTATTTATTATTATTATTATTATTATTATTATTATTATTATTATTATTATTATTATTGTTATTATTATTATTATTTTCAGATTCAGAGGCATAGTGGTAGGTTTCATTAAAAAAGGTTTATGAAAAGGAAACTCTCTCAGGTTTGGGCTAAATCCACCAAGTTCCAGATCAACCTGAGGACCCTGTAGTTGTGAGGCAATATTGCTTTAAGATGTAACACCATATGAGACCTTTTTTCAAACATTATAACAAAAATAAAGCCCAGGTATTTTTTTTTTACAATATTTGAGTTGTGAATGAGTAATATGAAATTACATTACGTATGCTATCTGCTAGGAACTTATACAAAATTGATCACAAAAACAGTCCATTGCCTGATGGAGAACTATCAACTCCTCCTGCAGCACAATGTTGCAAAGCCTGATATAAATTTTAAATGAAAATGAATTGAATTGTTTTGATGAGCTGTAACATGATAGTGCGATAGGAGGTTATTCGCTGAGATATACAGCTCTCAGGGTCTCAGCCTTGTGTCTATGATGACCAGATTGACCACATCACTTGTATTGGATTAAACGCCCACTTACATGATTTCCACCCGAAAGCATCATAGTTCACATAATCAGATCTGCTGTGTTGTGCTTGCAGGTCCATCCTGGGCAGGAGGTTCTTCTTTCTAATGGGCACTTTGTACCTGTATCGTTGTGTCACCATGTACATCACAACACTACCCGTGCCTGGCATGCACATGACCTGTGCCCCAAAGGTATCTATCTATCTATCTATCTATCTATCTATCTATCTATCTATCTATCTATCTATCTATCTATCTATCTATCTCTCTTATCCATATCTCTTCCAATGTGTCTTGCATTGCTGTCTTTTCATCTCTTCTCTTTCAACTCCTTTTACCTCTTCTCTTCTGCTTCTTGCTGTTTAAATATATGCTCCTTTTACATCCTTCTTTATTGCTTACCTGATATCTATTTGTCTTTTTACTTCCTTTACTGTCTTTTTTGTCCTGTTTTGCTTCCTCTTTCTTTCCTTTCCTTGAGCCACTTCAAATCCCTCTGGCTTTCCTTACATTCCATCCCCTTTCCTTTTCTTCATCCACCACTATTCTTTCTTTCTCCCTCTTTTAGCTTGAAGGAGACTCACAGGCAAAACTACAGCGAGTTCTGCAGCTGATGTCTGGAGCTGGCCTGTCCATCACCGGTTCCCACATCATGTGCGGAGACTTCCTGTACAGTGGCCACACAGTCATGCTGACTCTCACCTACCTGTTCATAAAGGAGTGTAAGTCTCTAAACCATTTCTTATAAAATCTTTTCTTCTTTAGCCAACGTCAGGCCTTTCAAAATGAGGACGCAAAATTAAACAAGATTGAAATAGAACTCAACTTAGTTGGAAGAATTGCAGATGTAGCTGTAGTTGTTAGCTGTAGTTTCCAGCGGCAAAACAAAGGAATACAGGTAGTGTCTGAGTTACGATGGTTCGACTTACTCTTTTTCGTTCTTCCGATGATGATGTCAATACAAAAAATGTTTACGAATATTTTCATTAAAACTTTATGTACAGGATGTACGCGTTTCCCGCCTTGATGGATGCCTTACTCTCGCCAGCATTCAACAGCGTTCAGTTGTCATGGTTTTTGATCGCATATTTGTTCTGTGTTATTTGTGTTTCAAAGCTCAGTTTAAATTCTTTTCTCTCTCCTTTTTAACGGCATCGCCAGACACTAAAACAGAGCGTGTTTGGCTCCGCCCTCCACTTGCAAACCAGAGCTCGTCTACGTATCCGCTCCAAACTCGCTGCCACATACGTATATACTGTAAATTTTATTCATTACGGTAGTTAAAATTATGTAATATTTATTAATATTTTCAAGTTACGATGGGGTCATCAGCACACATCTCCATCATAAGTCGGGGACTACCAGTATTTCCAAGGAAAAGGGAGAAGAAAACCTTTTTGATAGACAAAGACTCAATACTTTTATTTGGTATTTCTCTGTGGCTTTGTTTATGGCTGGATTTTTATGAGAACATCTCTAAACTATATTAACAACCATTTACAAAGTAGTAGATACTAATTGATAGTTTCTAAACAATGCATTACCTTGTAGATTTAATGCAATTTAATTCCCACACAGTTAATCTAGACTTCCTGCAGATATTTTATTCATTCTTTCCTTTAACTTTAGTTATTGCTTTATCATGATAAGAATCACTGTCATTTCAGAGGCTATCCTGGAAACATTTGGAGTAGTGTATTCTGGAGCGGACACCAATCTATCAACAGCTTGCTGAAACACATTCACATGTAACAGCAAATCTTGCTAGAAAATTCACCAACCAACAGGTTTTTGAGGAATGGGAGGAAATTCATAGGCAGCAGACACAAACAACATTTCTACATAGTCAACCAATAGAGTATCCCAAGCTCTAAGATGGGTTCGGAGATGCTGGAGCTGTGAGATGAGATGAAAATGTTACTCGTTTTGGAATTAATAATAGATAGCTGGCATACCATTTCCTTTTGGCTCGGCATGACAAATCTAAACCTAACCAATCTGACAGATCACGCTGCTGAAATGACTGATAAAATAGATACACTACTTGTACTAAAGGTACAACTGATTAATCCTCAACACTGCCACCTTAGTGACAAGGAAAAGTGTAGATTGGTACCTTCTTTGTTCTTTAGATCTGAGAAAGAAAGGCAACAGATTTAACCATCAGCACCTATTTGTATAATGATTGTATAATGATCCCATTTCCCGCAGACTCCCCCCGCTCGTTCTGGTGGTATCACCTGCTCTGCTGGCTCTTAGCCGCAGTCGGTGCGGTGTGTATCCTTGTGGCTCACGAGCACTACAGTGTGGATGTGGTGGTGGCGTATTTTATCACTTCCCGTCTCTTCTACTGGTACCACACCATGGCCAATCTACAGGTATGATAAGCAGGTCAAACCAAAGTCAATATGAATATTAAACACAAACCCACACATACACACATTTTTACAGTTTTTCTCAGTTGCTTTGGAGCGTTTTTTTCTTTTATCACAAATGAAATTTTCAAAACTCCTTGTTCAACCTCCACATCATTTAGTCACTTGTGTACATCGTAAAAACATTTCTCGTTGCTTTGATCGAATTGCGAATGCTTTGGTACGTTCATTTGATCGATTGTGTACAATTTTCTGCTGTTTCCTACATTATTTTTTATTATATTATTTCACCTAAATAGTTTTGACCCCCAAAACATCTTGGAATCAGTTCAATGCATAAGCCATTGAATTCAAAATGGTGAGACCAGTTGTCATTATCTGTCAAGCTGAAATTTCTATTAAACTTTTTTTTCCGTAAAAGTGTCTTGAATGCGGATATATCTTAAATGTCACTAATGAATGAGAGTCAAAGGCACCAGTTCAACCATTGAACAACTAGTTCTCTAAAATAGGTCTAAGGTGAATCCTGTAAACCTTCAATTGGCAACAGAGCAAAATACAGAATTGCAATTTCTAAAAATGGATCAACAATTTACAGTGCAGTAAAAGTGTAAATCCTGTCTGGTCTCTTGCAATCAATTTAAATCAAATATGGAATCAAATAAATAAATTTTTGTGCTGCTGAAATGTATATACAGTAATCCCCCGCTTGACCGCGGTTCAAATCTTGTGCTAAGCAGGAGATTACTGTATACCGTACTGATGTAATTCAACTTTGTGCATTTTCAATCACTGTAATTCAAACCTTAGTTAATATTAAGAAATACTAAAAATGTGCACCGTCATACTGACAAAATTACTAAACATTCTAAAGATCTTGTTTGTGAACAATGACAAAGGGAATCGATTTTTTTCATTTCAGGTGATGATTTCGGTCTGATGGCAATGAGATGTTTATTGACACAAATACTTACTGTTAGGAGATGAACTAAGGATTTTGGGAAAAGTTCAGGCTTTTGCAAGAAATCCAATATATTGTGCTGTTTGTACGAATTGTTTTGAGAAATGCACTTACTGGTTTGCAAAAATCAAGGATGCTTTGGGAAATGCTCCAAAGCAACTAAGAAAAACTATAGGAGATACATCTGGATCTAATTCTTGATGTTTGTTTGTTCTACTAGTGCTCAAGTGCTCTTTAAAACACTAAACACACCCTGAGCTTGGATCCAAATGGAAAAATGAACACACCTCCGAGCTTGAGGCTCGCTCAATGTGGTTTCAAGTGATGAATTAAAGGACGTTAAAATGGCACTGAGCTCCTATTAAAAGTGTTTACATGACTTGGAGAACACTCTTGTCCATTAGACAGTGCACAGCCTATGAGATACAACTCTCTGATGGCTTCTAAGTGCCCCCTCAGTACAGGATGCCAATACAAATCTTTTAGAGGCAGACAGAAAAGAAACACCAAAAAAACAGAAATGATTGAAATGACTGTCATTGTGTTTTGATGAAAAAAGTCAACAGTTACATATGAGATGTGGTTTAAAGGTCTTACAATTCGATATATTCAGTACAGCACATTATGTAGTTGTGTACATATATATGTAGTAAAACCATCTCAAAGTGATGATTTACAGAAATGACTAATACTTGTTGTCTCATGTCATTGATCTCAAAAAAACATACTATTTCAAAACAGCAAAACCCCAAAGGTCTCCTCAGACCACTTAAATCCCACACTGTCTCACCATCAATGGAAACAGCATAAAGCATATGCAAAAGAAGTAGGCTATCATTGTGTTTACTATGTAAACTTCCAAATGAAATAATGAGCAGTGTAGAAAGAGAGAGCCGTCGCGGTAGCAGCCGGTGACCTCCTGCAAACTGCACTTTCAATAAAATACAAAGAAACACAAAACATTATGAATTATAGATCATAAAATGATTTCTTAAGTGTTTCTCTGTTCTTTATCCCCGTTCCTTTGCTTGTTTCCTCTCACATGTCTTTCTCTCATCTCTCTCTCTCTGTCTCTCCCCTTATTTTTTAATAAAACGAAATTTGAGGCTCACAACTGTACAGGATGCTTTGAATATTTTAGCATAAAATTCTCTCCTCGCCTCATCCCTATTAAACATCTTTGGTATAAATTGTAATACAGACTGCACTCCAGGCCTCCTCACCTCACCTACATCAGTACATGACTTTACCTTATTAGGCACACTCTGCAATCCAGTGAAATGTCTTCCTAAAAGAATGGAGGTTATTATAACTTCAAATGGGGACTAAACGCAGAATGGGATGTTCAAGAAGCACATACAAAGCTGAAGCTTATATTTATATTTAAGGTACAACTGATTTATCCTCAACACTGCCAGCCATGTGACAAGAAAAAGTGTAGATTGGTACCTTCTTTCTGTTCAAATCTTTCTGTGTGTATCCTTGTGGCTCACGAGCACTACAGTGTGGATCTGGTGGTGGCGTATTTTATCACTTCCTGTTTCTCCAGCTTTGAACTGAAATGGTTAAAAGTTGAAGTAGGCTATCGTTGTGTTTAATTTATAACCTTCTAAATGAAATAATAAGCAGTGTAGAAAGAGAGAGAAGTCTTTTTTCTACCTCTATTAATAACTTTTTTTGTTATTCTACCTCCCTCTTTCTCTCCCTATACTATCCCTCCATCACTCTCTACCTCTTTGCTTATCTTGGATTCCAGTGTATTCTCCCTGGACATATGTCATATTACATATCATACCATGCACTTGAGGAAACAACACTTCTAATAGGTTTATTAAAAGCTTCTAATAAACGTTCTGAAATGTTCTAGCTTTAGATTTGGGTTCAAACTAGAACCCTAATCTATTCTGTTTTAGGATTCTCCTGTGTAAATTATGCTCTTCCTCCACAGACTCTGAAGTGCTCACCCAACAACTACCTCACTCACACGTGGTGGAACCCCATCTTCAACTTCCTGGAGCGTAACGTGCAGTCGCAAGTGCCTTGTTCGTTCTGCTGGCCACTCACGTGGCCTCCAGCCTGCCTGAAGAACCCGTGTAAAAAGTACTCCATGGTGCAGAGCGTTCGCGAAGAGTGACCGTCATCTCCACGTTTACATCCAAACTGTTGTTTTTCTTTACAATTACTACAATGTTGGTACTGCTTTTATTTATGAATCATCAACATTTGAAATTCTGCATATCAATGATACCAAAGACTTTGGGAGAGGGTTGTGGGAGATCAGTGGCTCAGGTTCAAAAAAATTAAGCTCCATTTTAGTTAAGATTTGGAAACCATGCACAATTCAATATCTTAAAAACGTTACCTGTTACTGATTGGATTGTTTTCCTTAAATGAGTTCATGATAAAAAAAAAAGTCTATGAATAATACAAATGATATTTAATTCGATCATTTATAAAGTGGTCACAGTTGTGCCTTTTAAAGCATGTATAGCTGATTTTTATTACTAGGGTTAAACTGTTTGTTGATGTTTTTTAAACAAAAAATAGGATAAAATATCTGATGTGCTATAATGTACATATAATGTGCTATACAGTGTACTGTATTTGTTGATTCAAATAAGAATTAAATTAATAATAAACCACAATGTCTAAATCACTCCGTCCAGCTAATGTTAAGATTTACAATACAATGTCCAAAATCTGGTTTTAACATCATGTTACCAAACTTATTTTTTATAAATTTTTTATTTAAAGTACTTTCTAACTATTTTCTCTCCCAATAGAGTTTTAGACTAATGGTATTTGTAGTCTGTGTCTTAATGAATCGAAATTACAACAAATGTATTGACTTCACACTACTTTATAAATCTCTTGGGATAATGGTGCTTGGTAAATGCTGTAAATGTAAACGATAAACACTAAACTTCCAAACTTTTACAAAATTGTAACAAAATCAATTGATGATCCCTTGCATGAAGTCCCATATAAAATAAAACACATATGTTGTTACATTTAGGAATAAATGCACACGTTTGCTAATATTTGTTAGGACTTTTTTTTTACTGCATATTATTTGGTCTGGGGAAAAAAAAAAACTTAACCTCATTTGCATGCATTATTATGCATAAATATTGATCTTTAATACTTAAATCTTATACGGGCTACATTTCATGTCTACAAATTTATAGGATACAATGTTTTCATAATGCAATGATAGATTAATGTATCATCGTAATTTCAAATGAATGTATATTTACTGTAATGAGAGGCAACATTGTCTGCACTTTATTGGATAAACATAATCGACAGTAAATATAGACACAATGAAACATCAGCATGTTTTTTTTTAAAAAAAACATGCATGTTCCATTGTTTATATTTAGCAATCAGGGTAATTGAATGATATTTAATGGTAACAGATTTATACATGTGCAGATGTTACACTTCATTTTCATTAAAAAAATCCTCCATTAACATAAATAACAGCTTTACACACTCTTGGCATCTGGACAGTTATGTCCTCAAAACATTTAGCTGAAATATTTTCCATGCTGCATATTGGAGATTCCAATATGGCGCCAGACGCCGCATATCCACAGCAGATTTTCATTGGACTGCGCGTTCTCGGAGCCACGCCCATGTGTCGCCCTGCCCACTCTATTTCTGACCAATGAGAAGCGGCGGATTGATGCGCGCTTCCGAAACATCAGCGACAACACAAACACGAGTGACAGATGCGCGTTCGGGGAGCAGAGCTACGGAGCAGCAGGGGCAGCAGTGGCAGGAGGGGCAGCAGGGGCATCAGGGGCAGCGAGAACCTCAGAGGAGGATTTTTTTTGTAAAAGACAAAATATTTTCAATGCATTGCGGTGTTAGGATCAGTTTAACATTGACTTATAATTTATCCTGACGTCAGTCAACGTTTAAAAGTGGTTTTATTGTTATTATTTTTATTATTTATAACAGATTTGCATTGAGACTGCATCACTAGGATGTGTTAGATCCATCTGGCCCCACCAGAAGTGGCTCTTTTTATGCGTTTTATTTATTTCCGTGAATCATGGAGGATGCGTTCATCAAACTGCTGCCTGGGGTTGAATTTCTCTCCGCGTCTTTCGCATGTTTCGGTATTTTCCTTCTGCTTTTTTATTTATTGAGGCACCACCAACTGAGCAAACAGTTGCTTGTGAACATCCCTCCGGGCCCAAAGCCACTTCCGGTGGTAGGTAATTTCGGCAGTTTGCTCGTGCCCCCGTTCATCCTGCGTCTGTTCGTGCAGAAAGCTGAAGAGTATGAAAAGAAGAGGACCAGCCCGCTTTCCCCGCAGGTCGGCTTGACGCAGTTGTCGAAGATTTACGGTAACATCTATAGCCTGTTTGTGGGCAGCCAGCTGGTGGTGGTGCTGAACGGGTACGAGCTGATCAGAGACGCGCTGTCCAATCACCCCGAGGCTTTCTCTGATCGACCTGACATCCCCCTGGTCACCATTCTGACCAAGCGCAAAGGTGAGATCAGCACTCTTTCTGCAGCCATCAGGGGTTCTCTCAGCTTTGTTCACACTCATCAAAAAGTGAAGAGGATGATGAAGCCTAGAGGAATCTTATATAAGTTCTCAAAGCTCTAACACAATCCCAGTCTGTAAACCCTGACACTTACTCAGCCTTCACTACATCACTCGAGACACACAGCACTTTAATTATTGTCTGTACATTGTACAGTTCAATTCATTTGTATTTTTATAGCACATTTAACAACAGACATTGTCTGGAAGCAGTTTTACACAAATAAAGTTATATAGTATAAAAGAATGTATAAGTGCCAATGCATTTGTTTCTTATCATTGTAAGTTTATCCCTAGTGAGCGAGAAAGTGTGGCAAGAAAAAACTCCCAGGAAAGAACCAGACTCAAAAGGAAACCCATCCTAATCTAAGTGGAACCAAATATCCAGTCATTTCAGTTTCATCATTGTTGACGTCTACTGTTCAGGTGTTTAAAAGCAAAACTGTTCATGCAAACTGTTGTCCATTTTAGTAGACTGTTTATATTAATTACTGTTTAAAATACATCCTCAAAGTTCTTAAGTTGCTCAGTAACTTCATGACTCTTTAGGCTGTGTAGGTGGAAGCATCCGTAGCTGCACGGAGTGTTTTCCAATTTAAGAGAACTCCATCCAGAGGGTTTTGGGATGAATTGGGCAGATCTGAAGGGAAGAAAGAGAAAGGAATGCTGGTACCTCAGGAACATGTTAAACTCAGAGAAAGATGGGGAGAAAGTGAGGTTGTTGGTTATATTTTGTTAGAAAATACACTCTGTGACCAAAACTTTCATGGACATCAGACCATCACGCTCATATCACACTTCCCTTTACTGGTTCCACAAATTTGAAAGCCCTCATTTGTCTAAAATGAGCCACTTGCACTAAATGATTCACAAATATTCCAGCATTAGACTCGCTCTTAATGAACACATGGTTTGCCAAAGCTTTAATGGAAGATCTTAAGTGTTCTGCACAGAGACCTGGCCTTAATCCCACTAAACACTTCAAGGATAAACTGGAATGCCAAATGCACCCCAACACTCCTTACACAACACCATGCCCTGACCTCACTAACACTCCAAAATCTAAGAAGAGTGGAAGCTATTACTACAGCAGAAATGGACTTTATCTGGAGTAGGGCATTCAACTAGCACACGTGTTATATTTTGGTGTCCACAAACTTAAACATTTTGTCACAGAGCCCCAGACTTTCAAATCATGCATTAAAACAAACAACAACAAAAAAACCCTGACCTCCCACACGCTTGAATTTCCAGTTGTGCTTTGTGGGATCAAAGTTCGACAATGCACACCTCTAGTCTCAGAGAGATGTCCAGTGGAAAAAAACAAACAGTGAACCTTCTATTCAGGTCTGCATTGCTATCTATTTTAAACCATTAGTTTATTCCAATCATATTGTTGTATTCGGAACATACCCCTAAATCTAGTACTCAATACTGATCCAGTACTTAAATAAGTATGAGCTTCTGCAAGCTTCTGTTAGTGCATCAAAGTTGTTATTGTAGCTCATCATAACATGAAGATTATCAGGTTTTGGGTTTAATCAGGTTCTTAGCTTTTCTTCCACCTCATTAAACAATACTGGTAGGTGGATTGGCAAAAATGGCCACTACACCTGAGTGTGTGTGTTGAATCATGCAATGGACTGGTGTCCTGTCCATGGTGTATGCTTACTTCATGTCCAATCTTTTTGGGATGGGCTCTGGATCCAGGATTTCTGACAAATTGTAAAGTAGCTTCAAATGAAATAATTATCCTAGACTACTGAAATAATGGTTGAGTCCAATAATATCAGGATAGAAAGGTTTTATTTCAGCATAATGATAAAGCTGATTGGTTTTGAATCTTCTCTTACAAGAGGACAAATTAATACATACTATACTGCAAAATAAATTCTCTTGCAGCATAACAAAGCCACTTGTTACAGTTTTTTGTAACCATTTCTCAGATCTGATCTTCTTCTTCTTTCGGCTGCTCCCATTAGGGGTCGCCACAGCGAATCATCTGTCTTCACACCCCCCTGTCCTCTACATCTGTTTCTTTCAAACCAACTACATGCATGTCTTCCCTCACCACATTTATAAACCTCCTCCTTGGTATTCCTCTTTTCCTCCTTCCTTTCTGCTCCATCTTTAGCATTCTTCTACTGATATACCCCATGTCACTCCTCTGCACACGTCCAAACCATCTTAATCAGGCCTCTCTCACTTTTTCCCCAAAACGTCCCACATGCACTGTCCCTCTAATAAACTCATTTCTAATCTTGTCCATCGTCGTCACTCCCAACGAAAACCTTAACATCTTTAGCTCTGCTACCTCCAGCTCCACCTCCTGTCTTTTACTTAATGCCACTGTCTCTAAACCATACAACATCTCAGGTCTCACCACAGTTCTATAAACTTCCCTTTCACTCCTGCAGATACTCTTCTATCACAAATCACTCCTGCTATCACTCTTCTCCACCCACTCCACCCTGCCTGCACTCTTTTCTTCACTTCTCTAACACACTCTCCATTACTTTGCACTGTTGACGCCAGGTACCTGAACTCCTCCAAGTTCTCCACCTCCTCTCCCTGCAACTGCACCACTCCACTGCCCTCCCTCTCATTCACACACATGTACTCTGTCTTACTCCTACTGACTTTCATTCCCCTTCTCTCCAGCGTGTACCTCCACCTCTCCAGGCTTTTCTCATTTTGATTATCCTGTTTGTTAATGATGATTAAAGGAATGGTTTTTGCACGAAATCCAATGTGTTGTGCTGTTTGTGATTTTGAGAAATGCACTTAATGGTTCTTAATGGTTAATCATTAAGGATGATTTTAGAAATGCTTCGAAGCAACTGAGAATAACTGTAATGCGTCACCTCCAAAGATCCTCCTAAAGATCGCTTCTGATCTGCAGGCATTGTGTTTGCACCTTATGGTCCAATCTGGAGAAAACAGCGCAAGTTCTGCCACACGACCCTTCGAAACTTTGGCTTGGGAAAGCTGAGCCTGGAGCCCTGCATCCATGAGGGATTCGCTATGGTCAAGGCTGAGCTGCTAAAGCAAAACAAGGAGGCAGGGGGACAAGGGGTGGATCTGACACCTTTTATCAGCAATGCTGTGTCCAACGTGATCTCCTCGATCAGCCTGGGCCAGCGATTCCACCACCAAGACAAGGAGTTCTGTACACAACTGAACCACATGTCCCACGGTCTGGAGATCAGCATGAATAGTGCTGCCATGCTCATCAACATCTTCCCCTGGCTTTACTATGTCCCCTTCGGCGTCTTCAAGCAGCTCCGCCAAGTGGAAAGAGACATCACGGCGTTCCTGAAGAAGATCATAGCCAGGCACAGGGCTACACTGGACCCCGAGAACCCCAGGGATTTAATCGATATGTATCTGGTTGAGATGTTGTCTCAGCAAAAAACAGGAGGATCCGAGGAGGACGGGTTCACTGAGGACTACCTGTTCTTCATAATAGGGGACCTGTTTATTGCAGGGACAGATACAACCACTAACAGCATCCTGTGGATGGTACTGTACATGTGTTTACATCCGGATGTCCAAGGTAAACCTATCTTTAAACCCACCTTGAAACCCACCTTTCCCAATATAAATGTAGCGCAGAAATATTGTATGATTGTAGTGGTGTTTGGAATTGTTCCCACATTTTGTTAGAGACAGTAAAAACACCATATTACTTAAAAAATGTTAGTGGTATTATTACCTTATTACCCTAAAAATACTCAATTCTGATTGGCTGAAAGTGTTTGTTTTTTATTTCATGTATGAACATAACAAAATTGGGTTATTGTTATTTTATTACATTTACATTTGGGCATTTAGCATTGAATATATTTATTATATTTTTTGATATTGTATCAGATATTGAGTTATCTCACAGGGGTATGATGGCAAATGGTTGTTTCTTAAATATACAAATACTTCATCACAGAGCCTTATTAAAAATAGCATTAAGATGCATTAAGCTACATTAAAACATCCTCATGTTAATGTTCAGAGAAGGTCCAGCGAGAGATCGATGCAGTACTGGGACGAGGAAGGCTGCCGTCGCTGACTGATAAGGGCACACTGCCCTACACCGAGGCCACCATCATGGAGGTGCAGAGAATGGCTGTGGTGGTACCTCTGGCTATTCCTCACATGGCCTCCAAGACTACAGGTTAGGAAGTGAAACCAAACCCCATGATTCTCCATAATCATAAAAGAAAATCCCAAGTTCTGTAAATCAGTCCTCTGATCTGATGTTTGCGTGATCTAAATGACACTGTGGTAACAATGATTGTGTAAAAAAAGAGAACTAAAACCAGTATTTGTTTATTTTTTTTATTGTTTTCTTCTTAGAGTTTCAAGGGTACACCATTCCTAAGGGGACAATCATCATTCCCAACCTTTGGTCGGTCCATAGAGATCCCAGTGTATGGGATAATCCAGATGACTTCAATCCTTTACGGTTTTTGGATGAACAAGGCCAGCTTCTGAGAAAGGAATATTTTATTCCATTCGGAATTGGTATTATTTGTTTTATTTTATTTACAAGATGCCAAATACTTATTACCTTCAGCTAAAGCCTTAGTCAGGGATATTAGGAGAGCTATATACATACAGTATATTAGGGGTGTATCGGTACGTGTATCACCAAAAATTTTCTGTACAGGGCTTTCGGTTCCGTGTACATGTGTACCGAATGCAATCCATTTTACATGCGGAACAAAGTAAAATCTGAGTTTTCTCATGAACGTATTATGTGGCGGACCGCAAGTTTATTTAATCTCTCCGCCTTGCATTTTTAAAAAATTATTATTACATTTGAAAACGTACACAACAATGCCAAGGGTATAAACAATTGAATTACATTTTTCCATTTATTGAATTTTATTTAATCAGTTTAATTTGTTCCAGTTTAATAAATTGCTCAATTTAATCAATATAATAAAAAAGTATATTACACTGATTTGATTTATTCAATTTAATTTTGAGATATTTTATTTGTATAAAATACAAAAAACTGTTGATGTTGATGTTCACAATTGTTTATATAATTATATAATAGCTAATAATAAAACGACAAGCAATTTTGTTTTGCGTTTCTTTCCCATAACCATAAACATAACCTAAAAACCGAGGTACATACCGAACTGTGAATTTTGTGTACTCTTTCACCCCTAATGTATTTACACATGCATATACATATGTACATGCCAAGAGCAGAAAAGGGCATTTTCCTTGTTTTAATATAAATAATGAAAGTTTGTATTAGCTTGATCAATTATTAGATACATTTTATTTCTGTAGGTAAATTTAAAAATATACTAAGTGAAGCATCGCGGTAAAAACAACCAAATATAGTTTCCGTATTTGTTTTGTCACCTGTATAAGGAGAAATGTCCTTCTCGTGTCTGTAGGTCGGAGAGTGTGCATGGGAGAACAGCTGGCCAAGATGGAGATCTTCCTGATGTTCACTAGCCTGATGCAGGCTTTCACATTTCGCCTTCCCAAGGAACATCCACCCCTGTCCATGCATGGACGCTTCGGCCTCACTCTGGCTCCGTGTCGCTTCAGAGTGTGTGTAACACCACGCTAACCGCATTCCAAACATCAGAAAATCTCAGAGGCAGTAATTATTATTATTATTGTTTTTTTTTTTACCTTCAATGCTTTTTTTATGGCTATGAATCATTTCAATAAGGGAGAGAGCTCTAGTGAAGCTGCTCATCAAAAAAATTCCAACTGATTTCCATAATGTGAGACTGTGAAATTTTGGCTTCAGCTTCAGTTGTTTGTACCAAAGGATTTCACTTAATTGTGTCCGAATATTAATGCACAGTATCAGTATACTGTTATACAAAAATATATATATTTTTTATTCATTTCTAATTTTACCTTCAGCTATTGCACTTTACTACACTATAAATGTATGTGTCTGACCATTTCAAAATCAGAATCTTATTATTGTAACATGAAAACAGAGCATTTACATTTCATATTATTATTTTGATTTTTTTAAGCTTTAGCACCTGACCAGAATCTTCTTCAATGATCTTTGTTTATCTTTCATTATTCAAGCACACTTTATGAAGCTCTGTACATTTATTGCCTAAAAAAGCTGTACTTTATTAATAATTTCTATAAAATTAGGGAACTGATATGAAAATTAGGGAACTGATATGAAACAATACAAGGTAATTACTCGGTTTGATTTCTCTGACTGAACAAGCTATCAATTGAAAAGAAGTGTAGTTTGATAAATGGTTATCTGATCACTTCTTGGAGATGCTGTAAAAATAATGTGATGTGCAAGTGGCCTTAACAGCATTTAAAATTAATGTATGAATCTCTGATTTGTAGACAATGCAAGTGAAATGTATTGCACTAATGTGTTATAGATGAAGATCAATGCATAAATACTACGGTATGTAAAATTAATCTATAGGGAGTCTTATGGGACTGTTCTTTTTTATTATTATTATTAACTAGGGCATTTACTGTGTTCTTTCCTGTTGAATGCATTAATACTTGAAACTTTAGTTTTATTTGACCACTGAAATAAATTAATAAAAATAAATCTGTGCATTGAAGTGTGATTATATGTTTTATATAAAACACTGAGATATATCACTACACAAAAAGACTTGTATTTGATTAAAGTTGCAATCATATATATATTTGTATTATTATTATCATCATCATTATTATTACTATTATTAAATGTCTCATTAGTATAAGTAACTTATTTAACATGCAGAATGTGAAAAAGAATAACTAATCATTAGATAGATAGATAGATAGATAGATAGATAGATAGATAGATAGATAGATAGATAGATAGAATTTCCTCACTGGACTCATGGCCACTTTGGTGTAGTAGTCACGTGGTCTCTGGGAACATCATCGAGGAGCTGGGATCACGTGATCAGGCTGACCCCGACTCCGCCTATTTCTTCCGGTGTCGAGGAGAACCGCTGTGACACAATCATGGCGTTTGTCACTCATTATTTTACGAGAGCGCTTAGCTCTTCTAGCATCCGAAATGCTGTTATTAAACATGTCACTATCATAGGAGGAGGATTAATGGGATCAGGGATCGCACAGGTAGGCTCAGCTAGCTAATGAGCTAACGGTTAAAATAGGTGTCAACAGCCTAACCTTACCTAGCTAGCTAACTTGTGACTAGCAGCAGGTCACGTGTCCTCTGTCCACCTGTCCTCTGTAACTTTCATGCAAAGTTTACTTACAAACGTGTTTGCGTCTAAACCTCATGAAAAGACATTTTAATGAGGTTTATGCTCTTTTCTAAATACGACTGCGACCCAACCATGCAAAAAGGTGTTTATATTGAAGTCCTAAACAGCTCTATGTTGTGATTTTAGGGCACTAGATAGGGTGAAGACCATGATTTAGAATCCAGCCATCAATCTTACTGGAAACTGCTACTTATTCTAAAATATGAAGCAACCCTATGAAGTCATTTCGTTTTTTATTTTTCTTATTATTTTACATTTTGTTTTACAATATGCAAGTTACAGAACGGGAAAGAAAAGTACAGCAGAAGTGTGATCTACTGTAAAAAAAAAAAAAAAAAAATGAATTCCCAAACATTCATGACTCCAATTGCATATCAGTTCAATGCATTTGTATTTGTAAAGCACTTTCAACGATGGGACGTTGTCCTAAAACAGATTTACAGATATAATTAAGTTATAATATATGAGTTTTTAAGTTTAGGGCGTATACGTTTATCCCAAATAAAAGAGCCAGTGGTGACGACGGCAAGGAAAAACTCCCTGAGAAGAAATCTTGAGAGAACCCAGACTCAAAAGGGAACTGATCCTCATCTTGGTGGCACCGAATGTCCATTCATTACAGTTCCATAATCGTTGAGGTGTGCTGTTCAGTACTGGGATCTTAAATGAAGAAATCTCCATGTCAATTGCAGTTTTGAGCCAAATTACAGCCCAAATCCATCTTCATAGTTCTTGAGTTCCTCTGTAACTCCATGGATCTTTAGGCTGTCGAGATGAATCAGGTGTATACAGAGAAAAAAAAAGAAAGAGAAAAGCAAGATTGCTGGTCACCGGTACCTTAAGAACATGTTTAACTCCACAGTGAGTGAGTGAGGGAGAGAGAGAGAAAGAAAAAAGGAAAGAAGGAGAGTAAATGTGTGACATGAAGAGAGAATTAAGGATTGTTAAGTATTCTTATGAAAATTAAACGATAGTGTAATTGTCTTATTATTGTCCTAAGACTAACAATTAGAAGATAATATAATTGTCTTCTAATTAAGAAGATTATAAGACAATTACTGTCTTATGGATGTCTTGTGTTACAGACAGTGTGTAGTGTGATCAAGGTGCAAGTGTGTGTATATGTTCAGAAATGTATTCAGGCCATACTGAATCGCACATTGCTGGTTTAGGGTTGAACATTCATGTGTTCCTACATCTTCACAACACTGATTAAGCGTAATCTGTTTCACATCTTCATCCAGGTCGCGGCGTCAACCGGGCATTCGGTAGTGCTGGTGGACACGTCTCAGGACATCCTGAACAAATCAACTAAGAGCATCACGGGCAGCCTGCAGAGGGTAGTGAAGAAGAAGTTTGCAGACAAACCGGAGGTTTGTTATTAAATCTTCTGTATCGGATAAAAATCTTCCTGAAGCTTCAAACTGAATTATTTTTTTTCTTTCATAGGCCGGCGAAGAGTTTGTTCAGAAGGTAATGAAGAACATTTCCACGAGCACTGATGCTGCGTCTGTGGTGCAAAGCACTGATTTAGTGCTGGAGGCCATCGTGGAGAACCTCAAAGTAAAGCAGGATCTCTTCTCTTCGTTGGATAAAATAGCACCAGAGTGAGAGCTCGAACACGTTCCTCTAATTCATAAAGATCCAAATTTCTCTCTCTTTTCTGATCAGCATTCGTTGTGTGCTTGTGTTCCTCATTAGACACACCATCTTTGCAAGCAACACGTCCTCTATTCCTATCTCCAAGATCGCCGTCTCCACAGCTCGTCTCGACCGGTTCGGAGGGCTCCATTTCTTCAACCCTGTTCCTATGATGAAGCTTGTGGAGGTATATTTATATAATCACGCTGTCTATATACTGCCTGTTATATAGACTAAGTAGACTTTTGATTCGTTAATAACGGATTCCCCTGAGGGTTCCTTCAACTGAACTGCAGCATAGTGTAACATCTGGTCACACTCCATTCACACACATGCTGAACGACATGATCGGTTAAACTTACAGTAAGTTGGTTCAGGTTATAGTAAGTGTCATGAGACATCAGAGACACATTCTCTCCGCTGAGTCTTTTTTACACATGAATTTTTTCTTTAAATCCCTTTCACATCAATCATTCCTGAGTTTTGTGTAGTTTACCCAAATTTGCATAAACCGACCACGCCAAAGGGAGGAGGTAGCTCACTGTTTAAGGCTCTGGGTTACTCAAGCCCGGGTATCACCAAGCTGCCACGTTCGGGGCCCTTGAGCAAGGCCCTTAATATCTGTGCTCTAGGGGTGCTGTATCAGGTCTGATTCTGTGCTCTGACCACAGCTTTTCTTTTCCATTTCTTAATAAACAGTTATGTTGCATAATTTTAATTGGATTAAGACTTTCAGGAAGCTTTGCGTAATGCTAAGACCGTTTTTGTTTTTTTTTGTTTTTTTGAGAACACATTTAAGACATTTGAAAGTTTTTTCACAGACAGCACTTAATTACCTAAAATAAATAAAAAGTAAAACTCTGCAGGAGAAGAACACATTTTAAAGCTTTAATGTTCTGAAATGATCTCATTTCTTCAAATATGTGTTTGGTTTTTCAGGTCATCCAGGCTCCTGGGACAAGCCAAGAAACATTTAACACGCTCCTTGATTTCAGTAAGGCGTTAGGAAAACATCCAGTTTCCTGCAAAGTAAGTTTCTGTCTAAAAAGTTCATGAAGCTACACACTTATAACTGGATAAATAAAATTAAAATCCTATATGTTGTGATTTGTTACTGGGGTTAAAAGAGGTATGTAGTATGTATATAGTTTATTTTATATGGAGGTAGTTTTGCTTTTGATGCACGTATTTGGTAGATCTGGTCCAGAGATGGTGTATTAGATATGATGCCAGCTGTGTGTAGATCTTTCCACCTTTAATGCATTGTATTATTTTTGGGTTAAAGGACAGTCCAGGATTTATTGTAAACCGGCTGCTCGTGCCTTACCTTATGGAGGCTGTGCGACTGTATGAAAGAGGTACACTCGCTGCTCCTGTTTACACTTAGAGCTTTGTGTAATAGTAAGTAAAAAAGGTCAAATTGTCCATTTCTCTGTCTTTACAGGTCACGGATCCAAAGAGGACATTGATGTTGCCATGAAGCTTGGAGCCGGTTATCCCATGGGTCCTTTTGAGCTTTTGGATTATGTCGGATTGGACACGTCCAAATTCATCATCGATGGTAAGCGGTTGCGCAGTTGATATTTAAAAAAAAAATCATGATTGTAGTATTTAATGCATAATTAATTATTATATTGTTACAGGTTGGTATGAGATGGATCCAGAAAACCCACTGTTTTCCCAAAGTCCACTACTCAACAAACTAGTATCTGAGGGAAAGCTCGGCAAGAAAACCGGAGAGGGATTCTACAAGTACAAATGAGCAGAGCTGAAACAGACCTGAACTTTGGTCAGAGAACAAAAGTCATGAAAGCATGTAGAGGTTGCCAGAAAAGCAAGGAATCAGACGAAACAGCACTTATATAATATATGGACATGATAAAAATAATAATAATAATAAATAGAACAAACACTAGCGCTTTGCTGTGATGACACGTCGAGACAGTTTTGAGTGAATTACGCACGTCATGGTATTTGTACGTCAGCACTAAAATTAAGAATGCGATTTCTTGGATTTGAGTCTTCAGATGTGCAGTACTGACAGTTTTGAAAATCGAGTCACTTTGCAGTTACTACAAGTCATATAGTCCTGAGAGATTGTAAGTGATGGTGAACATGCTGTGTGATTGTGACCTGTCACTTGTTTTTGCACATGTAATGTTCCACCTGTGGTTATTTCTGCAATACAAGCAAACACTTCAAAATATCTCGGGTTGTTTTTCCGACCTATAATGTCCCCAAGTGGCCTTGATTAAATATTAATCGCATTAAATGCACCCAAAATAAGCACTGCAGCCCTGATAATCTCCAGGGGCTTCAGTTTGTCTGCTTTGTTTAAAGTGCTTTTCGAGTTCTTGAGGTTCCTGATGATGATGATGCCCTTCCTAAGGCAACACTTCCCATTGATCCAGGCTTGGGACCAGCAAGAGTTCCTGCAAGAGCTGCAGATAACATTTTCTTGTATAATTGATTATCAATTATTATAATAATGAATAATTATTAAAAGATTCTACCAATCTATCTACCAAAATAGATTTTTTTTCCCTTTTAATATTTCTACAGAAGTGTTGTGCACTCTTGGCATCTTCTCAACCTACTTAAGGACATTTGTTTAAGGCTTCTTTAGTTTTACATTAAACACAATATGATTAGATAAAAAAAAACAACAACATAGGCATTAATGTAAGAAAAGAATTGAGTTTGAATGGGTTTTCAACATTACACACACCACATGGCCAAATGTTTGTGGTCATCATGTGACCTGACCATCAAATTCACACGTTCTTGTTTAACATCCCATTTTTGGCTCCAATGTGCAATAAATGAGGTCAGGTACTGATATGTGAGAAGGTCTGGCACTTGAATGATTCCACTACACCAAAACCAACCCATGTCTTCATTGCATTGTTACAGCATACAAAGACATCCTGTGTAAATGTGTTTCCAGCTTTTTTTTTTTTTTTTAGGGAAATCCTACATTTTGATGTGATGTTCAGGTGTCCACAATAGCCCTAGTGTATATGGCCTACTTTGTAGACATTTCAAACGTATATTTATTTCGTCTAAATTCCACAAACTAAAACCTCTCCCTTTTTATAATCCCAATTTTTTTAAGGGTAATGGCTTCATTTATCCACTAGATGGCAGCATGACGTTGTATTTAAAAGATGACCATTTACACGCCGTTTTCGTTATTTTTAGCCCAATACACCTTCAGTGTGATAGATAGAAGGAAGGGTGTGGTGAGTGTGATATTTTAAGGAAAAATATCAATTATTCAGCTACACAATAATATCCTTTCTCCGATCCACCATGTGATCTTGTGGCTCGTCTGCGCCTTATATCCTGATATAAGGGTTTTTAAACCACATGCACTCAACGACCTATGACGTCAATGATGATGACGACAAAACTAGTACTATCAACAAAACTATTAGTGTTAAACGTTAATATCTTTGATATCTTTGATATCTTTATATAGGCTTTATACCTGCTCATTTTGATCTTCACGTGCTAATTGGCACATTGCTAATTTAGTCACGTGCTAAATTGGCCTCATTGCTTCAGCACAAAACTGAATGCTTTAGACCAGAGGTGCCCAAACCCTTTCTTCTGCCATGAGTCGAACTTGTTTGGGGGCCTGGGGTGAAAATAAAAGTTGCATTATACATGATATACAATTTATAATGTCCATGGTTCCTCTCATTTATGATGTCATACTATTCAAAAATAAATGAATAAGTAAATAGAAAACATTCGATAATCTGCTTAACCAATGCAGTTGTAGTTCAGTGAAACTTAAAGTACAATCCAAAACAATCCAGTTTATTCCAGTACATTAGAGTTTAATGCCTAATACATCTATTCAGTGAACTCTAATGAGAGACATTCAATTCATTTTTATTTGTATTGCGCTTTAAACAATGAACATTGTCTCAAAACAGCTTTACACAGATAATGTGGTGATTAAAAGTAAATATGTTCTTTAGAAGTGTAAGTTTGCCCCTGATGAGTGAGCCGGTGGCGATTGTGGTGAGGAAAAACTCCCCGAGATGGAAGAAGGAAGAAACCTTGAGAGGAACCAGACTGAAGAGAGAACCCATCCTCATCTGGGTTCCAACAAATGTCTATTTATCCAGACATCAAGCTGCTCCTTAGTTTTTACCCCTTGTTTTCCTCTTCTGATAAAAGGCAAGGCCAAGTCAAGGGACACCACCCGCTACATTTCACCCAGCTTTTTTTTTTTTTTTTAGGGAAATCCTACATTTTGATGTGATGTTCAGGTGTCCACAATAGCCCTAGTGTATATGGCCTACTTTGTAGACATTTCAAACGTATATTTATTTCGTCTAAATTCCACAAACTAAAACCTCTCCCTTTTTATAATCCCAATTTTTTTAAGGGTAATGGCTTCATTTATCCACTAGATGGCAGCATGACGTTGTATTTAAAAGATGACCATTTACACGCCGTTTTCGTTATTTTTAGCCCAATACACCTTCAGTGTGATAGATAGAAGGAAGGGTGTGGTGAGTGTGATATTTAAAGGAAAAATATCAATTATTCAGCTACACAATAATATCCTTTCTCCGATCCACCATGTGATCTTTTGGCTCGTCTGCGCCTTATATCCTGATATAAGGGTTTTTAAACCACATGCACTCAACGACCTATGACGTCAATGATGATGACGACAAAACTATTACTATCAACAAATCTATTAGTGTTAAACGTTAATATCTTTGAAGAAATGTACACAGTTTTTGCCTTGAAGGTCATCTTTGTTTTATTATAGGCTTTATTTCTGCTCATTTTGATCTTCACGTGCTAATTGGCCACGTTGCTAATTTAGTCACGTGCTAAATTGGCCTCATTGCTTCAGCACATATCTGAATGCTTTAGACCAGAGGTGCCCTACCCCTTTCTTCTGCCATGAGTCGAACTTGTTTGGGGGCCTGGGGTGAAAATAAAAGTTGCATTATACATGATATACAATTTATAATGTCCATGGTTCCTCTCATTTATGATGTCATACTATTCAAAAATAAATGAATAAGTAAATAGAAAACATTCGATAATCTGCTTAACCAATGCAGTTGTAGTTCAGTGAAACTTAAAGTACAATCCAAAACAATCCAGTTTATTCCAGTACATTAGAGTTTAATGCCTAATACATCTATTCAGTGAACTCTAATGAGAGACATTCAATTCATTTTTATTTGTATTGCGCTTTAAACAATGAACATTGTCTCAAAACAGCTTTACACAGATAATGTGGTGATTAAAAGTAAATATGTTCTTTAGAAGTGTAAGTTTGCCCCTGATGAGTGAGCCGGTGGCGATTGTGGTGAGGAAAAACTCCCCGAGATGGAAGAAGGAAGAAACCTTGAGAGGAACCAGACTGAAGAGAGAACCCATCCTCATCTGGGTTCCAACAAATGTCTATTTATCCAGACATCAAGCTGCTCCTTAGTTTTTATCCCTTGTTTTCCTCTTCTTCTGAAAGGCATGGCCAAATCAAGGGACACCACCCGCTACATTTCACCTGAAGGTCCGAGTTTGGGCGTCTTGATTTCCTGGAAAAATATAATACTGTAAAGAGTTGTTTAAAGAGGTGTTTTAGTAAACTAAAAATCATTAACTCCATCACCGAATTACAAATCTTTCCTGCCAGACACAAATTTGAGATAAAAAACCCTATTGAGGTTGTTGTTGTTGTTGTTGCTTTTTAATTAAATTTTTTTTTTAAGCAGTCACAGATACACAGCGGTTCATTTTTGTCCTTGTTCAAAAGAACTGCCAAAAATGTGTATTACAATAAATCATTTACAGCCATTGATTTATTTCAATGTCAATTCATTCATTTAATATTAATAAAATGATTTAAAAATGTCATTGTTTTTATTCCATCGATTGCACTAATAAATTAAATACAATAAGGACAACAATTTTATTTTTTTGTCCCATTAACTATAAATTATGCATTTTTTTTATGATGAAAAAGTGATCCTTAGAAATGTTTGCACATCTGTGGGATGAATGTGTTCAGGCAACAGTGTAGAATCAACTGAAAAGATTGAACACATTAATGCATTAATATTAATGTATTTAAATGGCTGTATTTATAGCATATAAGTTAAATAAGTAATTTATGTTTATTAATAATAACCATGCAGGTTGTTGTGAGAAATAATTGTCCTTTTACAATACACTGAATTTACACTACACTGTATTTATGCCTGAACGTATCAAGACAACATCATACTCATATTCCCTTACTGAACACCAAATCCCATATTTAGTCCAACATTCCTGTTTTATTAAGGGAATCTTCAGGGAAGCTTTTCCACTAGATTTTGGAGCTTTGTTGGAATTTGGGATCATTAAACCAGAAAGACATTAGTGAGATTGGACACTGATGTCGAGTGAAAAGGTCTGGGGTTCAGACAGTTGGTGTTTTTATTCATTCTAAAGGTGTTTATTGGGTTTGAGGTCAGAGCTTAATGCAGGACCCTCAAGTTCTTCCAATTACACTACAAGTCTTTATGCTTTCAATTGTGTTGCCCCTGTTCTGGGACGAGCCACAGATCCACAGATGTAAGGTTTTCATTTACATTTGGCCATATATTGTATTGTATTTTTATTTTTATTTCACAGGAACACAAATAGGACCTCTTCTTATCATAGTTAACCCATCTAGAAACAACACAACTGTGTTAAGCACAAAAAAAGTTGGCAAACCAAATCTCTAAAAACCTGACAAGACATTGGTAGTACTCATCATCCTACATTTCAAGTCTCGCTTAACTAAAATTCGCTGGATGGCGGTTCTGATTATACCAATGTCCTCTTTTCCTCTATTTATGAAACACATCCAAACAGCCCTCGTGCCAAGGCCGATAGCACTGCCGGATTTATTTCACTTCCATTAAAAGGTCATCTGTCTTGGAAAGTCTGCGAGCAGTTCCAGCTTATACGTTTAAACAACAACGACGGACAAACGTGGTACGCTTTTTACACAGAAAAATAATCCTAATTCATATAAATGTGGCCGAAAGTCTAATGTCAAATACTGTGCCCGCAAGAGAAATAGGAAAAATGTATAATTTAATATACACACAGACGGAGGTGCCAACACTGCTAACAAGAAAACCCTACAGGCAGAAAGAAATGTGCCAAACAAGACAACAGCCAGGCAAATATCTGGTGTGAATTCTCCTTAATAATAAGCAGCTTCTTTTTTTCGTTCTGACCAAAGATCACTTTTCCACACATTTGTTTTCTGTTTGCTCACAAGACTACGTTTTGCAACTTCACAGGTCAAAGTTTACCAGAAAAAGCCAGCGTGAAGTGAAAGGAAGTCCTTCCAGAATCAAACGCACGTCTCCCACGTATTATTAAAACGCTTTAATAATTAAAATAAATCCACAGCAAAATCAACTTTTGGATCTGCAATATGAACATTTTTCCGTTTCCCACTGATTTACAATAACTCATGATTATAGAGACATAAGATGGAGCTGCAATATAAATTTGTCAATTTAGTTTCTCTTCAGAATTTATCCAAATAAGGTATATTGGGCAAAGATTATGAAAAAGATTCGCTAAATTAAAGTTTATTTTGCTGTGGATTTATTATTAAAGCATTTTGGGATGTTTGACTCTTCCTTCTGATGCCATAGGAGACATTAAACTCCGGCTAAATTCAGCAAAAAAAATAAAAAATCTGAGAAATCATTTGCCTAAAAACACAAAGGTTTTAGTCCTGAATTAGTAAAAGCTTTTTTAATGTTGTACTTTCGATCTATACTTTAGGTAAAAAGGGTCAAAAATTATTTAATATCACTCTAATCATTGAAAATAAACCAACCAAAAAAATAATTATAAAAATGTATGTATAGTCTTCAGGAGATTCAAATGTAGCTACTTCCTGCTGAACATGTGCTCAGGTAACAGAGGCCTACCAAGTGTTATAGAACCCCATTCGAACGTACATCATTTCTAGTGAATAAGTTGTGGAAAAGCATGATTTATGAACGGGAGCTCGTTAGATTCATACATTGTGATTTTTTTTATATGATTAAAACAAATGCTACAGCACTTTTCCCCACCAGCCTATTAAACATCCATATTAACTTGAAATAGTGTGTAAAGTTCTTTATCTGAAATTGTTAACATTTTGTCAGAGATTAAAACATTTTCTTTCTTTACACAGTGTTGGTTCTCACTCTCCAGTGTTCTGTATTGTTGAAAAATTTATGTCGTCACCCAAATGAGGATGGGTTTCCCTTTTGAGTCTGGTTCCTCTCAAGGTTTCTTCCTCATAACATCTAAGGGAGTTTTTCCTGGTCACAGTCGCCACGGCTGCTCATCAGGGATAAATGCACACTATTCACCTTGACTGTTGATTTCTGTAAAGTTGCTTTGAGACAATGTCTGTTGTGAAAAACGCTATAGAAATAAACTTGACTTGACACAAGTAACTCACTAATCATGGAATTACACCAAATCAAATCTACTGTAAATGTATGTATAGTCTTCAGGAGATTCAAATGAAGCTACTTCCTGCTGAACATGTGTTTAGGTAACAGAGGCCTACCAAGTGTTATAGAACCCCATTCGAACGTACATCATTTCTAGTGAATAAGTTGTGGAAAAGCATGATTTATGAACGGGAGCTCGTTAGATTCATACATTGTGATTTTTTTTATATGATTAAAACAAATGCTACAGCACTTTTCCCCACCAGCCTATTAAACATCCATATTAACTTGAAATTTTCTTTCTTTACACAGTGTTGGTTCTCACTCTCCAGTGTTCTGTATTGTTGAAAGATTTATGTCACCCAAATGAGGATGGGTTCCCCTTTTGAGTCTGGTTCCTCTCAAGGTTTCTTCCTCATAACATCTAAGGGAGTTTTTCCTGATCATCAGAGATAAATGACCAGGGACCTGCTCATCAGGGATAAATACACACCATTCACCCTGACTGTTGATTTCTGTAAAGTTGCTTTGAGACAATGTCTGTTGTGAAAAGCGCTATAGAAATAAACTTGACTTGACACAAGTAACTCACTAATCATGGAATTACCCCAATACAAATCTACTGTAGTGAGCAGTGATGAAATATAAATTGTAGCACTACTACTAAAATTTATGTGGAATACAAGAGACTAAAAAAACCTGACTATGCCGATAGCATGATTAAGATGAGGCTATTATATAAAGCAATATATTATTTCTAGATTTCCTTAATACAGAAAAATGAAGTGATCAGCACCCTATAATGCAGTTTCTCATCCCTCATTTAAACACAGCATTCTTTATATTCATGAGTGAAAAGAGAAATTGTAGTTATTTCGCAGGTTTGAAAATCAGAGAGAAAGAGTCAGTCAAAGATGCTGATTTATTTTTGGACTTTTTTTTTTTTGTTTGTTTTTGTTTTGTAAAAAAAGGCATGTAGAAACACAGTTCAAATGTGACCACTTGGAAGCAAAGTGCTAAACCAAGATGACAGTGACTTAAAATGACAACGAATAAAAAATAAAAAAGGAAAAAAATAAGAAATTGTATCCGATAATACTAAAAAAAAAAAAAAAAAAAAATTTTTCCCAAAAAAAAAAAAAAAAAAAAAAAAAAAAAAAAGAAAATAGCATGTAAAATTAAAATGTTACAGAAATGCTTGCATGTAATAAACAACATGGCAGAGACCACACTATTATCTAGCAGATAGAAAGGAAACCGAGGAACATCGCAATAAGAGAGACCGGCAAGTGCTGGGGGTAAATATATATATCTGCTTCATTTGTCTGTTTAGAACAATAAAATATAGGCCTCTGAGTACCCACTCGAACACATGTCCTATCGCTGCCTGCCAAAATACCAAGAAAAGAGACATATCCAGACATTTGTCATGAAAAAAAAAAGGACACATACTGAGCATTATTTTACATCTGAGCACTGGGAGGTCATCATCAGTTACAGTTCTCAAATGAAAGAAGGTCACCTCTGCATGAAAGACAGAACAGCTTTCCTGTCGCAAAGCTTATTCTCGTAAATATATATATACCAGTATATATATAAAAAATAAAGATAAAAAAAAAATGACTTAAAATATACACCGAGAGATGAATCGAATATTTAAAAATACAAAAAAAAAAGCATTCAAAATCAGCTTGAACCCAAAAAAGACAAAACTTTGATCCTTTTTTTTTTCCACCCACTGGTTGAATTATGAAAGAGTCTTGAAAGAATGTCTGCAAGTCGCGAATGAATGATCCGTCTGACTTCTGAACAGAACGCTCCTGAATACCGGGCCCTGAAATGCTACATCATTGGGTGAAAAGTGAGACGGTGCTCGGGATGAACTGTACATACAGGAAACAGGGGTGATGAATAACTTAAAATAACTTAGGGACAGGTGTGGGAAAAGGTGTGTGATTGATTTCTTCCCTCTCTGATGATGATCAGTGCAACAACTTGGACTTTGGGAGCAACAAGCTAAAACAAACGTAAACCCCAAACAAACTGTGTGTGGAACTTGTATCTATGGGCTGTGTGTATCTGTCAGTGTGTGTGTGTGAGTGTGTGTGTGTGTGTGTGTGTGTGTGTGTGTGTGTAGGGTAGTGGGCCTAGGCGGGAAGCGATTGTCTGTGGTTTCAGTTCAGTGTCTCTACAGCAGAGGAGCGCACTCGAGAGCTGGAGCCCTCCAAGAGGTCAGCGAAGGGGAGTCAAGAGGTCGCAGAAGGGGTCAGAGGTCATCTAACAGGCTTCCATCTCCAAAAGGGCCCCTGCAGCTTCTGGCTTCGCTTTGCATGAGGAGAAAGCAGTTCGTTTTCCTCCTGTTTGACACACACACAAAAAAAAAAACAAAAAAAAAAACATGCACAGTATGAGATTGTAAGCAAATGCCAGACATAGTTTTTGTTCAAACTAAAAAGTAGCAAAAAAAATAAATAAATAAATAAAATACTTTTTATTTACATTTTATCCCTTTGAAATTGATTAATTTGTGACTCAAATGAGACTGCATGGTTTCTGCCTAGAGATTTTGCAAACTGTCGCATCTTTAAACTGTTTAATTTATATACAATGCACAGCAACTCATTACTAATTTAAGACACGCAATGAGAAGCGGAAAGTACCTCGAAACTTTTGATCGATTACGACCTTCAGTAAGTCAGCAGAGATGCCTGCAATGATGCCTAATTTATTAATTATGTTCCCAAAGGTGACATACAGGTCAATTCAGCTGATGTTTTTTAGGTTAATGAACTATAGTCTTCATTCTTTTATATTCACATGGTTACATACAGGAGGTGATAAGGCATTCAGGACTCCTACTGAGGTTTTGCAACGAAGATTTAAAAAAAAAAAAAAAAAAAAAAAATTTGCCCCCGGAAAAACGGCCGAAAATCGGCCGGAAGTTGAAGCATTAACCTGATCAGAGGCCTGTGGGTTGCAAAGAATTCAGTGGTACGGACTCCATTGCACATATCGACAGGCTTTATGGACTTATTCGAGAAGTGCATCAAATAGAATTCCAGATCAAAGGAAGATAATAGAGAAGCAGCGCTCCCATGAGCTGAGGTAAAAAGTTCCAGATACAAGTCCGCTATTTGAAAGCATCATTCACACATACATTTCCTTACTGCTTTACTATGTGTGGATGACAGGCTGTTTTTTTCGACAGAGAAAAAGGATGAGAGAGTGAGTAAGAGTGAGGGAGAGAGAAAGAGAGGCAGAAGAGCACGGCAGTGACCAAAGCTTCCTGGTGCTTCTATTTACCTCCTCCGTCCCCTCTTTTCATCCCTGCACCTCAAAGCTCTTGAACAGCCCATGCCCCCTTCCTGGAGTGCACTTTCCTTCCAGGCCACACATAAAAAGGTCTGGCTGCCCTTCCTGCCCGAGGCGGAGGGAGCAAGGGGAGGGAAAGAGGGAGGTTGAGATGGGCTTTGCACTGCCCATCTCGATACAAGTGCTAGGATTCACAAGCTTTAGCGCTGCAGAACACCCAGTACCGAGTCGCAGGAAATGAAACGCTCCTCTGTTTTCGAGAGCCAGCCACACTCACTCTCACTCTCTTTTTCTCGCTCTCTCACACGCTCTCCCTTTACTTGGTGGTGAGGAAAGGCAAGGCAAAGCGAGGAAGGCTTTGAAGTGTGGGAGGTTAAGATAACTGGCACGGCCTTGAGTCCCTCAATCGGCCCGTTCACCTCCCGGGCAAAATCAAAGAGCCTGCAGCTGGGGCAGAGACACCTCCCTCTCCTCTGCTCTCCCACATTGGTGGTTTGGGTTTCTTTCTCCAGGGGGAAAAAAAACGACACTGAAAATAAGCTGACCGAAAGAATCCCACATGGCGCGCACAGGTTTTTTTTTCCAACACGAAAGATCCGTTGAGGTTATAAGGCCACTGCGAAGAGAAAGGAAGTACCTGCTTAAAACTGCTCACACAAGGTACTTACATACTCGTGCACACACACACACACACACACACAAAAAAAAAAAAAAAAAACTGCAAAATGGTGAGAGGAAATAAAACAGATCAAAGTGTGTATGACATCACTGTCCAACTCTGGCAGGCGAGCAAGAGTGGCCTGAATAAAGTACTACAGACTAAGTGTATGAGTGTGTGTGTGCGTGAGCATAATCTGGGTTGTGTTAAGTCCAGCCAACTGGAAAGCCCCCCCTCCCCTTTCCTGTCTCTTTCCTTCTCTCCTGACATTTTGCCAGTGGCCTGGCCTTGCAATGCTCGTCTAGGCGTTTGGTTTGGCAATGCCATGCAAAGCAGCGAGTCCATAAAATCAAACGGCTGCTATGAGTGGGCCAGCGCTTGGGGGAAGCCGCTAAACACTGGGGCCCAGTAATAAAACGGCACCTGGAAGAAAACGAGATTTTCGAACAAAGTACTTTGTTCTGTCAGCAGTTCATCTGGCGTAGACACAGTAACATTAAAAGGAAAAGCCCTAGCACAATTACGCTTTTATAACTCCTCTGCAACCACCGAAAGTAGGCTTTGTGTGTGAGTGTATGCATAAGGTGGGGGTCTCCCTTTTACACATTTGCAATGAGAACTCTTATACAGCGCAATAAGCAGCATGTGATTTATTTGTACTCCAAACAGTGAAGTAAGACAGGACGATGACTGCTTCCCCAAAACCTCAAGCATGTGCTGGTGGGGGAGGATGGAGGTCAGGAAAAATAACCATGGATCTGGGAGGTGGGATGAAGAACCTGCCCACATTTGAGGTTGCGGTGGCCTAGGGCCACAGGACCAACGTGGCCCTGCGCTGCCAGAACTGAGGGCCAGAGCGGCAATATCAAAGAGTGGCACAATGACTGCTCGCCTCCACTGGCGGCAGGCTTCAAAGAGCCGCTCATAGTGGAAGGAAAAGGAGGGAGAGGGGGGAAGGTTCCGCCTGCATTCACAATAGGACCCAGATTTAGAGAAACTCCTCACTGGTCTGTGTGCATGTGTGTGTGAGAGAGAGAGAGAGAGGAAATGGAGAAGACATCACAACACACAGGGATGTCTCAACCCTTCTGATGTGCCGATAGCAGACTCAGCGTCTGAACAAAAGTCTCTGGCCTTCACCACTGTTTTAGGTGCAGCTGTTGCTGTTGAGTCATGCATGTTCGCAGCACTGAACTTCAGAGTGAAACATTATTTGGATTGGATTTAAGAGATGATGTGTTTTAAATGCTGCTCATTGCATACACTCTTGGAACAGTCATGCTAAGTTTACACAAGCAGCGTTGATTTTTAAAAGTGTGTGCACATGCTATAAAATTATTTGTAATTCTAGGAAAACGTATAATAATTGTATAGCTTCAATACTGATTTAGTTACACCGGATCCTGAAAATGGCACCGTCTGAGGAGGTTAGCCAGAGTACAGACCCTACATTGTGAAGGGCAGGACGGAGACTGAGGAAGGAGAATGAACTACAGATGAATCCTCTATAGCTAAGAATGAGGGAGGGCAAACACAGGAGCAAAAATAGAGAGAGGGGCTAAGCAACAAAAAACAGGAGGTGATCGAGAGACACGGACAGAATGAGCGGTGAGTGAAAAGATAGACATATAAAAGACTGTCGGAGACACACAGACAGACCCAGAGCCTGAGAGAACGTAAAGGATGGGCGAGTTTACTGTTTGAGTGCGGAAATAAAAACCAGCGAACGCATCATTTTAGTGCATGAGGGATTTTTATTTCTCTCCCGCACTCTCTCCCTTTCTCATCAGATGCTGACAGCTGACTCCTGCCCTCACATCAGATAGAGAGAAAGAGAGAGGCTGAGGCTCTCACTGAAACAGCTTCTTTTCATTCCTCACAGCCGGTCCTGGACTCCACAGCACCCTTACCTCTATAACTTTCCCACACTTCCCCCAGACATGCTCTGACACACACAGCGAGCTTTGAAATCCCTCAACAGCCACGCCCAGATTCAGGGCAAACCTTATCCAGCAGCCTGCCAGCAGTAACACTGAAGCTTTGCTTTTCCTCGCAGCTTTATAAAGTGTCTCTCTTTGTATACTGATCTGTGTGCTACAACCAAGACCTGGGATCAGATTCCAGCTGGCTACAAATGGAGTGTACCCTGATGTGTTATAGTAACACATGCTAATACCTTAAACACATCACTGCTAGAGTCTCAAATCCCATTGGTCATTTGGTGCACTTGGTCAGCTGGTAGCCATGAGCTTGCTCATTAGGGATAAACATAAATATTATAAGGAACAAATTACCAGGCGCTAAACTTATAAAAAAATTTTATACCACTTTATAACCCATTTATCTCTTTAAAGTTGCTTTGAGACAATGTCTATTGTTAAATATAGAAATACAAAATAATTGATTTAAAGTAATTTTCAAAACAGCAGCTTTGCCGAATAAATGTATAATGTGCTCATTTTAATACAATACTTTTACAATAAAAATTATATTTATAGAGATTTGCATGGCAGACCCTTGTAATGTGATGGATTTGTTGGTAGTTAACAGAGCAACATATGTAATTGTTAATATGGTAGCATTTTTTAGGAGTCACCAGTTTTAGCACCTATTTTTTCCACCATGAGAAAGCTGCTTTGTTTTTTTTGTTTTTTGTTTTTTTTGGTAATTTCATTGTTTTGTCTTACTAAATACAAGACAGAGAAAAAAAAAATTACCTTGGTGATCCAACAACTGTTTATGCCTAAGTGATAACAGGAACAAACGTATTTCTCAGACATTCCACTGCATTAAACATAACAAAGAATGGGTACATATTGAATAAAAAGGCTACCACTTGCCCGCATTATTATTATAATTTTTTTTTTCATATCACATTATCATTATTATTGTTTTGAATAGTATATACGTGGAAACTGGTACATTATACAAGAAATTTTTTTTTTTTCCTTATAAATGTAAATGATCATCTTTTTGTCAGGCTTGCATACACAACACGTGTATTGTATATTTACTGTAGCACCTGAGCTGTTGTGTTTCATTCCATATGTAGTACTAATCTAAAACACACAGGGGGGAAATGTAAGAACCTGTGTCCCTGTACAGATGATCATCTCAAAGCAAATTAGAGAGAAAAACAGAATGGCCAATGACAGTCTGAGGAGGATGGATAAGTCAGAACACAGGCAAGATAAAACTATGAATATTATTATTATTATCATTATTATAATAACTTTTATCCAGCATAATGCAAGTTCCCACACCCCTATGTCTGCTTTGCTATTTCAGTCAAAATAGCGATCTTAGGCGCTTTTTAAATTTTTTTATTTAATAAATAAAAAAGAAAATTGTCAATTTTGGGTTGCCGTGGGAAAAAAAAACAGCAACAAAATGCTTTGTATCCAACTTCAAAAGGATTGGGAGTAACAAAATTGGCAAAAAATAACAGCAGCAATGTTTGTCTATTACTTAAAGTCATGAACTTCTTGTCTATATAAAAAAAGTAAAAAAAAAATTGTTTAAAAATAAATAAAGATTACATTAAACGTTACTTGATACACACACTGTTATAAACAGTCCTGCTACATTCCTAGGAGGAAAACAGGAAGGCAGATCAACAAAAAAAAAATAGACAAATAAGTTCATTTGAAAAAATATTTTCAGGATCCTACGCTAAGCTAACCTCAATCCAGCTCTTGAGATCTGCATAAATTGAGGGCTTTCAGGGTAGCAGCAGTATTCGTGGTATTATGCATATTAGTTTAAGGCTGTCACAATAAATCAGCAAGGGTGTCCATCCCCCGTCTGCTCGGCACTGCTAATTATTGGATCAGGAATAGAAATAGAATTCTCGCCTGTGGCCCCCGAGCCTGCAAAGAAGAAAAGCCGAGGAGAAAAAGCGTTCCGATTCGGGTTCAGAGCGAGCCACAGGGTCGCGAATCGATCGACCATAAAACCTTTGTCTGTTGGCTTTCGTCTCGTTCGCAGAGCAGATTTGTCACATCTGCGTACGTTTCCCTGCAGACTGAGGGAGCGGAATAACAGGATACGGTGGCACTTTATATGAAAAAGACAGACAGAAGGTCCCTCTCGCTCGATACTGGCATGGGGAGGTTTCACTTCTACTTACTTCGGCCTATTGAAAGAGGCTCACTGCCTTGTTTCTAGCATTCCACACAGTCAAAAAAACCAACAAATGCAACAACTGCGGGCAAAACCTCTCACCATTCATGACGCTTGTCGGATTACACATGTGGGCCATGTGGGTGGATGGGAGGAAGGGGAGAGATCACATCTGGGCTGATTCTTTTAAAACCGGCCCCTTCTCTCTCTCTCTCTCTCACACACACACACACACACACACACACACACACACACACACACACACACACACACACACACACACACTGCAAGGCTTTTAGATTTGTACTCAAGATTTGAAATACAAAAGATAAGAGCAAGCAGGTCTATGGCAACCTTAAATATGTCTCTTTAAAATAAGGATCATCAGGCACTAAATGCGCAATACTATGCTTTCAGTGATGAAAGAAAATTGTCATATTTGTCATATGGTCAATTAATAGGGCAGTGTATAATTATTTACGGAGATGATTAACATTTACGAAGAATAAATCTAATTATGCCGTAAAGTTTTTTCACTTTTTTTTTCTTCAAATAAAAGACAGAATTGAGCCAACTCTGGGATCAGGGATAATTGCTGGGCATAGAAAATGCACACAGGAGCTTGAGATGGAAAAAAAACTAGTGAGATATTAGTATTAAAAGGTATTTTCAAAATTATATGGTTAGTACAGAACCACCAGAATCAGAAAAACTTGACTACCTGGGCAAAACATATATTTAAAAAAATAAAAAAATGAAAATAAGAAGATGAAGAAACTAGCAAGAAGGTATCTTTAAAATTATATAGTTAGTACAAATTATCATAAAATATTACTACCTTTAAACTGATAAAATCCTGTGTGTGTTTAAAAGAGGAAAGTATTAGCAAAGATGACTGGATTATACACTATTTGGCCAAAAGTATGCAGACACCTGACCATCACTTCCTTGAACTGGTGGCACCAACTAAATGCTAATAGAATGTCTCTTTATGCTGTAGCATTATGATTTCCCTTAACTGATACTAAAAAGCTGAAATCTGTTTCATTATGATAAAAGTAAGGTCCATGAAAAGTTCACATGCCCTTCACTGACCTCAACCCTACTGAACACCTTTAAGATGAACTGCTCTACACTGTAGTCCCGCTACAATATCTTATGGATAGTCTTTTAGTCCATTATTGGGAGAGTGAGGATAGAAAACTCCATATTATTAACCATGAATTGTAGAATGGGATGTTTAACACCACATGTGGCTGTAATGATCATAATACTGATACTTTTGACAATATAGTGCATTTAGTAAATCTGGTTGGTAGAAAGGGTGCACACAAACACACTGGCGAAGCTTTAGGATTAGTCTGTACTAAGAGACGGTTAATATAGGGACACGGCGGGCCGCTTACCATTGCTCAGATGTATGCCGTTTTCATTCTCTGGGCTGTACCTGTAGAAAATGGAAGTCTTTAACAAAAAGGGGGGATGGTTGCTTAACATCGTACCTTCAACGTGTAGTCATAAAGAATAATCGAAAAAGCACAGAGTGAAGACTTTGCAATTATTTTTTTACTAAAACACATTCAGAGCATGTTTATTACACAAGTGCTACTATACAGAAATATCGACTGCTAAGCAAATACACAGAACACGTAAATATGAATCAAAGTCGCTAGTGTTGCTTTGTAAAAGTCAAAAGGACAGGGCACAGAAAGAGAGTTAAAGCCTGAGGGAGTTGAGTCTTATCAAAGAATGGACAGACTAATCCCAAAGACTGCGAGTCATGTGGAGGAAGTGACAGATGGATGGAGGAATGAAAAGCATGAGTGACGACAGGAAGTGTGCTGCTGCAGTACTAGCGCGAGCTCTTTATTATCTTTTTACAACCTGCAGTCTAAATGTTACCGAAAAGAGAGAGAGAAGGTTTCATGAAAATGCACTGAAGTTACAAATCTCGCAGAAAACATGTCGTCATGGTTAAATAGTGAAGAGTAAAGCATGCACAGTGAAAGCGTAGTCAGAAACCAGAAGTTGTAGAAAGAAGGGAAGCCAAATGCAGAGGAGAGGAAAAGAAACAAAGCAAAGGAGGCAAGTGGAAGGTTTTTACCTGAGGCTGTTTCCTGAAGTTTTTCCCTCTTCCTTTTTTTCTTCTTTCCCTAGAAAATATCCAGAATGAGGTTTTAAAATACAGCTCAAACCCTCCTGACCACTCGAGATTTCAAATTCACTCTTCACCCAAAGCTGAATGTACGTTTTGACTTCAACCCTTTTATCTGTCTTTTTCTTTACCTGATCCCATCTTTTATATCTGTGAAACTGTTACAATGCAAACACATCTCGCTAATCCTTCTACAAGACATTAGGAACTGATGATCAATCCAAAAGTTACACATGGGAATAAAATATCTGGTCTGCTCTAATTCCATGAAGATCACTGCTCTCGAGCCAGAAGTCGGGATTGGTTGAGGATTTGTAGCTTACTCTAAATCCCCTAGCAGGGTGACTATAGGTATAGATCGCTCTGTGGCGTCATTTTGCGGTCCAATATGAGGCGTTCTTTGGTTGCCTGCTGTAAAAGTCTGATAATCCACTTATTCAGCAGCTAATCTGTGTATTCTAGCTGTGGCTGACAGAGCCATGAAACTCCGAGCAGTGAACAAGCGTGTATGACAGAGCAGGGATGGGCTCATAGCGCTTAGCATGGTTAAATACAGCTGTATGGCCGCTGCTAAGGCAACCAGCAGAGTGGAAAGTTCATCCCTCTTTTGAAGTGTTTCTTAGCCTTGTGTGCTTTTTCTAGCTTGGTCCAAGTAAAAATGCTCACGTCCATCAATTGTGAGGAGAATTTCTTGTCTGATTAAGGTTAAGGCTGCAATGCATTGCAACGTAATAAGTATTACATATTTAGGAGAAAGTTTAATTATTCTATGTGCAATTACAGACTATCAGTATTATCAGTATCAGTGGTGGAGTTTTTTTGTATATTTCTATACACAGTATATTCTTTAACTTGTATTATAATTAAACACTCACATTCCTTAAACAACTTAGTCAGAAGGCAGGTAAAAATCTGAATTTTACATTCACAGTATGTTAATACTTGTATAGTATTTTTTTTTTTTGTGCTGGTATTGATATGATCAATTTTTTTGGAAGGATTTATTTACTGTCTATTGGAAAAAGCCTCCAGTATAAACACTTTGTAATAGCCTGTAGGTTTCCTACCACAGGCAATTTGGTAGTTGGTGGTTTGTGGTTTTTCAGTAACATGAGAAGCTGCATTCCTTGAGAAAAAAAACCCTGAGAAGAGTAAGACTATACTAATAGTTTATTGCTGCTATAAGTATTAAAATATATTTGTTGTTGTCTCACATATGTTCCACAATAATAATAATAATAATAATAAAAGCTCATAGAAATGGAAACATATAGTGCTTATAATTGGGTACAAGTATAAATTAAAATTACATACCACACTTGAGGGTTCATTAATAAAACATTTTGTTATAATGTTCAGGTTTATGATCAAAAAGAGCGGATTAATCTGATATACATCTTCAAATAAACAGTTCAAGCAAAATGTAAATGAAATGATTGTGTACACTGAATGTTTGTCTTTGCAGAGCCCTTAATGATATGGTTGTGTCCCAAAGTCTTTATTTAAGATTTATGAAACCAACCAACTATTATTACTGGTGGAGTGAACATTATATGACAGTCATTATACACAGTGAGCAAACGTAGATTGTTGATTTCTGCTAGATTGCGCCATACCTCTTAATCAATACTCAAAATCACATTCTACATATGCTGTTTCTCGATCACTGAATATGTAAAGGCTCTGGCATGGAGGAGTTAATTTATTAGTTGCTTAGTAGCTCTTGCTTTCACAATTCCAACTGACTGTATAAGACCGTAGAAAAGATACTACTCAGTCTGGTCCTTGCAATATTTCTCACTCTCTGGTGTTGGTAACGTTAAAAAAAATTTTTATAAATCACACTCTTGGTGTCACCCAAATGAGGCTGAAATCCCCTTTTGAGTTTGGTTCCTCTGAGGGTTTCTTTCTCAGACAATCTCCATTTTGAAAAGCGATATAGGAATAAAATTAAACTAAACTGAACCTTTTCGTATTAAATGTAAAAACGAATGACTATTGTGATACTGATCTGTCTAAAAATCTAAATTATGGTAGTCAAATTAAGGTAACCCATAGAGAAGTTTGCTATGGGGGCTTTTTAAGTCAGACTGATCTGTTTAAAGGCTGTCTATAGCCATCTCTAAAAAACACAAACATACGTCACATTTCCCGGCATGTACGGATACTTACGTAATTGTCTCTGGCAGACCAGCCTGGGTATAACTGCATGTGGAGCTGCCGTTCCTTGCGGGCTAATTCGTAATACTTTGCTTGCTCTTCCCGAGATAAAGCATGCCACTGTTGGGTGCAAAGGGAAGATTAGGGGGGGGGCAGAGAGAATCAGTCAGTCTATTACTTGAACACTTTCAAGTTCCCAGCAAAGAGATGCATGCTAGTGTTTTGCCACAAAATCCTTTGCCAAATGATTTGTATTTTGGAGGGAGGTGAGGGGAAAGGGGGTGGGGATGGCAAAGGGGAAACATGATGAAGAGATTAACTTCCACAGCGAGAGAAAAAGGGACCGGAAAAAAACTTTGATTTTATATCAAAACACTGGTTCCAATTTAGCGGCGCTTTACTTCAAACTATGTCAGCGGGCAATTACCCCACACAACCGCAGATCGGTGCTTTGCTGTGGCTGGCTGCCTTAAACTACTCAGGCTTTTGGTTAAGGCATTAAACATGCTCAGAGCGGTTCCACTTTTTTTTTTTCTCTCCAAAAAAGAGAAAAAATTTCAGACTAAATTTCACCAAGTGACAGCTCTTTATATCTGTTAAATGTGATGATAAAGGGCATATGTTAAACTTCGATGCATACCCTTCTGCCTAGAATCTGGTTGATGGCAGCACTCTCCTTCAGCGTGCACTCAGCCACCACGTTGGCACGCATCTCTTTCATGTAAAGCATGAAGGCGTTGAGTGGCTTCTTGATGTGAGGCCTTTTGGGCTCCTGCTCTTTTCGCTGCTCGTGTTGAGACTTCCTGCAAGAAATGATCGCGAGAAAAAAACAAAACAACAACAATGAAAGATAAAGTTTGGAATCAATAAAGAAACAATAAAAAAAACACGGGGTTTCTTGGGGGCGGCAGAGCCGTCATAGGGGCCGTTGTAGGGACCGCCGCCACAAAGACGGCAGCTAGTGTGAGAATAGCAAGCGATCGCTTTGGTCATCCAAAGCAGAGCTGCACGACTCACTAGCAGAATGCCTTTAATCAGGTCCAGTTGGGAGCTTTCATGCAGAGAGATTACTTCACCAGTAATAGCAACCAAACCCTGAGCCTTGCTCCTCCTGCCAATGGAGGAAAAGAGTCGTCTCTCCCCGAAAAACTTTTAACTGCACGCGTCTATCTCAAACCTGGATCTGCTACCTGGGGCCAAATGGAGCACAGAGTCTTATCTGTACACTTCTGCTTATCCATAGCCAATGAAGGTTAATTAGAGGCTTTATTTCTACAAGCGGGTCTTGATCTGCTGCTAATGGGAGCAGTTGAGCCCTCTCAAGAACAGATTTTGAAAAGGGGTCAATGTGCGTCTACATTTGTCTGGAAGTTCATGCCACATGAAGGCTCAACTCAAACCACACAAAAAAATAAATACATCTTCGAGCTCACGAAACTTCAACTACACAAGCAAAAGAGCAGGCAAAACAGAATAGGAAATTCCCTGTTCTACCTTTCTCCATCATTATGGACATTTTGCTTGTTTTAATTAAATATCATGCGTCGTATATCCCTGTTCATGTTCAATACATGATCCACAAAGTCATTTCTACAAAATATAATAGTGATAATTTTATTTAACGATTAAATGAATAGATTTAACCCTGAAATTAAAAAGCACTAAAGAATTGCTAATGACTGACCATTTTGAATTTGTGTGTGTACCATTTTTAACACAATCAGATTTACTTTTGAGTTAAAATTTTAATTCACATAAGATTTTAATGTTTAATATATATAGCAAAGAATGCTCAGAAAAGTGTATAGTAATAGTTACATAGATCATTATATGGATATTATATTTTTATTTTGCTGAGCCTAATACTATGAGATTTTTTTTTTTCCCTTTTTTTTTTTTTTTTTTTTTTTTTAAAAGGTATTTAAATACAAAAACCTCATTTCTTGGGTGAAAGATACAGCATGTATGTAAATGAACCAAATCCAATACCAAATGAAACTGTGTGTATTAAAGTTTTGCACTTGATTCAGTTAATGTGTATTCTTCAGTAAAAAATTTTTAATAGATAACATTCCCAAAACCTCCTGAAAACTGCAAAAAAAAAAAAAAGGAGCAAATAGATCCCCAAAAGCAGTAGGGATTACGGGCAAATACCAAGGTAAATAAATCTGGGCTATTGATGTTTTTAGGCAATGAACTAATGCTGGTTTCAATCCTTTTTTTTTTTTATTATTATTCTTCTAATATCTCCAATTTAGTCTATATGTATTCTTCCAACTAGGTTTCTGATCTTTGGTTAGTTTCTACTAAAATGGGTGAGTCATAGTGATGACAGTAAGAGAGACAACACTGATTTAGAGTCAGGCACATCAAAGCATGTGGTGTGTTTACACTATTTAGTCCAACATGAAAGAAATGCTTGGATCATCGTTTTTTTGTCCAGTTGGTTGTTTCGCCTAATTGATCCACAGCTTAATTCTCAACAACTGAAATAAAACAGCGCTTTCTTGACTTCGGTCATGCTGGTATCAATCTTAAGCATCTAGTAATTTTTTTTTTAGTCAGGTTTTAGTTATAGCAGCATTCTGCTTTTAATTTGCATGACTCAAGAGGATGATGAGGAGGAAGATGAGGAGGGACCACTCACATGTGCATCAGGTCTGTCTCGTGTGGAGGCTCATGTTTGACTTGTGGGTTGACGATAGCTGGGTGGGGGATTCCTGTGGCATGAGGTCCAGGAGGTCCTGGGACCATGTGATGTGGGAACCTGAAGACAACCGAACCACAAAGAAGAGTGAACGGGTTTGAGCCAGAAAGAAGAGAACGTAGCACATAAGAGATGAGTAGTGCAGTGAATCTAAATGATTCTTTTCATAAATTCATAAATCTTTTCAACAATATTCATTGTTGCAGGTTAGTGACATTAACAATCAGCTTGCTCTACTGATAACAGGGAGCAGAATGACATTAACATACAAGTTATTCATCACTATAATGGTACTCCTTTATTATAACAATATGCCATGCTTGTAAAGGTGTAGAATCAAACGCTTCACAATCATTTAGGCCTGTTAAAATCTTTCTTTTGCAATAAACTATAGAAAAAAAATGTAGGTCTTCATTTGTCTTACATATTGTACATTATTTGTATATTCCCCACATTCTTCAATCGTTTTTGTAATTTTTGTGTGCTGTGATTGAGTGTGTGATTTTTCAGTGAATATATCATTATGTGGCAGTTATTTGGTTATTTACACCACCCCAAAAAAAATAATAAAAAATAAAAAAAAGTTGTGCTTAAACCGTTAAACTTTAAACACAAATGAAGTTAATCTGACATGCTGTCCATTTGGTTTCCAGTCTTCCACATCATCTCCTGTTATGTTCCCATTTGATCAGTAGTTGGGTTGGTTGACCTCAGTGCCTGCCTGTGGTCTGATCCAGTTTCACTGTGTTTACAGGCAGTGCGCTTAGTCTTTTGCTAAGTCGAGTTTTCTCTTCCAGTCCCGTATGATTCTCACGCTCGGCTTACAGGAGCCAGGCCGAGCCGAGCCGAAGAGCAGCTGCATATGGCCTGGATAAGCCAAGGAGGCGCATGGCCAGGATTGAGTCAGGAGAAAGCTTGAGATGGGAACATCAGTAGACACACACATGCACACAAACCCACCATCTTGATGCCATTTGCTGATTTAGGATGCCTGATGAGCTCTGGGTGCGTGTGTGTAAGAGTATCTGTGTGGGTGCGTGCGTGCGCACGTGTGTGTGTGCACGTGCACTCACCAGCCCAGTGGTGGAGTGATCTGTCCAACTCCTCCAGGGGAGAGGGAGTAGAAGTTCGGAATATCTGGACCAGGATGATGCCTCTGCATTCCTGTATACACAGAGAGTAGTGCATAGTATCATTTTAACTCAATGCACAGTAACATTCGTTTACACACACACACACACACACACACACACCCCATAGACACAACACAGTTGTTCCTTACACAAACCCCGAGGTCACGAGTATGCATGTAGCCCAACGTAAACGAATCGGTCATTAAATGTCCAAACATTGGCACACAAACATGCTCACACACAAAGGACTTCGATTCAATATCACACTCAAAACCTGAACAGGTTCAGATTCCACCAACTCGAGGAGAAGGACCAAAAGATCTCAAGCTCTAATAGAGCTTTTCTATCTGCTTATTGTTTTAACAGTGGCTTATAGTAACAAATCTAGGATTATACAATTTTCTCATCATTTTTATTGCAAAATTTCTGTAACTATGTATCTGTGATGAACTTTGCTTTCTCTACTTGCCAGGATACAAACTGGAACATAAGGGTGGGGGATAGTAATGCAGGCCACTGGTAAGTCAAATGCAGTCATCAGTGACTTACCAAGTCAATGACTCATATAAAAAATAAACAAATAGAAATACTATACTGAATAGTATGAAACATTGGTTAGTTAACTTTGTGCGTACTACTTAGGGTGTAGTTTGAAACGTTAACCATTTGAATTGATTGAAGCATTTTTTTTTTTGAAGAGTATGAAAAAGTATATGCCATAGCAAAAAGACCCTGAATTTATAGTCTCAATTATGATTAATAAATGGACTTTAATGGAAAATAATCCAGCGTGAACAAATTAAAGCTGTTGATTATGGTGATGTTTTCTATAAGACATTTATTTTACACTTCGGCAAAGAGTTTCCAGTGTCAGCACTCATTAACACAAAAACAAACAAAGAAAAGCAAAAAAAGGAAAGAAAACCCCCACAACATCTGTGTCAAAAGACTAAATACTACTGCACCAAATAATATTATGAATTAGTATAATCTGCTTCACCACAAAGTGCCTTTCAATTAAGTAACAGCTTTTAACACTTTTAAACACATTTTTTGTTTCTAACATCCTAGTCAAGGCCATTTTTTAAGATTTTCACTAATTCTGAGTATTTAATTGTTGATTGATGTTAAATTGTAACACCAGGGTTGTGTTATGTTTACAATGACAACCAAAGAACCCCTTCTATGTTCCTAGGTTTTGTTCCCCAGTCCTATTTACATAAAGGAAACGAAAAACAGTACTTGACCAAGGTATGGACAGTTGTGGAGTCTCTGTAATAACTCTGTAATGTTTTTTAGATATATCCACTGGAAAAGTACTATGAAAACCTCACTGATGCAAAGAATCAGCATAAAAAAAAGAAAAGTAAAGAGAAAAAAAAAAAGGATTTTGGTGTGGGTCGCCACTGAGGATATTTATAGCTTGCTAGACCTCCACAATTTTACCACATCCTCCCTATCTCGCTCCCTCCTATCGTTTTCCTCCCTCATATTGAGTTGCTTCTGAGACAAACGTCTGCCGGAAGGAGCACATATGGAGTTGAGCTTGTGTGCAGTTGTCTGCCAGACCCCCTGCCACCCCTTCAGACCCAGATCCTCCAGCTGCTCTAAACTGCTGAGCTGAAAGAGGACCTGGTGGAACTGCTGTTCTTGGACGAATCCTAATAAAATGAACTTATTTCAGGTGCGAGTGTGCAAATGTGAGGGAGAGCATATACCTTTTGAGTCCTGGGGGTGTTGTGCCGAGTGAGGGCCAGGGGCGAAGTGCTCATCGCTATAGGTGATCAGAGGTGTGAGGGGGTGAACTGCGTGGGATGGCTGCACTACAGGAACCTTATTCGACTGCAGAACACAAAAACAGGATGGGGACATGTTAGAATGCAACAGTTTACAGAACATTACATTAGCAAAGAAACACACTGATCATGATTTTGCTTTTATTGTAAATAATCTCACCATTTCTACCAATTTTTTAACTCTTCATATCAAAGCTCACTGGAAGCTTTTCAGTTAAAAGCAACGAATCAAATTTTTATTTTTTTTGCTTTTTTCCCCCTCATCTAAAGAAAACCACATTCAGGGTAATTGTGATCACTGCTTTGCTCTTATCTGCAGTATGCCCTGGTTAAATGAGTAAAATGTGGTGACCTCACATGCCATTCTTTATCACCAACATTCTCTCAATCACACCAAATATTCCACTGCGATTCTTGGGAGGGAGGAAAAGAAGAGGGAGGAGGGAGAGTTGGAGGAAGGGAGCGCCACAGGGCAGAGGCAGAGCAGAGGTCTCAGGGCTGGAGATCAAAGGGAATCATTAGCCGGTGAATAAGGGAGTTCATTACAGAGCTCCGGCCGTCTGCGGTGGAACTAAGCAGGGTTAATCACGTCAGCAGCAGCCTCTACACACACACACACGCACACACACAATTGTGGGCTGACTCACAAAGCCAAAGTCTTGACACTAAACAACACACACTCATACCCAACAAACACACACACCAACCCCGACATCATCAGGATGTATATGTTGCCATAGTGATTATCCGTTACATGTGACCCAAATGAAGCACTTATGACCAAATTTCATTGTCGGCTTTGGCAGAATGGAGGGGGGGGAATCATATCAATCCCTAGAATTCACACGGTCCACGAAGATGGTGTTTATTTCCTCAGTTCTGAGGCTGATGTTCTCATCCAGTAAATTAGGCTCCTGACCATCCCATACAGGCTGGCCAAGCCCGAAACAGCCATGTGGTCCTGGAGGTAGGGCTGGGTTTAAATGAGTAGTTTGTCCTAATTTGTGAGCAGAGCTTGACATTCTCGACCCGCTAATTGGCAAGCGAGGCCAAGGGGGAGGTGAAAGGTACCATTATTGCTTCATGAAATGGTCTGGTTTAAAGCCACAGGGTGTGGGAGTTTGTGTGTGGGAGTCTCTCGTGGCTGGAATCGCATTGCCCCAAAGATCATCGTGTTCTTATTCCAGAATGGGAAAATAATAGAACAGAAATGATGAATGAAGGCTAATAGAACATTAGGTAGCAGCAGGCACTCAACAGGTTTTTATCGTTGTTAACCACTCGTTTTCGTTTATTCATAATCCAAATATCAGGTGGGACAAATTAACCCTTAGGTTGACAGGAAGTATGATTGAACTATGATTGAACAGTCTACTACTACATTTAAGGGCATATTACTAAACAGCACATCTCGACAATTATGAAACTGTAACGAATGAACATTCAGTGCCACCCAGATGATAATGGGTTCCCTTTTAAGTCTTGTCCCCCCTAAGGTTTCTTCCTTGTGCCATCTCAGGGAGTTTTTCCTTGCTATAGTAACCACTGGCTCGCTCATGAGGTACAATTATAAGGAACAAACTTAGAGGCACAAAACTTATCTATTCTTTTATACACATTTATAACTGTTGTATCTCTGTAATGCTGTTTTGAAACAATGTCCATTATTAAAAGCACTACAGAAATAAAAACGAGTTGAATTCATTTATGTTTGTGTCATGTGAAACCAGTTTATGACTTAGGGTAAAGGTCAGGACTAATTTAGGAGGCGAGGTAGCACTTTACTGATGTTATCGTAACACAGAAAGCCAAACTACGACCCAGCCTCGGCTAACGACATGTTACCCGAGGCCTATAGTCTGAGGCAGGTCTGAACTTGAGGCCTAAATGATAGCACGCATGCTTCTTCCTTTATTTTACGCCATTCATCTCCTATTGGCTTTTCCTGTGGGAAGGAGATAAGAAGCGGGCGGATTTTTTTCTTTAAGCCCCGCGTCCCTGTCTCACAGTGGGGTAAAAAAGAAAAGAAAGATGTGTAGTATAGAAAAGAATGGGGAAGTGCTGAGAGGGGGTGGTCATCAAAATGCTCATAAAAATGAGCTCTCTCAGTGAGACATACAAACGTTGCTTCTTATCCCGCTGGTATAAGGCTGTTGACTTGCAGCAAATCATAATAGTGGAGAGCTCTTGCGTTTCGTTCGATGGCATATTGGATCTTTGTACTCGCCAGTCACAGCTGTCAAAGTGTATTTTACTCAACTTCTTAATAAGCTTCCAGCACTGTGCATCACTTCAACTGCTTGGCTAATGTGACACACACACACACACACACACACACACACACACACACACACACACACACACCCCGAAGAACGAGAAAGTCACAATATTTACGTTCACTGAAATACGAGCACTTGAACAGTAAGTTCAATCAAATAAATCTTGCAAAATATAGTCCTTCTACATAGCACATGGTCCAATTTTCAAAACCGCAGCCTTTCATAAAGCGTTGGGTTTGACACGTTCATCGACGACTGTGCAAACACTTTTACTGATGCAGCCCAGGATGTGGCGACCACAGGAACCGAAATCCATAGCAACTCGTCCCCGGAATCTCATGGACGCTACGTTTACACAGACTGGGTGGGAAGTTATAGGGGATAGGGCAGCCATGCTGGAGTCCCTGTCGCCATTTCATTCTTTATTGTGAGGAAAAATAATAGGCTTAAGGCTTTCTTTTCATATTTGGGGAGAGGCGGCACAGACTGGAAAGAAGCGATTCCGTTTGGAGTTTTATAACCAGGCTTGGCTTCACAAGAACCTTAGATGTGGTTTTTAAGAGAAATTTCATTGTTCAGAACTTGAGCTGGCAAAAGGCCTACGAAAATTCTGAGGTAAAGGGACAGAGTGAGAGATAGAGAAAGAGGGAGGCGGAGCGGTGTAAAATCCTGCTAGGCTAGTCAACATTCTTCTAACCAATGATGTATAAAATGTTCTTGCACTAATTCTCCAAACGCGCCCTCCTCCCAACCCCCCACCCCAACCGACACTACATTTTATACTCAACTCAATTATACCACTTCTGCGACATGCAGGGAAAAAGAGGAAGCAGGACTTTTATGATAATCGCTTCCCACTTCTGTAATTTATATGCAATGAGGACTCATTCATGCTCACGGCTACAGTCGAACATGAGCGAAAAGGTTCCCCCTAGTCAGTGAAATGTAATGTTGCAGAGAGACTCTCTCAGCCTAATAAAACTGTGTGAAGCTTGGATTCGTGGCTGCATTTAGTTTTACTGAATTCCACCGACCTGAAGCTGAAGCTTAAGCAGCACTGGTCTATCGAGCTGTTTACTTGCTCAACATTAAGAAAACGTTGATGGAAAACATTAAATAATTAGTTGATCATCCATTTTGCATTAAGAAATCAAAAGAAACCACAACCGGTCCTTTGATTTCTAGTCATTCATGTCCGAGAATTTCAAAATTCCTTGGTCAAAATTGACCATAAGTACATTTTATATTCATATCCTGCACCTGTTTGTTTTTGGCAAACAAATTTTAGTTCACTCTGATGGCAAAAAAGCAGCCATAAAATGTGGCAAAAAGAATAAACAATTGAGACTACTTGTCTAAACAGCTTCAACTGACAACGTGAAAAAAGACAGAACAACAAACTAACATTTAAATGTCCTTTTTTGATAGCTGAATGCAGAGATGATGTTGCTATAGATATCAGTCTGTTTAGCTACTTAAACAAAGGACATTAAAGGGCCAAAGGCAGAACACACCCAGGACCCAGGTGTTCCCGCTCACATCAGAAGGAATGCATGACCTTTACACAACAAAAGGTGAACACACATTATTCTACTGCTCTGTTCCCTTCAAAGCATCCCAACAAGCCACAGAGCACCAGTGCACTTGTTTGGGATAGAACCGTGAAATTAGATGCTTAAATAAATAACTAATTAGCATCTGAGAAAACAGGCAAAGCCTCCAGTCTTCACTGGAGTGTTGAAAATGGAATGTGTTATTGGCAGGACAGCCTTTTGGCCAAAGGCCTTAATGTAACCAAACCCAATTAATGAAGAAGAAAGGAAGAGTTGCAGCACATGCCACGCGCCTTGGGTAATGAGACAGAGAGAAGAGAAACAGAGAGCGAGCTAATACAGAGGGAGATAGAGAGCATGAGTAAGAAAGACTGAGGGAAGAAAAGGAGAGGTACAGTAAAAGGAAAAATAAACGTTAAAAAGCCTGCCCAGAAGGGTGAAAAAAAAATATTCACATCAATGAAGGGCTTCTCAGTCTTTCTTTGCTTAGAGCAATTAATCTTTTCCTTTATTCACTCAACAGACGAGTTAAACACACTGTCCTCAGATGACCACAAAGCTTAGCAAGCCACCCATATGATGCTTTTTTTTTTTATAATGCTCCATATATGTTTCATTTTTCATCACTGATGAAAGCTGCTCATAAAAAACCTAGCCATATAATGTGACAAAACCGACACATGTGAAACATTAATGCCTTGTATTGTGATTTCACTATCAATCATACTAAACTCGTGTTTTTGCCTCAGTTACTGAGTTACTCAGCTGCTGGATGTGACTTCAGACTTGAGTTCAAAGCCAAATATCACAAATTGTCTTCAAAAGTGTAACACGAGTGAAAACTGAACACACTTCGAAATGTTTGAACCCTTGAGGTAAGTCGGTTGTCTCTCTGCAGATCGCTTGAAGGTTTTACAGAAATACCTACATCAGCATGTTTCTCAGTTTGACGTGGCCTTCTAAAATGGTCCTATTTGAAGCTCTGACACCCTATTTATCTACTGACCTATTAAAGACCTCTTGAAGAATCCATTGTATTAGAAGTACCAAGCCAATTAGGCTTAATCTTAACTGTTGTGTTGTAATAAATAGAACATGTTTACAAAAAAACTACAAAGTTAATACATACACTCTTTAAAATATATATATATATTATAAAAACAAAAACAGGGGTTTATTGGATAATTAAAAGTCTGTACAGATGTGCATCAGGACTTAACAAAAGAGTTGGAGCAATGGGTGGTTTCACTTGAATGCAGGTGCTCAGATATGAAGACCATAGGGGGAATTTTTGTGGTGCTGTACTTTCACTCATTCATTCATCCATTTTCAGTAGGTAAAGGACCTTCTTCAGAAAATATAGCAGGCGCTATAACTGCATGAATTGGACTGGCAAAACAAGAATGGCTACAAGTGTAATAAAACAAATAAATAAATAAATAAAAAACCAAACACTAGTTTTGCTGGAGTTCAGATAATGCCATTTTATCCCTTTGTGTGTTATTAAAGCAGGATCACATGACCAGCACAGAAACTACTAGCCTGACAGACACACAGATACAATAAATCAGAAATGCACTTGGACATGCGGCCAAAATCGAAGCAAAAAACAGCGACTGTTTCTCATCTTCCTGAACAGTCACAGCTAAATGAATTGAAAGGACTTCGATATAACAGAATCCTATCACTGTGCACATTTCTGTGTGAAGCAATATTATTTGCAGGTATTAGTTTAAAGGCTTTAAGACATACTTAACATTTTGTGTATGTTAAGTCTAATATTCAACTTTACTCGTTTTTGGTTCTCGTCTCTGGAGCAGCCGTTACGGATTTACATCAAAACCATTATTTTGGTAAAGCTGTTTAATGGAACTGTATATGATCATGTTCAATGTTTTAACTCGTTTATGACTCAATGAACAATACAGACCAAACTATCATGACTGATTGGCATGCATATTAATATTAAAAAGCAACAATGAGATCTTAATACCTGACCTAAAGCATCAGTTCGACTTCATTTTTAAGTGACCAACATAACAACGTTGCTCTCTAAAGCTAATTACTCGATGTAGCAAAGTGATGCTGGTTTTTAATCTATTTAAAACGCTGCTTAGTCACTGGAATCACGTGGGGCTCTTTGGTTGTTGTGGTTTTCCAGTGGCTGAATAAAGGCTTGTGAATATTTATTGGTGCGTAGAGTGTGGGTGAGCGTCTGATTGGTTGGTTGGGGTTTTGAGAGGGTTTGGCCGAGTTCTTGGCCCCCCCTGTAGCCTGAAGCTCATTAGCACAGCAGGGCCTGGTCACATCAAAGCACCGCCGAAAGGTCAAACATTCCACTGGAGCAACACAGTCAGCAGGCCCGGCTGCTCCTACCAACCAAACACACGCTCACACACAAGTGTGCGTGCGCACACACACACACACATACACACAATTAATGAAAAATAGTAAAAAAATATATACAAATATATAAATAAATAAAACAGCACGGTTGAACCAACACCTCTCTAAAGCCACACAAGCAGATCTGAGAAACGGTCATCTTTACTGATCTCTAACGACCTCTGTGACCTTGACTAGGCACAAATAAATGAATGAGTGGTTACTCCCTCTTCTTGTTCGGTGCCAGCTTTCTATCTTCTATTTATAGCCATCGTTCTCGGCAGCTGCAATACATTGCTTTTCATCCGTTTAGCTGTGGTTTAGTGCTAAACATGCTATCAAATGAGCTATAGGTGTGTGTAAATGGATGAAGAACATTCTGTGACAATAAAAGCATTGTACTTGATGCGATCCTCTAGTTAGCCGCTTCCTACCATGCAATATTAAGAGAATGTAAGAAAAATGAAAATAGAAGGTGTAAAAGAAAGATACAGTGGGTGGAGAGAGAAAGCGAGCGAGAGGTACTAAACGCCTTTTGGCAGACAACAAGGTGATGGCAGTGAGGAAAGGGAGGGACGTGCCTGCTCTGATTATAGTGCTGCACTCTCGTTCACACAGGTACTCAGACTCGGTGTGTGAATGCTTGTCAGTCTGGATTTCAGGAAGCCAGCAGTGAAGAGGGAATGGAGCCTGCAGACGGATTTCTACACCATACCAGTGGTCTCTCTCTGAGCAGTAGGACTGGTTTCAGGTTTATGTTTGATGTGTGGTGGTGACACAGTGGTATGTGCTTCAATGTGCACAGTAAAGACTGGGGAAATGCAAAGATCTCTGCTGTAGGATAGTGACCTAGTTTTTACAAAACATTGCACCGCTGGCTGGCTGATCACGTTTAGTCGCAAAACCGTGAACGAAGAATATTGCTATACCTGAACCTATAACTTTCAAGCTATTTTGTTACTTTAACTTTTGTTAAAATTTAAACTACATTTTATACAAATTTGAAGAGCTACTATGATGATTCATTTTGGTAACCATAATCACTGAGGTTACGCTATATATATTTTGATGCTGAAAATCGCTACAAATGACTAAATTAACAATTGTAACAGAACACAGACAATACGTAACACATGGGCTTCAGTTAACCACCTCCTAAAAATACATTTTATTTCTAGAACATTTAATGTGTGTAACAAATAAAGTTGTACCAATGCAGCTTTACAGTAATCCAAATATCACTTTAGATCCTTAATAAACAAACCTAGAATCACCGTGGCAGGACAAAACTCCCGCAAACTTACACAAATAGGAAAACCTTAAAAGATCCCACACTCAAACAACTCATCCACTTCACAAGTGATATAGATTATAGATTATTACGCTTCCACAACTTTATGATTAAACCAAACAGTACAGTGTGCTGTCCTGAGATGAGAACAAGCCAGTGTTTATAGTTACAGAAGCACTTCCTATGAACAACTGACAGTATCCATGTCAGACATGCACACTGTAATATGATCAAATCTCTGTGGTTTCCATAATTACCATTTCCCATTTGATTTCTTGTCCTTAAAATAAAAACAGTTGTCGCAGGTTAAGTACTTCCTGGTCACAAAATTAATAAATACATTTCAAGATATCCACACACAAAGATTTTGGTTATCTTTTTAATTTACCAAAATCTATCATCGAATTAAACTTTCTTATTACATGCGATGCAATATAATTGATTCAAACACTTCCAGCTGTTTAGCACCTGCGTCTTCTCAATGTACTTGATGCTCTCAGTTATCTGCTCAATTCTATCAATTCTCCCAGACTTACAAGACAACAATTAGCCAGATGTTTTAATTATGTTTGCGTTCACCTACATGCATTTTATCCTGTTGTTTTATCTCACTTGCCTCAAAAAGATATCAACATCATAAGATATAATTTCTGCCTCTCCACCAGTGCATCACTGCTCACTCACACACACACACTTCCTGCCCATTTTCTAAGCACCAAATTGTCCATCTTGACAGCTTTTAGAATTGTGTTCACACTTAACCCCTACCTGATTAATTGCCATTAAATCCCAACATAAAAGGGCATGCGTGAAAGGGGCCAGTGTGTGAGACAGGATAATAAACCAAAGCAAAGCACCGAAACCAAAAGAGATCCTGCATTCACATGCCCGCAATGCTACCCAGACCTTCAAAAGACATTATGAAGCTTTCCAACAAGGCCTCTGTTTATTAAAAAAAAAGGAAAGGCTTTGAAAAGCCATCCAGCCATCCATTTGAACTTGTGGCCCTGAGCCACCTGAATAAAGACCGCCCCCTTACAGTCTCCTCCCATGATCGGCCCCCGCAAAGACCTGCAACATCAAAGCCAGGTGTGTGATGTGTACTTGGTGCAAAAACAAAATCACAGACTCGGTTAATGATGACTTATTCCTCATCAAATGGCTATTCTTTCATTGTTGTGGAGAACAAGGACAAAAAATAAATAAATAAAAAAGGCAAAAAGGACATTGTCCCAAAAACTATCACTCCCTGTGCACCCTTCTCTGGGGGCAGCTTTAGTAGGTAGGACAATGTTGCACTACTAACAGGCCGAATTGTAGAGGATTAGCTAGTTAGCCCCGGCACAACTGCTTTTCAGGCTAGGATTATCCAGTGAAAACACACACACACACACACACACACACACACACACACACACACACACACACTAAACAAATGTATTTTCTCCACCCTTCTACTTCAAAACCTCGAGAGTCGACAAGCACCTCCCCCAGTCGATACTTTTGAAGAAGTGCCTCAGAAACTTATCAGGGGCCAAAGCAAACGAAACACGGCCCTGAATGGAACAAGGCCAATCACAACGACTGGAGGATGTGCGCAAGGCTTTGTTTTCCTTTGCCAATATGCGATTTTAAAAGGAGATAAAAATAATAATAAAAAAAAAAAAGGGCTGTTGGTGATAAAATCCTTGTGGACCATAAGCTATACAATTCATACAATTTCCCATTGAGATAAAAAGTTTGCACCCATTGTAGAGACCTAAAAGCAAAAAATGTAACCAATATGTATTATTATTATTAAGAAGATGAAGTCATCGCCTAGTATTTAAAGTGTTATCATTAAGAGTCTACTAGCATCAGGATAATAAATATTTTTTTAAATATCTGCAGGATGAACCCGCCCACATAAATCATATACAAATCTCCACAATTAAATTTCTGTTTCCACCATTAACCGACTGCACTGCTCTAAAATATAATCAACATACAATTTCTTGCTGCATGAACCTTTCCTGAAAAGCAGAAATTTCACTAACAGCTCCTATAATGAGGGATCAAGGAGCTGAGCACGAACGCACGTGGGCACGCGCACAGACTGTTGCTGAAAACTTTTACACGTTTCATCATCCTGCATCCAAACAAAGAACTCCCATACTCCGATATCAGCAGAGAGAAGAGATGCGCAAAACAACCGTGCATGAACAAGAAGCAGAAGAACAAAAATACCTGAGGTAGCTCAAGAAGTGAGACAACAGTAAAGTGAAAAACAAGTGAAAAAGAAAAATAACAGCCAGAAAACAGAGACAGATGGTACACGGAGGACAGCCAAAGTGCACAAGAGGATAAAAATTTGTTTTTCCCATGAGCATTGCTCCATTATCCAAATGCTGATGATACAAAGTAGGTGAGTAATATGACAGAATCATTAAATCAGGACAACAGAGAATGTTTGTGAGGTACAATACAAAGGTTTGATTAAGAGCTAATCTGTAGAGTTTCATTTAATTACAGACCTGCAAAAGTCTAAGCTTCTCCAACGCCTAATATCAATATTTATACGATTAAATTTTTTTACCAACAAATCGGATGCTTACAATCAGGGTTTAAAAAAAACTACAAACATATGGCAACCATTTGATCGATGAAAACTCTTATGATCGAACGGGACGATATTGAAATTCATTCTATCCCCCCCCGTTACATCGCAACATCTCGTTTGGTAAAACCACAAACAAGTGCACCTCAAAAGAGCACTTGAGTGCTCAGTGACCCTGTGACCAAACACTCGAGAGCTTATTGGCCAGACTGGATTTATGCAAGTTTAAATCAATTAGCGAAAAAGGGACGCTCAATAAAGCTAGAACACAGATTCAGAGATGAAAGATAACATCAAAAAGCATCGAGATCCATTTGCTTGATGAACCTAAACAACAACTTGCATAAATGAAGAAGCAGTGACTGGTTATTACAGAAAGTGTGTAGAGCGACAGTGTGAGGTGGCTGGAAAAGAGACACTTAGATGATGATCTATGCTTATGGGTCATGTGTTTTGGCCATGGAGACTTTGGCTTAAGTTGTTATTTTGTGGGATTTGTTATATGACCAAAAAAACCCAAACATTTGTGATGTCTTTTTGTTTTGGTATTGTTAACCGATGTTTTAACAGATTTTCCCCACAGCGTTGAATATTGTGTGCATTTTTACATAATTTTTAAACTATATTCATACAAAAATAGCAAGAAATCAGACTCCTACATGCCTAATATGTACAGATATAAAATCATGTAAAGACTCACTATTTGCAGTCATGATCCTGATGCACATAATGTGCTTTAGAAAATGAATTTGTGCATATCCTCATATTGCCTGTCCGAAATCATATGGTCATGTTGATGCTTAATAAATAAAATCACCTTCAACAAAAATATCAAAGTATAAATAAACCAGCTTGGAAGTTTTTAGCCTGTAATCGATTTGCTTGTGTTCATACTTGATGATTTACTGGGGATCCGGCTTGGTATTGTTCTGTGTTAAACCTAACAGGATTTTCCCTTTTGTTCGTGTTTACCCTTGATCAGGTGCGTGAGTGTGCGTTTCATTCATGTCTCTTTATCGCAACCTCAAAACATTCAGACGTGCTTTGGATTTGCTCATTAGGTTCAGTTTAGGGTCAGTGAAGTTCCATAGCAGGGCAATACATGGACAACAGGGGGCTTGAATGAGCCCCAGGAGCCCCAGAGTGATTGCACCATCAAAACATCAGCAGAGATAAATATGGAGACATCTGCATTTGTAAGCAGGCCATGGTGCTCCCGTTTTCTGTTTTGCTGGACGACCACGGGACAGACTGGCTCTCAGACCTATACGTGTGTTGTGAGTGTCACTATCTGTATCTATCTCTCTCTCTCACACACACACACACACAGCTCAGGTATCTAAGACACTAATCAAAAGCCATACGTAATTGCTCCGATGGATTTCATCCTGAAACGGGGGGGGGACCGGCTTGCTCTCCCTAATTTTCTCTTCCCTCATCTTCATCCTCCTTCCAACACACACACACACACACACACACAACTCCTCCTCCCCCTTTTCTTATTCCCCCCCTCTGCTGCCTTCTCTCTCTTTCGCTCACGAACAGCAGCCAAGACTCTCCATCTAGTCGGAGGCAGGAGGCTTTGAAGAGATCAAAGGCAAGGCCGCGAGCAGTGCGGCACTCTGGGAATACAGTGAGCCTCTCTGCTCCTCAGCCCCATTTTCCAGAGTCATGTCGGATTGCAGCTGGATTGCATTCCGCCGGTTTTCTTAATGCTCTTGGTTTTGACTTTGACATCAGTGACCCCCCCCTCTACTTCTTCAAAACAAGAGTGAGACAGTAAGGGAGTAAAGGGGGGGCTGATAGACCAAAAAAAGGCAGAAAAAAAGGGGTGAAAGCAAAAGAGAAGACCTGTGCAGAATAAAGAGAATGTGAGAAGCATAAACTATAGTAAGAAATGGGGGGAGAGAGAGAAAGAGAGAGAGAGAGAGAGAGGAAGAGAGATCGACAAAGCGAATTTTATTTTCACAACTCCATAATTGGGCAGTTCAAAGGGAACAGGGGGGGGGAGAAGGGGAGCATTTGTTTTCAATTCTGTGGTCAATATGAAAGGAGCGACAAACTTTTATGAGTTTCACAAAAATTAAAGACAGGCTCTTTGCAGATTCAAAGAACAGGCTGTTTTTTTTTTCTTTTCTCTCTCTCTTTTTTTCATGATGGAGACCACACAAAAATGAACTGATAGCAAACTGCAAGAGAGGGAAAAATAAGAGGAAAAAAAAAAATGAAACATGCTGGTAAAGTCAGGGGGAAAAAAGTGAGAGAACGAGAAAGAGAAAAAGGCAGCTGTATCCATACATCCATTAAAGCGGCAGGATAATAAAGCCTGGTGGCAGCCGTCCCTTTGTACTGCAATTCAGCTGAGGCCAGAATCGAACTCTTCCAGCACAGAGCATGAATACTTCAGTGCTGTCGGCTCCTTGGTGCACGCAAGCCTCTTTACTTTCACACACCCATGGAGACGAGCGAGAAAAATAATGAGTCTCTGAAAAAGAGCAAAGTTATAAAAGAAAGAACTGCAACTTTGTGCTGCAGTCACCATTGATCATTGGTGCCACTGAGGGGACATGGTGCTTCTTATTCCAGCGTCTGAAGTTCAGAAAAGAGCCGAGGTTTAAAATGCATACATTAGTCCTACATCTGTCAACGTACAAGTCCGCAGCTAAAGCAACTCCCTTTATCACTGCTGTATCCAACAACACGCATGTCAAGCATTCTCGTTTGTGTCAGAACACGATATACGGAAACGCCAAAAACAAGCTGAATCTGTCCCAATTTACAGCTAGACAATTTTTCAACATGAACAGAACAGAATTTTAGGTCATCTGAGAAAACAGCATTCAGAACGAAACACACAAAAAAAGAAAAGAAAGAAAATGTGCAGCACAAATATTCAAGTCTGCCTGACAAATGAGCGGAAACAGCACAGGGCTGAGCAGACGCCTCACCAGGCGTTTACCCGAGGTCACACGTAGCCGCCAAGTCACAACAAGAAGTCGTGCGAATGCAGGCAGCATGTGGAACAAAACACAGAACAACTTTATGATTTTCAGACTCAAACTCGAGTCCTGAGGGGGGAAAAATCTGCAGACCTCGGAGGCAAGAAGAGAAGGAGAGCGCTAAATGGTTTTCAGCTGGCATGCTAGTTACTGCTAGTTTATGTTGACTCCAAAGTTTATAGCATATTTTTTTTGCTAGCAAACTCAGCAAATTTGAACCAAACCGCTATGCTAAATGAAACACAATGTCAATCAGGATATTTGAGGCTTGCTAACAAAATGACAAATTTTTAGGGGGACTTGTCCTGATAAATATTCATAAAAGTTGACTAATACAGTGGTTTAAATTTGCTGATCTGAATGACAATTCGAACATGTACCATATAATGATTAATTGTGATCAGCCCTTTTCAAAGTTTGCGACGCCACAAAAATATATTGAATGCTAAATTTAAGCTTGGTTAAAACAAGTAAATGGATCCCGAATCTGTTCAATAACATCTACAAAACACACTGTGATTATCTGATTAACACAACAACAGAATCAGCGATCTGCGAATATCAAACACTCCCCACAAAAAAAAAAATTACAAAAATAAAAATAAATAAATAAAGACTAAATGCAAAATCAGTGTCAAGTCAGTATGCTAGGCAACTAGATCTGAAAATACATCAGATCTGATAGCGGTCCAGCATTGCAGGCTAGTATCACATCACTGCATGGCTGATTAGGATCATTTGGATGTAGCCGAGTTTTGCAGCTTGTTCCGGAAAATGTTTTCCTGTTCACACTGCCAGTCTAACCTAAGTACAAATTACACATTTCTGACTCTCAGGTAAATGGCTTTAACAGAAAACAAAAAAAAAAAAACATAAAAATAAACAACTGACAAACCTGCTTTATTTTCTCACCCCCATTCTTATTCTTTCCCCAAAATAAAAAATTAAAAAAAGCCCTTAGCCACATGGATTCAATAAAGCAGTGTTTAGTGCTGGATGGAGATGGGAGTATCGATGGCTTTGTTTATGAAGCCTGAATGTGCATCAGCACTTCAAAGGCCTGTGGGCTGCCACACACATACACACACACACACACACACACTGTGAGGTCTGTGTGTTCAGACCTGCTCTGCAGATGACATGGCCGTCTCTGTGACCCTCCTCACTGACTCGCTGCATGTGTGGAGGCTTTATTGCTACTGTAAAATAAGACAGAACTGAAACGAGCACCTCGGCGTCTGTGTGCGTGTGTATACAGTCTATGTGCAAACATCATTTGTACCACGCCGCTGTTTAATCTAAGATCTAATTTTCTGTAAAAGTAGCTTTGACAGTAGAGGCGGTGATTAAACTTACAGGTTTATATTAATGTACTTATTCTGAATTCTCATTTCTATCGTATCTCATTCACAGGAACTGAAGTATAGAGGAAGCGCAATGAATTGAAATAATAAACCGTTCTTAAAATAAATGAAAAAAAAACCCCCTGAAATCTCTACCACGGTTTGTACATTGTTTGTTTATCATTCATCGAAGAAGCCTCTAGTGCACTGGCAATGCAGCGTTTCTCCATGAGAAAGTCTTCAGCATAGAACTTTTCCATTTCCTTTTAGGACAACAAGCCGTTTTGTTGTCTTATTTATATTATAGAGTGTACATAAAAGATTAAGGAGGGAATGAATGCTGACTGTAATACACTTTGTAACACAAAAGACAGCAGAACAGTCTTGTGTCGGTTCTAAAACATTTATGGTAACAATAAATGGTTGATATGAAAATCATTGATATTTCATTCCTTTTAAACAGTTAATCAAACCGTGGTTGATGTTTATAAGAATAAACATCGTCTGTTGGACAACCATGCCATCTGCTGAAACATTAAGACAGATCAGCTGTTTGAGAAATATATTACATGAGCTACCAAAAAGTGATAAACAGGGTTGCCTACACCATTGAAATTGATTCTGTCCATAACTGTTAAGAATTTCAAGAGTGTAATGTATTTATTTACAGTAGCAACCCTGTCATTCATGCATTTACCTCTCTGTAACCCTGAATCATTGATATTTTTGTAATAACAACTCTACCAACCCACAGTCAACTCCTTGAGTCTCAGGGCCAGTTATTGAGAGTTGGCAACCCAAATGGAATGGCATTAGCGAGACTCAGGAAGCATGGGTGCTGGGAAATGTGGTCTACTGACATTGACACCACAGAGCTCATGGAGAAAAGAAGCACGGTTAACGGCAGTGTTAAATCTCGTTAGGTAAGCCTGAGTTAGGGGGGATACCCATTCCAAGGCATGTCCACCCTGAGGAAGAAATCTGTCATGTCCCACATCAAAGTTTAGTGTGTGAACATGTGTGATCTATTGTGAGTTTCCAGTTCTAATGTTTAGGGGTGTGTGGGGGATGTGGCGTGGGAGGGACAAGCTTGACCTCTGAACTGCCACCAACATCCTACACAATCTTACATTCAAACAGAAAATTAGCAGTTACAGGAAAGCTTGAAGAATTGATCCACCATGCATGAAAAGAGGTGCAGAAGACTAAACCCTCGAAAGACCAACCATAGCATGTTATTTTGGATAACAGCATAATCACACTGGGGGGTGATTAAATTATGAAAATTATAAATTTATATATATATATATATATCCTTTGCTACATTTGACGTGGCATACCAAGTGCTTCCTTTATATTCTCTGTTATGTACATCCAGGAAAAAAAAAGGTTTAATTGTACGGTTTAATAATTTGCCCGCGTTCACATTATATTGTTATAAAATATAATATAATATAATATAATTTATTGTTATAAGGCTTTTAACCCTGTTTGCTCCAGGGGCACTGTATCACTTCTGACCCTGTGCTCCGACCCCAGCTTCTGAAATAGCTGGGATATGCGAGGAAAATAATTTTCCCTGTGCTGTAATGTATTACATTGCTGGTAAAATTGTTGATTTCTTTACCTCAATTTAACAGCCACAGGTTTTAAAATTACACTTCTTAAAATAAAACTGCAGCCATTAAAGCTGCAACACAATGTTTGGCCACATTCCCATAGTAAGGTGTTCGCTAATTGATGGATTACCAACCAGACTTGTAGGTTCTTCTCTGCAGAAGCCCTTCAAGGCATGAAAGCGCTGAAATGAAGCACCAGATTGCTTTGCCCTGCTCTATTCTTCCACTGCCACCTTTCAGTCAGTGGCTTATGAAGAAACATGAACCATTGCACATGCAGTCACTTTAAATAACCCAAAACGGAAGAGTAAAAACCTCATGCGACCTCCTGCTGATCGCTTCCAAACATGCCAAGAAAGAAACAGGAACTCAGCATGCTGCCAAACAAAACCCAACTTTTCACCACCCTTCTCTCTCTTATACTCGCTTCTTCTCCTTCTCCTCATATTTATGCTTTTCTGGAGACCATACCCGATGAACTGTCCATATCTATAAGAACATGGAAATGACAATGGGCTTAAATGCTTAAGGATATAACTTCACTAATTCACTAATGACCTGAGATCGTATATCATTTCCACAATTCAGGATCTCGAAGAAGCTCTGTGTCGGAGAAACATGCGCAGGCTCCACGGGTCACAGCCGCTGGTAAGCTAATAGTAGCACGGGTCAGCAAAGCCAGCCTGAGGGAGCATTTAAATCTCACCACTGCTCTTTTCCCTCTCTAAACTCACAGCCTCGTACCTTCCCACAGTCAGGTAGCAGCGGAGCAAATCTGCTGAGCAGCGGAAAAGCCGCCAACCCTTGACTGGGTGTGTGTCAGGCAGTGGAATGTCATGGCCAATGGAAATCTATCCAAACTTCAGGGAATGAAAGAAGCGTGGAGGAGGAGGCGGGGGTGACTAGCGCCTTTGATCTTCGAGAAATCTGATTCCAGGCTTGAGATACTGTGTCGACGTATTTAAGCCGAAGGAGAACGTGGGGAAACGCTCAGTTTCTAGGGTGCAGAGTAGTATGTCTGACATGCTGGCTAATTGGGATTTTTTTTTTACTGCGGTATTGCACACATATGGCAGTGAACTGGTTTCAATGGTGAGACAAACACGTCGGTGTATAATTCCAATCATTTGATCAGTACTAGTAGTTCTAGTATGCTCGGGCCATACTTCCTACATCATATGCATCAGTACCCTATCAAGAGAAACAATGCTCAATCACAGCTGAACACCCGAGCTGACTTTACCCCGTCTAGAGACTAGAGCCCTGTAAACAATGCCAGAGATGTGCTGGTGCTGGTAAGTTAGCCTGTGGCTGGTGCCTGTCCCCGGCACGAGGTCACTGCCAGACTCTTCTCCACACAAAAAAACTTCCAAACAGGATTAGGTTGGACAGCTGCGTGCATGTCCTGCATCTGTTTTGCAGGCATTGAAGCTTTGGAATGAGGCTGAGCAGACGGAGAGCGAGTAGCACCAAAAGAACGAGCCCCGACTATATATAGATTCTGGATAGCATCAAGCTGCCTTATTTTCCACATATATTTAAATGCATTAATAGTGTAGACAACACCACAAAACATTAAATAAATATTATGCAGCACACTAGAACCCAGAGTGGCATGATGGGTATTTCTCTTGTAAAAAAAATCACCACATGGATGCCAGGTCCTCAGAAACAACATGAGAAATCATCACAATAAAAATCTGTTACACCATACTGCAAAAAGATTTATTACATATAGGGACACTGGGAGCAACTACTGTTTTGTCCTACAGTAAAAGAACAAGTAAAGGGCAAAACCCACCGTTCTGGGCATGGGAGGCGAGAGCGAGCCGTTGTTCATGTAGTGTTCGTTGTTCATGTTGGTCATCATGATGTAACTCGGGTAACCAGAGTAGGCATGCCCTTTACTGTACAGATCTTGGAGCTTTCCTGGAAATAGAACAGGATGGTTATTTTGCTTATTCAAATAGGAGGCTTTCAGCAAGCAAGGAAAAATCTAGTGCACAACGTGGTTTCGGCGCATTTTAAACACGACTAAATGGATCTATGATTCACATCAAAATCCCCCGTCTATAAAATCTACTTCATGTTTTTTTTTTTTTTTTTTATGACACAGAGTTGTACATGATAATTTTTTTTATGTAGACAGTTCAATTTAAACTCAATCCAAAAGTAAAAATGAATAAAACTATAGATTTTTAGTTTTTACTATTCTGCATGTAATATACTGCAAGATGATTCAATTCAAGATCAAACAAATTGGTCATGTGTACAATGAAATTCTTAGCTTTGTCTTGTGAATGCTGCATAAGAAAATAAAATAAATTAAAAACTACCACCAGTATTATGCAACACAGAAGTAAATGTATCGTTCAATCAAAAACAGGATATTCTGTCGGTTACTAAATGTATTGCACTTACATTGTTCTAAAAGGTAAATGACTATAAAAATGTCTCTCTTTTAAAACTTTCATTAAACGCCATTCCCTTCATCTTCTCCAGAACACTGCCCTGTTTTTGGAAGGACAATAGAAGCCTCTCTGTGCCAATTAGCAACAATTAACACACAGCATCTCAGACACATGCGCAAAGTATCAAAACACAGACGACCCCCGACTGCTTACGGAGGTCCTCAAAGTGCTCGTGTATTTGTGTCAGGGTGAAACAGAGACAGAAAGTGTTTGAAACAGGGGAAGGGGGACGGGGTTACTTCTAAAGGAAGAACAGAGAAAAAGACAGCCTTCTGTGTAGGGACGGTGGGGGTGTGAGCGAGACCGATTCAGGGGGTTTGCGGTGGTGGTGGTGGTGGTGTGCGTGTTCGCGCTTTTGGGGGGGGGTCTGCTACTATTCACAACGACCCGAGAACAAAAAGGGGCTACAAGCCCACCATTGTGAAGTCCGACACTCGGGTGCAAGATTGACGAGCAATCAGTGGAGATCAAATGAACTCCGCAGCAACACGTCCCTGATGGTAGCACTGAAGTGTGTGTGGGGTGTGTGTGTGGAGGCCAGAGTGTCAGTGGGAGTCCTCTAGACCACCACATTGGCACGTGCCGAGCGCCGCCAGCACTAAAGCTGCTGCTCGTCTTGCTGAACAGCTTGTCAAAAGCAAAATGGAGTTGATGATAAAAAAAAGAAACAAAAGCCAGTTCATATGGGGTTGGCACAGATCAATAGAGAGTCGTTTTTCAGTGCTTTGTAAATGTATGATCTAAATTTATAGGGTATTTTTTTTTTTTTTACAGAATAAAATTGAAGCAGATGAGCAAATGTAGACATTGTAGAAATTAAAAATTGTTTAAATAGAATTTCTATTTCACAAAATAAATGTTTTATGCTTTTTTAAAACTGCATTCGATTGGAGTCTTTTTCTTGTTTTGCTTTTTTTTTTAAACAAAAAGGTACCACTTACCATCATCAGGATGCTCTCTGTGTTTTTCGTGATAGGAGTCTGGGGTTATTTGGGACTGTCTACCTGCCTGTTAAAAAAAAATAAAAAATCACAAACAGAGAGAGTAAAATAATTTGATTATATTTGTGCACATATTAATACAAAAACAGCATGAACACGGTAGAGAGAAAGAAGCTCGTAATCTGTTGTTTTTACCAAGTGTTTTTTTTTTCATTGGATTTCCTTGAAAAGATAATAACAATGAATATTTAATATGCAGTAATTATATTTTGGCAATAAACAATCCAAATCTGTTGTGAGAAGATAAACCTTCAGAAAAAAAAAACCTCTACAAATACACACATTCTCTGTATGCATGGAAGCAGTGATGGAAGAAGGGGAGTGGGACTTATGAGGCAAAGATCTGCAATGAATTTCTAATTAACATTTAGCCCAGTGTTAGATTCTTCCTTATGACACTTCCCAACTCTGAACGTTGTGCATGTCAGGAGGAAAAGCTTGGAAGGAAACCATCCATGGTGTGTTGAATGATTTACTGTCCGTAATAAAAACAGAACAACAGAAACCTGGAATTGTATTAATCGTACAATAATTACGTAGACGTTTCTGATTCGATATTATATAAATGATTATGATGAATACTACATGCAAATTTTGTTTTTTCTTGAAAGGGTGGAAGGATTAAGACAGTATGCAACAAAGCCAGATCATTTGCATCCATGCATCCTTGACATAGATCCAAAACAATTTTACTACCAAAAAAAAAAAGAAAGGCAAGTGGGTAGTACGAAAATGTCCATTATTTAAAAAGAAAAAAAGCATTTTTAAAATGGTTAATCGTTAAGACAAGGAAGAAATGCAGGGGGGGAAAAAATAATACTTAAATGGAAGAAATAACAAAGAAGAACAAGTCTCTCTCTCTCATATATAAATATATTTTTTTTATTTTCCAGAAATACTTTAATGTGTCAAACATATAGCATGATTAAATGGTTAAAAACATTAACCATCCATATGAATCAATTTATACTACTAGATAACTATTATTATTATTATTATTATTATTATTATATATATTTTTTGCAGCATTTTAAATTATATTTATTCAAACCCCTATTAGCATAAAGATGCCCTCTTGTTTATTTTTTTTTTTTAACTAATTCAATAAAGATACAAAAATAAATGCTTGGTTTTGTTGTTCAAAATAGGATTTTAACTCTATAATAAATCTAAGCTGGATGTGTTCACATTTTGAATGAACTGAAACTCAGTAGCAAATTGACACCAGGTGTATTAAAAAGGGAAAGAAAAGAAAAAGAAACAAAAAACAGATGGTGTTTTTCGAACAGCAAAAGAGAGAGAGAGAAGAGAAAGGCGTGTTATGATAAAGGATAATGTTGCAAAACAAATATTTCGGGAGATTTGCTGCAAAAAAATGAGATACAGCAGATGATACAATGTACAAACGCGGGATCTCAGGTGGTTTACTCCAAAAAAAGAAATCAAGCTGATGGAAGGTGAAAATTTAAACATTCTACACGGGTGTAAAGGAGATTTTATGGAAGTCGGAAATGTGAGGACTCACGTCGTGGTTGTTGCTGTTTGGACTCGTTTCACTCTCGTTGACCAGAGAGGACTTGAGCTCGGCCAGGTCTCCTTCCTCCTCGGAGTTGGTGATCTCGGCGAAGCTCTGCTCTTTATGCGGGTCGCCCTCGTCCTTGAACGGGATCATCTCGTCGGTGGCGCAGAGCTCCGGGTCTCCACCGCCCGCCAGCTGCGGCATGGTTCCTTCCTCAACCCACCGGGAGCTTCGTGGAACAGGAGCTCAAAATCCTTCAAGAAAATTAACGAGTTTTTCTTTCTCTCTCTTTCTCTCTAAAAAAAGCTGACTGAAGCCGAAACAGTGTACAGGCTATGATTTTTTTAACTGACAACCCAAAATCCTGGAGTGAAATAAAAAATTGGTGTTCAGGTCTAAGCAAATAAAAATATATATATTTATACTTTCAACCCCCCCTAAAAAAAAACTTGGAAGGAAAAGCGACTCCGTAGTGCGTGTATTTCCTTCTCTCTGTCCTCTTGAAAGAGAAAAAAGAAACACAAAAACAAAGTTTGGAAGTTTGTTTGGTAGGGCTAGCAAACGGAAAACACCGGGGAACACCGGAAAAACGCGCTCACAGTCCGTCAGCACTCCAGTCCAAAAAAACAAAGTTTTTATTCTTTCTTTTTTTCCCTACACGTTAAACTTTCAAAAAACATCCTCCAGGCTCTTAAAACTCACTATTAATTGTTCCCCAGAAAAAACGCCACTTTCTGCAAAATCCCCTAAAAAACAAAAACAATGTTTCCCCGCAATCTCAGCGTTGTGGACGCGCCGCACGCGCGCAGACAGCACACCGTTCTGAAACTGAGCAGCGCGCGATCTGCGCCACCTCTCTGGAAAGGCGCGTGAGAGTGTGCGCGTGCGTGCGTGCGTGCGTGTTTGTGTCGTAGCAACGGCTCTCCTCCCCTTCGCCCCCCACCTTCCTCCTTCCAGCTCCCGCATTGACTGTGAAGATAGAGATGAAAGAGACGCCGCCGCTCTGATTGACACTCCAGTAAGAAGGAAGGAGGAAGATGGGAGGAGGGATGGAGGGATGGAAGGAAGGAAGGAGAGTTTATACATCTCTCAATGGCAAATGGACCAACCAGGGAAAAACAGGGTGAGAAAAAAAAGGTAAAAAAAAAAAAAAAAAAAAAACAAAGAAAAAAAAAAAAAAAAAGAAACACAGAAAAAGGGGGTAGTGGTGGGATGTTTAAGCTTGTAACCTGTACAACCAATGTGCACTTTTTTTTTTAACAATCTATAATCCATATAATTTATCTTAAAGTATATAGCAAGCATAAGCTCTTGCATACATTTGCATAAATTATTTGTAAAAAATCCACAATCTTTTTTTTTTTTATTATTATTCCTTAAAATTGCAGGACACAAATTTCAATACATTTTACTTTAGTAAAAAGTCAGTGGATTTTCCATGTTCAGAAAATAGATGGAAAAAAATCCTAATAGAAATCTTTTAAAATGTAAATAAAATAAGCCATGTTTATAAAACATTTTAAAATATATAATGTTGGGGGATCTTGATAGCAATTTAAAACTTCATGGTAAAATAATTTAATAAATAAATAATGATAAACATATTTTCAAATATCTATTTTAGTGCATTTACACTTACATTTTTTTTTGGATTTTGTGCTGGAGGATTTTTTTTTTTTTTTTTAAAGACCTGCCACACATTTCATTGAGAAAAAGAGAGACAGAAATCAGATTAAAATTCTTTCTGTCAAATTTTTTTTATTTCATAGTGATGGCATAGTGATGGTCTCAAATGTTTTGCAGGTGATTTAACAGTGTTAAATTAATTAAATATACACACAGGCTTATATAAAGTGTTTGCACTGTCTACAACTTAAATACTGCATTGCATTGTATGATGTCAGCGATTTGACAGATGTTCTCAAGTAAAACTCTTGACCCCATGGACTTTACACAAGTTTTATGCAATTATAAGTGAGGCTTTGCAGGCAATAATTCAACATTTGACAATGATACCAAATCTGTTACCATACCATACATTTTCATTTTTTCTTATAGCATCAGTATTTGTTCACAATCTGCAATAGAAATACTGTCAATTTGTGAAGGATGATCGCTCTCAATTACACATCAGTTTGCTTGTCCATTTTTATGTAATAAAAAAAAAATAATTTGCCTTCATCATTAAAATGTAAAAATGTAAAAAAAAAAGTATAACCTGTACAAAAAAATATACATGTTCAGGCTTCTATGTATATATAACAACAACAAAATAGTAATAAGATATACATTTTTAGCCATCCTCATCCCTCTTTCTGAACATTTACTACCAACAAAGTGTAGATTCATTAAAAATATACAGATTTTCAGAAAACAAAGTATTAATCTAAACGGTGTCTTTGGTGGTATACTCACCTGTTTTACCTTTAATCTTCACATCTGGGTATAGTGTGCATTTTAAAGACACTACCTTATGCACTTTAATGAATAATATATGGTTATAGACAAAGTTAATATATAGTTTATTATGAGCTGTGCAGAATCAGATCAACTGTTAAAATAACAGAGCTTTAGCTAATTTCTGTAGATTATAAAAATAAGTTTTATTTTTTTTTTTTTTCCGAAAGTGTCAAATGGATGCTACAATAAAAAAATCTATTGGTTCAGTTCATGGAGTTCTTTGGTATGGTTTTCTATACTACAAATGCTAAGATGACAATGATGTAATATTAAAATTGTATATATTTATAAAAAAATTATATATATATATATATATATATATATATAGATGCATAAACAGTACCTTAGAAAAGAAAAGCTAATCAAAGGGTCAGTGGTCTTTAATTATTAAATTAAATATATTTTCAGTTACATAACCTTTACTGCAACATGCAAGAGATATTTATTACAGGTACAAAAGATAGATGGTGGCAAGGAGTTAAAAAATTAAATATGAGTCAAATATTTAGAATGACAGCATTTATGATTTAGGGTTGGTTGGGTACAAATCCTTGGAGTGTCTGGGAATGTAGCATGGCTTTATTGGCTTTAATATTGATCATATATATACCATATGATACTGTATGCCACACAACTGTAGGTTAATAAAATGCACATTACAAATGTGACAGTCTTTTATTATTACTATAGGTATATCTATTATCGTAGCTATTATAGATATGATAGCTTCTTCTTGAATTCAGTATTTGAGGCAACCTGTGAAACCGAATTACTGAATGTAAAGTTGAGCATTTGTTTTATTTTTATTTATTGAAGGAGTTGACAGTAGATAGTAGAGGGAAAATACTCATTTCAAGTACTTGCAAAAAATATCCTAATCTTTCAGTGCAGTAAAGCGTTAGAAAGGGATTAGGAAAAGGCTGGCTCCAGTTGTTCAATTAGTCACACTGTGTAAAGATCTGCTTCCATAGGTGGAGCTGAAGGGCGTGCATAATTAGCAGAAAATGACTCACTCTGGGTTAATAGAGGCTTTTGTTTTGCTGGGCAAAAATACTGTGTCCTTAATGAGCGGGATGAAGGAGACATTGGGACATTTTTTTTTTTTTACTTGTTTATATTTCTGTGCTTGAAATAAAAAAAAACCGTCGTCATGTAGGTAAATAAAAGTAAGAAATGCAATGCTGGATATATAAATTATATATAATTTTAACAAATCACATGAAATAATGGCCAATTGAATTAAAGACGAGTTTTATAAAATGTATTATGCAACTCTAAAACTAATAATATAATGTGAAAACAGTGATACAAGAAATCATGTAAGGAAAATGTGGGTGAAATGAATGAACGAAATATTCAATATAAATATTTATCACACGTTTAAATGAAACCCCCCCAACCACTAAAGCAGGAACAAATACATTCACTCATTCTCTCTCTTAAATCGGAAACGTACCGAGAACACAAATAAAAGCAAGCAGGAGGAAAGGAGGAGAAGGAAAGCAGGAAAGCCTAGAGAGGGAAAACTGTGCCTCGGACACATCGCGTGAGAGTGAGGCTGGGCCCTGCGAGGCGCCTCCTTATAAAGCGCGTGGAAGGGGTTAATGGGCGGGGCCACGACTTCCTTTGATCTTCTGGCGGCGATTTCTTTCATCCCCCGCGGTACCCCCCCCCCCCCCCCCCCCCCCCCACCACACACACACACACACACACACACACACACACACACGCTCTTCCTTGCGCTCGCGCTTCTTTTCCTTTGTATGACTAAATTTGGTAATGAGCATGGAGGCGCGCCAGCACTTCCACGTGCGCGCTCATCTCAGCTGAGAGAGAGAGAGAGAGAGAGAGAGAGAGAGAGAGAGAGAGATAAAAAGCGAGAGAGAAAGTGTGAGAGAGAAAGAAGAGAGAGAGAGAGAGAGAGAGAGAGAGAGAGAAAGAGGGGGAGAGGGTTCTCTTCCGGGTAAGGGGGGGAAAAAGATCAAAGGCTTTGGATTTGGAACTGAGTGTGGATGTGGATTCAAAAGAGCCGCGACTGGCCGCATTCCAGAGGGGAGAAGGAAAAAACCCAGACACACACACACACACACACACACACACACACACACACACACACACACACAGAGAGAG
>MU551713.1:864602-889602 GCA_024362625.1 Silurus asotus
ATTTCTTGAATTAATGAGTTTGCAGGAGTGACCCTACCGGATGAAACATGAAAAGGAAACCTTCCTGCTGTGCTTTGACCTGAATTTAGCTGTCTTTCACATTCAGCTACTGCATTTTGAACATTATATAACCCTGGCATTGGAGGAATATATCTGTAACACAGCATAATTTATCAGGAGATTTGAAACATGGACCTGAGGAGAAATTCAGGGCCCAGCCAACCTCAGGGCCCTAATCTTTCTCACACTTAGTATGAAAACGAGGACACAGGAGGTTTGCTCAGTTTTCTGCAATTAAAGCTTAAAGTGTGTGTTGTCTGTGTTTGTTGTATCATTACTGCCTCTGTCCACTCTTTATACCAAAAAATATATATTAACCTTATTAGTGAAATGTATACAATACCCTATACATGTCTGAGGCAGTTTGGAATTAATGTTGTGTTTCAGTAAACAGGAGCAATTCATAATCCAATCAATTCATTAAATAAATAAGTTAAGGTTTTCTAAAGTTCTATTCAGACAAGGTTGAGAACATTAAATAGGTGTACAGAACAGGGAACAGGTAGACCTGAAGATTAAGGTGATTGGATGATTATAATTTCAAACCACAGAATAACCATGCTAGGCCTTTAAGCAAGACCCACAACCCATAACACATGTATCATCTCTCAGATGTACGATAAACTAAATATAGATTTTCCAAATGACACAATAAAAGACAGTATGGAAATGATGAGAGTCGTTAAAGACCCTGTGATTTCAGCAGCATTAAAAGCACCGTTCCCGGAGATTTGCATTAAACGGCGGTAAAATCTCCCTCCACATCCTCTCGTCTAAAGGATAGAGTTGGCACGAGGGCAAACAGATCTTCCACCTGCTGCTGCAGTCCCTCACACCTCCCCTGGATCCAAAAATTACAGCCCTGCGACCGCTGCATAAATGTCAGGAAACAAACATCACATTAAGATAAAAAGAGTGTGCAATTAAAGTTTAAGGACGAAAAAAAAGAAGAGCCGTTTATCATCATAATCATCATAAAAAAAAAAGTGAAGGGGAGTCAGGCAATGGGGGAGGTCCATGCTGAGCGATGGTTTACGCTTGTATAGTATTGGTGGAAACACAGGTGAGGCTAAGTGGAGAGTAAAGTGTCTTGGGGGGACAGTTTAGTGTGGCGTACAGCCCCGCCGCCTGCCCTGTGATCTGCTAAAATTACTGCAGCGCTGGCAGCACAAGCAGACACACTATTATTAAAATCAAATCAGACACTGGGTTGTGGTGAGGAGTGGAGGGGGGTTAGAGGGGAAATTCGGTATCGACGTTTGGAGTCAAGTTGATTTGTGATCAGAGTGAGTCAGTAAAGTCCCTCCAGAGTTGAAGGAACACCTGCAGTCCTCCTAAATGTACGTGCACGTAAAAGTACAGTCGGATAGGAAATTCATCACTGTTTAAAATAATTTAACACTGTACGATTTAACTCAAGAGGTTAAGGGGAACTGCAACATAAATTATTGTTCTTCTCTCTGTATTTTCGTTGGTTGCATTATTTTCTTCATTTCTTCATTCGGTCTTCCTACATTTTCTGCCAAATGAAAATATACATTTCAAATTGTGAAACATTCCTATGTTTGTGGGAATTTGGTCCCCCAACACCTAAACAAAAGAAACAAGAGAAGTTGATCGCTTTACATATACCGAGCCTGTAGAAAGTTTGAAAATCACCAAGTCTGTTATGGTTTTTGAGATACATGCATGTTCTTTTTGTTTCTATGCAACAAACTAGTTACATTTTAAAAACATACCAGAATTGAACAGTGAATAAATGGAAGAAAGTTCTGTAGACAGATGTGTCCAAATTTGACATTTTTTGCCTCTAACAGAAGAAAATTATGAACTGCCTCACCCCCACAGTCAAACATTAAGGTGGAAACTTAAAAGTTTGGGGTTGTTTTGGAGTAAGGAAGGTTGAAGACTTATTCCAGGTGAGACAAACACCGGACCAATATGGCTACCATTCCATACTTTAACCCCATGCAATTCTGTTTGGACTGCAGCTTATGGGAACTTCACCATACAAAAAGCCAAAGCGTACGTCCAAGCTGTAAACGTTATTTAGAAAGCAAACAGTCGGCTGGAGTGTTCTCTATCATGGAATGGCCTGCTCAGTAACTTCACTTACATCCTGTTGAACTGCTCTGGGATGAACTGGATCTTAAAGTCAGAAAGAAATATCCCAGTGGAGAAAGCATCTGGCAAGGTTTACAAGAGGCACGGCAATGTTTGGAGAAACAAGTGTTTAAGGGTGTTATTCATGCTAAGGAATACTTTTTCTATGAAAATACTGTTTAGCAGCTGTATATTTATAAAACTGTTTGGACAGTGTAAATCTTCATATTGTTAAATTACCTAGTTCGATGAATATAAACATAGACACGTTCAGGTATCTCTCAAAAGCGCTAAAAGACTAAATGTTTCCAAAATTTACACAGGCACTGTATTAGATTCAACTTTTGGATTTAAGAAATATTGTGAATTTTTTAAACTGTTTTTCTTTCTGCTTTTTCCCCCTGGAATAATTTTCCCCTGTGTTTTTCTTTCTTTATTTATTCAGCTTTCCTAGTGGGTGCACACAAAGCCAAAACTGTGATATATTCATACATGTTTAGGGGCATTTGACTCCCCAGCACCCAAACAAGAAACAAGGGAAATATTAGAGTTATAAATGGGAATATTTTTGTGTAAATACCATGGTTTTCCCATATATCGCATATATGGGGTTGGGGTTTCATCAAATAGAAAAATCAGTGACATTGTCCACTATTATTACACTGTCAGAAAAAAAACTAGAATTTAACTTTACAACTATACTAACTATATAATCCTTAGGTAGTTGGGTTTAAATCTCAATGATACCCCTTTTGTATCTTTAAGTATACATTAATGTTACCTTCAGAAGTGCACACAGTATAGTATTGAAACTCAATTCACATAGTATGTGTCTAATTATGTACACTAACGCACACTACATTCACTTTTCGGGTGAAAGGTACAAAAGGTAAGTATACCATCCTGAATACAAGGAATGATGTTAAAGGATGCAGAATTACAGAGAGGTCAATGAGTAAGTAGTAAAGCAATGTAGTATATAAGATGAATGTGGAACTGTACTGTCGGTTAAACAATCATTTTAATAGTTATACATAATAATGCTGTAAGTATGATATCCAGCTATAGTCATGTGTTTGTAATCATTTTGAATATAATAATTGTGACACAGAATGCCAAGAAAAAAAAAATCTCTTCATGAAAGCACAATCAAAAATCTAAATATGTAACAGAAGGATTTACTGTTATGTCCAGTTGTATATGATGCAATTTTAAGCAACATTGTACATGGACTTATTGGCATACACACACACACACACACACACACACACACACACACACACGCACACACAGCCTTTGTTTTTTTATCTCTTTAGGACAGTAGAAATCTTCAGATCTCTTTCTCCGGCTGCTGTACAAGGAAACTGGGCTCTGTTAGAAACATCTGGTTAGAGCTAAAGAATCAAGGCCAGTACAATTAAAGTGTAATGAAATATTCATAGCAAACTGAGTTGATTAGTGAATAAAAAAGTGAGCATGATGAAAACTTAGGATCTCTCCTGGTAACACATTTTTGTTATAAAATTTAAATAATTGTTTTATTTTTCTGAAAAGTGGGTTGCCAATGTAGACATTATATACTTATGTATACTTATAAAATATAATGTATTTTTTGACAGTGGAAAACATTTACATTTACTTTAAGAATCTAAATCCTGAGAAATAAATTCAAAATTTTATTTCTACACATATAATTTTAGATACACTTTCTAAACACCAAAAACCTCATTTTTAATCGTTAAGTTTGTCCTACAAAGTTCACAGAAAAAGTTCTTTATTATTTAGCTTTCAATAGTGAAAATCCAGACAGCTAACCATAATGAGTGGTGTATATTTTCTCCTCCTTAAAAGATTAAACTGTACAGGCAGTGTTATAGATTCAAGAAGTGAACATGTCTATATACTGAATTAAATACAATTAACAAACTAAAAAACCTTTTAGATACACATTTAAAAGGAAACCATGCTGAATTCACTTGTGAACCTTCCTGAGTACTTTATTTAAGCTCACTATATGCCACATACATATACACATACTTACCAGATGTATATGTTTATAACAACATGGCGTATAAAACTTGACCTACAAACCAAAACCAAAATGGAAAAATTAAAAAGAAAATTGGTAAAGTTTGTATTTTGACCACAGGCACAAAGGCACATGTTCATATTTTAAAATGAATGAGAGTGTAGCCTGTGCCGAATGTGTGTATAGGCTGTGTGTGTATGTCTGTATGCGTGAAAGAGAGAGGAAATTCTCCTGTTGCTCGGCGCATTGGACTCGTCCTTTCATCCCTTCTGTCTTATTGGAGAATGCATTGGGTTTGCATCAAGGTCTGCTGAGAAGGTGTCAAAGGTCACGCTCGACCTGCTGAGGGGTCATATGGCCCCGTCCAGCCTGTAATCAAGCACACACACGTGCGCACACACCCACTGAAGATCAAACAAGCTTTGTTCCTCTTGCTATCAGTGATTTAGTGTCTGTATCTCATCATTGCCAGTATGCAGGGTAAACAGTAAATAGACATGATACAATGTGTGTTTGTGTGTGTCTGAGGACATCCTTCTGTATCCTAATGTTGCATTCTAAGCATCATAAAACAATCTCACAGAGGAATGTACACCTTTATACCTGAATATGATCATCAAACTATAGATTGCTTGGGATAGATTCAACCTCTTAACCATATTTTGTTAGTTAAGAAACCAAGAAACTGATAGACTCCTTAGTAATACATGTCACTCTAACATCAGCTGCACATACTAGATGCAAAAACAAAGCATAATCCTTTAGTGAAGTCTGCTGGTTGTTTTTTTGTGCTGTAGGGTATCAGTTTCCTAACATATTCGATTCTCATGTAGAGCGCACCATTTTAAGCTAACTTAAAACAGTTGTGGTCTCAAGCAATTCAGAGACATAATTAGGCCATTTCATCTCAGCTAATTAGCTGTCACATCAGAAAAGATGGTTTGCTAAGTAAAAATTTTAAAGGCATAGTTTGTAGTTAGCTACTATGCCAGAGGTAAAAAGAGTACCTGAAAATCATGCTTAAATCAAAGTATAGATGCCTTACTGCAAAACTTACTTCATTACAGCTTAAAAGTCACCAATTCTAATATGACTTTATTAAAGTATTTGATTTTAACTGCACACCAAAATACATGTCATTGAATAGCTAAAAACAATTGATTTGTTGTTTCCTAAAATGCTAATAAAACTGTACAACACAATTGTTCACACAACACTGCATGAACCAAGATTAACATAATCAAACAGCCTCTTCAGCATGCCAGAAAAAAACAAAGATCAAACAATTTTGTTTTAGTTCAAGTAGTATAGCAATCTTTCAAAAAGATATGTTCAATTAATAAATCATGTCACAGTAGAAGAACCATTAGTAATAAAATTAAAGCAAATTATTTTAGATAAAGTAAAACCAAATATTCAGAGTGGACAATGATTTTATGCCCCTCTCAGAGAGAGGTCTCCCAGAGGGGCAAAGAAAGCTAGTAGCAAAAAGACCCAAATAGCCCAACACTCTGATGCTGCCCGGTTAGAATCATGTAGCATTCTGTTGAGAATTTTATTTAGGAAATGGATAAACTGATGCTCTAACTCTGGTTGGAGTTCATTTTTAACTGGAGGCCACTCACTGCAGGTGAGGATGGCTTTTCATGAATAGTTGGAATATCAACGAGGTTACTGTGGAGAGTTGAACTCAAGAACCATGAAGATGAATTTAGACATTCATTGTCACCAAGATGAGGATGGGTTCCCTTTCGAATCTGGTTCCCCTCAAGGTTCTTCCACAGTTCCACAGTTACCACTGGCTTGTTAATGAGGGACAAATTTGTACATACTTATAGGCACCAAACGTATACATTAAAACTTTATAAATTCATCTCTGTAAAGCTGGTTTGCAACAATTTCCATTGTAAAAGTGCTATACAAATTAAACTGAATAGAATTTAATTATAGTGTATGGCTAAAGAACCTTCCTGAATTCCTTTTTTTTTTTTTTTTTTAATAATAAAGCTTTTAATAAATAATAAAGTCAGTGGGAGTGTTCTGGAGGCATTGGAATTATTAAGATTCATTCCATATTAAATGTATACATAGGCCAATTACATTTTGGTACCTTTTTTTAATATTAATATTATATTTAAATATTTAAAGAACACTATAATTGTTGGTAAAACTCCACTGCAACCTCCAGCTGATTCTCAGTTGAGAACCAATGAGTAAGCTATTTTATTATTTTTGGTGCATTGGCACTTCAAAGTAGTGATTTTTAAGTCTGTTTGTGTGCTATGTCAGGTTCAGCAATATTTACACACGTCTGTCATCAGCCTGTTTGTCTGCATGTGCCATTAACCAGTGTAGGAGAACCCGCCTGCCCCCTGCCCCTTATTTGTTTAAATAAATGACTAAGTGCTTGCAGAATAGCTTCCAAGCACTGAAGTGTGCAGCTGAAGGGCTCTGATTGATTTCTCCTATTCGGAGAGGATTCTAACCAAATCCCATGAGCAACTCCTTGATGCAGGCCTTTTCCCTGAACACACAATGCCAAAAAAACCTTAGCCTAAGATTAGTTACAGGCCCTCTCACTTGATCACTCAGTGGAGTTGAAAGGCTTCATTCAAACTCAAAAATGTCGATAAAAACACTTTGGAAATTCCCCACCGGCAAGTGACATTGCTAAACAAAAAGTCGGATGATCCAAAGAAGGAAAACACGACTCATTAGCAATAATAAATGTGTCCTGTTCAATGTGGCTTACCTGTCTGTCTGTTTGTCTGTTTCTTTTCATCTCCTGTCCCATAAGTATGTAAGTCACGTCTGCTTTTCAACTTTACTCCACGCTCTCATAGCAAATCCTGACTTAGCTCTGGATTGGGGACACAACATGTATGTAAGCCACTTTAGATTCAAAGGAACAAAAACAGATGAAACACTTGACACAGAAAAAACACATGACTAGGGTGCCATTGTATCCTACTGACATCAATTTTAAATATGTAGATAAAGTAAAGGTAAAATGCAGCAAACAAATTTAAACCAGAACAGAACAGGACCCTATACCAGTAGCTTTGCTTAGTGGTTAAGATGCTGCATTAATGAATGCAAGGTTGGGGGTTCAAGCCCTGGTATCACCACACAGCCACTCTTGTGCCCTTGAGCAAGGCCCTTAACTGTCTGTGCTCCAGGGGTGCGGTATCATGGCCAACCCTGCTCTGTGACCCCAGCTTCCGAACAAGCTGGGATATATAAGGAAAATACTTTAACTGTAATGTATCTATAAATATTGATCAAAACTCTCAAGCAATTTGGAAAGGCACTTTTCCCACACTTTATGTTGAAATTTCAATAAATTCATTCATAGTGTGTGTATATACATCAATCAATGAATGTCTCACTAAACATCTGAAATGAACAACAACCAAAGTGCATTTCTCAGAAAATTGCCAAAATAATGAAAGAAGACAAGTATGCTTTCATTAATTGTTTTAATATGATGAGATCACTAAGACTGCTACCCAAATTATAGGTTGAAAGCAGTTTACTAATGTCAAACTATTTATGCGAATCATTGTTTAATCATTACATTATGTTGTCATGCCACTAGATGCTAGTTAAGCCTTTTTGTTATTTGCTTAATCTGTGCTATAAAAAGTAAAAACCTTGTAAAATAAGATTATTGCTTGAGATTATTACCACATTTTTTCAATAGTTAAGTATATACTTTCAGATTCAATGTTAATTAATGATTCACAGTTATAAAAGGCTAAATCGATCATGCACACACACGGCACAAAATAGTATTCCGCATCTGAAATAAATTTCATGATATTGTTCCTAACACTACATTACACACTGTGAGCTAAATTCTAAAAAAATAATATTGTGACCTGCTAACTATGAACTTTGATTATTTATAAGTTTTTAATACATAATTAGCATTTTAAACAAATGCAAAATGAAGAGAAAAAAAAGCAAAAACAAATGTTTAAACATTCACCACGTATTGGTTTATTAATTAAATCAGTGTATTGTGGAAAAACATCAATTTATATAAACTTTTTTTAGTCAAAGTATCACTTTAGTGTTCTCAAACTCTGAACGAATGTTCGTTTTCAGGAATGCGGATGTGTATTTTTTTTAGCAAATGCATTTTAATTGCTTAACTGTTCAATTTTATAAGGCTATCTCTTATACTATAAAAAGTTTGATTTCCTTTTTCAAACATTTGCTTTAAATAAATCATAGGAACGCCAACTAGTTGACTAGAGTATTTTTTTATCATGATCACAAAATGCATTCCACTCTTATCAGACACTTGTGCAATACAACTAATCACAGTGTACATTGCAGTTTCTTGTTGTTCTAACAGAACATTTTGTCATGCTTGGTTAGCTGTTACACATCATGCCATCCATACAGCACCTTTGCCTGAAAACAGATTGTCTCAAAAGTTACTAAGAAGGTTTTTTTGGGTCACATGGTGTACGAGAGAAGCTGAGCAGGCCTGGGTTTAAATGTTTACAGCGATGAGCACTTGATTCTCACTTATGTCTTCTTGTCAGCCCTGAAGTTTTTTTATTTGGCTTGTTTATGATTAAAGAGGTTTAATCTCAAATCTCTAACGCGACCCAGTATGAAGAGGATGATAACATTCTATATTAAAACCCACGAGCACAGTTCTGTAAATATTTGCTACCATGCGTGTTATGAAGCCTGTCGACTTGGGGTTTGGTGGGTAAACATTAACGGAAAAACATGCCCCAACAGTTTGTTTACAGCATTTACATGCTTGGGTGGGCTTGCTCTGATGTCCCTTTTTTTTTAACATCCCAGGGGCCCCTTGGTCTCATCACTTGGCCTTCCTCCATCTTCTGTCTCCTCCTCATCACTCGGTCTTCTTCTTCCCAAGCCTGCTCCTCCTCCTTAATGCCTCCAGACGCCATGTCCACGCTTTGATTTCTCCTGTGCTCTGGTAAACACACCATCCCCGATGGGCTTTCTCCGTTTTTTTATCAGAAGCCTGTTTAGCCGATGCTGGGACTTTGATACGTATGTCTGGAGAGAGCCGATTCAGCTGCAAAACAGACTCGTCTTTAAAACACAGACACAGAGCAAGAGATTGAGACAAAGACACAATCAATCAAAAGGTCTGCCATTTATGTCTTAGAAGCAGACAGGTTTTGTTTGTCTCTGCATGAACGTATACACGCTCAGGTTGACTTGGCTTCTTCAGAGCCGTATCTTGACATCATGCCTGGTTTTAATCTCAAATTGGTGATCCAGAACTCCCCCCTGTGCACCAATAAAACACATTATGGCTTTTCCAGACACAGATCATGGCCTACTCCTGCACTAAAAATATATGGATGATCTCCCACTGACTGTGTAACAGTCCAAGCGCGAGTCAAATCTGTGTGAACGCACAGCTCTGCTAGCATCATAAAACTCTCCCATTACGTTACCAATAAAGAGGTAAAACTATGCCCGTGTGGTTTTAAGAGCCGCCTGTGCAATCGCTCTGGACTTGTCATGACTTAAGTAGTGTTAGCTAATCAAAACCAACAATGGCAGCGGAGTTCTTGATCAAAAGCTAGAAGGGGAGGACGTCATTAAAAAATGGATATTTATTGGATCCGATCCTGCGCCCTCGGTGGCTCGGGTGTGTGATGTGGCCTCCCAGGGGTACGGTAACCTCCATGAGGAAAAGATTCTCTTCTCAACTCGCCACATTTTCCATGAGATGAAAGCAAAGAGGAGAACTCACTCTGTGGTTACCATTAAGGCCCGGAGATCTAGAGATCCTGCTCCAAAGACGTCACAGTGCGTGTTTCCAGTTTGGTTCATGAAATGAAACATCTTTGTTTTTGTTGTTGACAGAATATCCATGTCAGCACACAGAACATAAAAACTGGAATCAATAAAGACTATTAAGCAAAGTTCAGAGCAGTTTATTGATGATGGAATATGACAAACTCATCACACAACACAAACAGAAACGGAGACAGTTGTGCTTTTCCTTTCAGCACCAAAGGAAAGCAGGACTGCTGTGTAAATCCTCAGAGCCTGGTGTTCTTCACAGGCCCTGTCCCGATTGAGTCCCCAAAACATCATCCCTAACCCATGAATTCACCAGAGGAGAAATGAAAAATCGCAATACAACACTACAATCCACTCTGGATCATTTCTGTTAATACCAATAGTTCCTGAGGGCAGCACTGAGAGGCAGTGGATTAGATCCCAGGGGTAGACAAAATTAATCCCAAACATTGACACATACACACCCATTCTCCCTCCTAGCATCCGTTGAGATAAAACATACGTGACTTCAGCCCTTGTGTCTCACTCAAAGATTTGTATGACGTGAGATATGGCCTTATTTATTGAATGGAGTTTTTTACTGATTTCATTTGCCTTATTTTTTATTGAATACATGCATTTAGAGGCAAAGGGGGAATTTTTGAGGGGATGATATCAAAGCAAAGATCTTTTATTATTATCAAATATTTTCTAAAATAAATTCTAAATGTATTCTTAATAATTGAACTTTGGAGTAGTAATCTGAATTAAAAAAACTTTTTTTATTTAATGTTGTCAAAAATTAAATAAATAAAAAAATCCTAGTATGATTGAACATTGCGGTATTTAAAGCAAATCTATGTATTTGTATCTTTCATCAAAATAGCTTTTATGTACACTTTTATGACTTTGGATCAAAAGGTCATGAGTTCAAATCTGAGGCACACCAAGCAGCCACTCCAGGGCCCCTGAGCAAGGCCCTTAACCCCAGTTGTTTAACTGAGATAAAAAAAAAAAATAATAATAATAGGGGGCATCAATCAAATGCCATAAATGTAAATGTAAAATCAAACAAATGTATGGATTTTTGGAACTTTAATACAGTAAGGTTTAGACAACCCTAACCCTAATGTTGTAATGTAATATTATTTCATTAGTATCGTTCAAGTACTCATGAATTTAAGACCAAAGATAATGTGTTGTTTAAAATTATGTTGCTACATAGAAATTGGTTTGAAAGGATATGAGGATATTCATCATATGACTAGTTGTTTGGATGTCACTGGTTCAGTAATAGTTTTATTTAGAAACACATACCACTATTACCAAAGATACGCATTATTGAGTTTATATAGATATTACACTGAACTGAATGGATTTACCTCAAACACTGGGTTTGGGAAGTTAAAACCCCAAAATATTACTGAATGCTCATTTGAATGATGAGCCTAATATTTGAACAGTTCATCAAATAAATGAAGGATTCATGGAATAATTTTTGTTACTTTACTTAATGTTTAAGACCTCCATCACTACTGCTCGGGTCAGTGGCAGCACTACATGTGAAATCAGATGCTGTTTTTCTACATCATGAGTGAGAGCGTCTCAAATCACATTATGGAGATCTGGATTTAATCTGAATATTTCATGGTGCTTTTTCTTTGTCCTCTCACGTCATTGGTGTGTTCTTGAAGAAGGAGTGTGTGAGTGTGTGGCTGATGGCAGAGGGCTCCATTGTACCACGTTAATGATGTCCCTTTGTGATAGACAAGGATGCGGGCCGAAGACGGCAGCGGCTGAGGGTTTTAACGTGACTGGCAGCTGCAGTAATCCGTCCTTTGTGCCCTCTGAGGGGCCCGGCCAGACGAGCCAGATGGAACCAGAGAGAGAGAGAATGACTAAAAGCCACAGTAAAGTGCTGGATCGGCGTCTCAATAAGCTCAGTCAAGGTTACGGTTTGGTTTCTCGATCTGCTTATAGCGCTGCTTCGGTTCCACAATGTGTCGTTTGTGTGGTCACGAGGGAAGCCTTTTGATTGGAGAACGACTCCGCTGTGGGCCGAGAACGGAGATCGTCTGAAAAATGGCATTATACCGCAGACCTTTTGACAGACTGTATTTATTTACTCTGGAAGCCCGCAGAATAACATACAGCTCTGCTAAGTTGTTTTCTCTGTGCAGTCCGGTGATTGCATGTTTGCTTGGATTGAGCAGTTCAGCTGTGTCTTGGAGCGCTTTTCTCTGTAAGGACATGAAAGCTGATGGTGGATCCTGATGCGATGACAATGCTGCATTTAGTTCATATGATGAGGCACCCTGGTGGCAGGCAATGAGCTTAATTACAGCGCCATATTTGGTATGGGCATGGTTTGCATGAAGCAAACAGTCGAAGACTATCCGCTCAAATTTGCCATTCATATTTGGATAATTACTTTTTAAAGTCTTAAACCATAGTATGATCTGCAAAAAAACGAAAAGATAAATGACAGGCCTTTGATTCTCAACGAACAAACCCCCCCTCTCCTCCACACTACGGACTTCAAATGGAACATAAAGCAAAGGGATTTTGAGAGTGAAACAAACTCCATTGATCTTTTTGCTTTCTTCTTAATTTTTAGTAAACCACTTGGCTTAACACCAAAAAAGATTTTTTTTAAACCTTCAAAACTGTCATTAATTCCAGTCTGGATAGCCGAAATCCGGTGCTGATCACTACTTAATATGGCTGCAACCCATTGAAGCCATTGAAACTTCATCCAGAGAAATACTTAGTGACCACAAATCTTTAGCATGAACACGCAAACTACTAAACATGAATCATTTAGTTTATTATAAAATACAGCACTCCTTGCTGCTTGCATTTTTTTCCCAAGCACATCAATCTGTCATGCATCCCAGACTTCCTTCATTTCTAGAAGCTTTACTGTGGTTCAATACGGTATCAATCATTGCATCTGTGTATCCGGCAGGATAGAAAAGTCCCGTTAGATATGAAGTGGAAGCAGTAGAACCGGCTCGTCGTAATGGTGGGGTTAGCTCGCACTCTTTTGCCTGCTGGATAAATTGGTTGGACAAAATAAGGGACTGAAAGATGTTTTGCTTGAGTGTACAAATCCCGGTTTGAACCCAAGAGGCAACACAATCTCCAAGATGACTGACGCCTCATGCTTTGTGAGCCACTGTGCAAGCGTGTGTGTCTTCTTTTTTGTACACATAATGAAAAGCGGTGAGCGAGTGGACCGTATGCATCACTCTGAGAGGTTGGCTGTGGCTCTAATTTAAGAGGGGATTAAGCCAAGCAAGAACAGTATACCCATTCTCTTTAATTGGAGATGGGTAATAGCCAGACTCTCTTACCAAATTGAGCTTTTTCATCTTGCACGGTTTGGGGTTGGGATGTAAGGATTGCAGAATATCTATCTAATCACCACAGAACGTTTTGCTTATTTTGCCAATCTTGTGTTTTTTTTTCCATACTCGCTGATGCCTGTATAAGTGACTGCAATGACGAATCACTGCAAAGTGATCAGCTCGCTTTGTGTAACTCAGAAATTCAGCACAAAAAAACCAACATTAAAAAAAACACAATTCGAGCATGTACTTTTTTTTAAATGATGATTAGGGATGGATTGAACAGGGATATGTTGTCGTCTACATGCAATGTATCATGGAAGTGAACATCTTAATTCTGGGAATAATTAAGTCTTTCCCACAGGCCATTCTGGAAAGGTACTACAAAAAGTATTTTTTGGCTCATGGTCCAACCTTGACAGAGGCTTTTCTGCTTTTCTTCTCACCAAAGAATATATATATAGTATGTATATATTGTATGTATATATAAGGTTTAATCATAAGCTTTTTATACAACAACAAATGCAAAGAAACCATTTCAGAATTTCTTGGCTCATGAAGGCAAAACCTAAATAAAGAAATAAAACATTCTTTTAAAGTTAACACTTCCATTTGGATGTCAACATGTTTAATTCTACAAAAAGACTATATTTTTTGCGAACATAATAAGTATGAACCAATGACACTAAGATTGCAAAAGTAAAAGCATTGAATCAAATTTAAGCGGGTCAAATATGGTGACATATTCAAATGTTACTTCTGTAATTTCTTCCACAGAACTGGCTTGGCAATGTCCTGTTTTGACGTTCGTTGCTACATCTATTCTGAAAAAAAAAATAAATAAAAAAATAAAAATAAATAAAAGAGCCAAATAGTTCAAGCTTTTTGAACCGTAAGTCCTCAAATAAGTCTGAACGAATTGAGCAGTATCGCAAAGAAGCATGTTATTTTTGTGTAGATGTTCCTTTTGACACAGCGAAGCAGCATAACTCATATTAATGGCTAAATTTTTTTTTTATTTCAAAACTTTTTTCCAGGGCTGCAAAACTTTTGGAACTTCACAACATCCATGATGAGAGCTCAGCGCTGGCCTTTTAAGAGCTCTCAAAGGGACGAACACTTCAAACTTCCCTCAGAAGCCTTGCGATCAGACCCGCACCAGCTTGAGCCCGAGAGAGCATACACACACATATACACACACCCACCCACCCACACGCACAGAGAGAAAAAAAATCAGAAAGAAGAAGAGAGATTGAAAGAACCAGGACCAATTGAGCCAGATGACTGCAAAGACTCTTTCACCAAGAAACTATAAATTTAAAAAAATGGTCCAAAACAGGGTTTTTAAAGAAGTGTCTGATGGGATGAGATAAGACCAGGGCCGCCCACCCTCCTTTTTTCCCCTCTCTTTCTCCCCTTTCCATTGCTTACTGAAAGAAGGCGTTTCTTTTTCCATCTGATTGAATATAGGACTAAAAGAGGACCAGTGTGAGTGTGCCCACTAGCTTTTAGTCAGTAGCCTAATGAGATCCTGAGGGATGGGCCACTGTCAATCATCCAGCATTTCCTTTTTTCCCCCCTTTTCTTCCACCAACGCCTCTATGTCGTCCTGTACCGCAGAACCAAGGGGCATGAAATAATTAGAGATCACCAAGTTACCACGACTTTGTGCTTCATACTTTATTTATTGTTATTATTTTTTAACATCGACAGTTGTGCAGAGTTCATTTACTTGATAAAGAGAAGAGTTTTTTCTCCCTTTTTTTTTTTTTTTTTTTTTTTTTTTGCTTACAACTCCAGAAAATCTCCTGCCTTCCATTTCTCTCGTTGTTTTTCCTTCTATGAGTCTGTTTTTTTTATGCAGCAGGTTTAATGCACATGAAAAAGGGTTCAAGATGTGGCATAAAATCAGCGCAGGCCTATGATGAAAGCGAGAGCTGGCACTATGATGCCACTGGAAGAGCACTCGTTTTTTGGAGAGGGAGGCAAAGAAGGAGCAAGATAAAAAGTGCCAGAGAGTGAAAGAGAGACGAAAAAAGCTTCAAGATATTTGACTAAAATCAGCTTCTTGATTCATACAAAGAACAGTTTTTTTATTCCAAGACAATTATATCAGTAATATAGTTTTCTTCTTCTTCTTCTTCTTCTTCTTCTTCTTCTTCTTCTTCCTCTTCTTCTTCTTCTTCTTCTTCTTTTTCTTCTTCTTCTTCTTATTATTATTATTATATATAAAAAAGTAAGAAAAATCCTGTTTTGTATTAATCATCTTTTAATAAACGGTAATAATAAATATTAGGGACCTAAATGTAACTTTTAAATCTAAACAAATGCTGAAATTATATAAGATATTAAGTTATTAATTAAACAGGGCTTGTTTGTCTAAGAAAATAAATCAAAATTTTACAGTATCACTGGTCAAAATTTGTAATTCCTCTTAATCCACATCAGTTTGCTGGTATGTGTTTCAATAATGATAAAACTTCATGTTATTAATTTGAACTGTTTTGCATTACTTTGGACATCCATAAAACAAGTCAGTTGCCTTTTATCACTTATGTTATAGTAGCTATAAACACTTTCTTCATTTCTTTTCCTCCTATAAAGTTAATAAGGTGGAAATATTCAGTTTATCATCCAACAAAGAACTCAGAATCTTTCATTAATATCCTGTGCTGGTGAGAAGATTCAGAAAACATGAATTAACACAATAATTATACATATTACTGTTACAAATTATACAAGTCCCTGGGTAGGTTTATATAGAAATTATAATATATTGGAACAAATCCATTAATATTAGTCTTAAAGATGGAACCACTGTCCTAGTTGTGCTCCTGTCCCAGAAACAACTACTGACAAAATCAAAATAAAGCATTTACCAACATTTCGATATATAAATGGTGGAACAGAGAGAAGGCAAACATGAAGCCAGTACTAAAGGAATATTCTGTTATGTATCAATTTTTTTTACTATCAAGCTGTGAAATATAACAGTTAAAATCAGAAAAGGAGAAACCAACAGTTTCGGTTTAAAACAAAGCAAGCCAGGGATTTACGGTCATCTGCATGTGAATGACACCACGTGAACATGGCAGCTCGAGAGATGGCAGGGGCGTGCAGTAATTGGTAATGAACAATGTCAGAAAGAGGCTGCTGAGAAATGGAACGCTTCAGAAGAAGAAAAGAACATGTATACCTCTTGAGGTAAGCTTTTGCAAAACACAGAAGCTCGCACGTGTCCCACAGTTGGCAGGCGAAGGCAGGCTCCGTGCTCATTAGGGGAACCAAACGGCCCTCGGTTTCTCTTCACGTAAATGAAAGGCAGCTATTGCGAGAGAAAGATCCATTTAATTGAGCCAAAACAGCATTCTGCCCTCTCCCATGGCCAGAAATTGTGAAAAAACATCAATTAAACTTACACCTGTAAAGTGTACAAATCTAAATAAAACCCCACCATTATCTAATATTAGCTTTCATCGATATTTTGGGAAATCTACGCAACCACAGCAGATATCTACAAGAGTAAAGCTTCTGTTTTTGATACCAAGCTTCCAAAGGGAGGAATCCTCTCAGCTCCAGGTTTATTACCCATGCTCTCCTGCCACAATGCAGATGCTGCTTTCTCAGTCTGTGCCAGTTATTGGACATCTCACAGGCAGAGGACACAAGACGATGCCAAGAGGGCAGAGTGTGCCAGGCTGAGAAGAGGAAAGTCAGGTTGACCCTCACTGGGTTCACCTGGCAATGACCAATGTGATGCTCTGATTTGTTTTCTCAAAGACTGAGGTGATAAAAAGAAATAGGAATGAAATTTGGGAAGACGAGGTAGCGAGGGAAGAGGAAGCTCCTTATATTTTTTAGACCTTTTTACTGATTTTCAGACTTAAAAAGAAGTTGCCACGTTGAATGGATATCCTTAAGTCCTCGTTCACAACTCTATACACTTTAGACTACATTAGACTACAAATGACCTTTTTAAATTAATCAATTATAAATGATGATGTATATTGGACAGATACTTTATAACAGACAATATAATATTTATAGAAATATTTATATTTAACATTAATAATTTGCTCATCTTTCTAGATGTGGTAGTTATGGGGCAGAATGCTAAAAAAAAAAAAAATCAGACCTTTAATAGCTAATAGAGGTCCAATAATTACACTGCCCCATGCTCACAGGAAGAGCTTTTCCTTTGTGGCTGCATTCAGGTATTTTTGTGTTTTTGAAATGTACAGCTTTTTTTCTGTAGGGTGTGCATGATTTTTGTACTTAAATTAATTTCCCCAAACTTTTTTACTATCATAGTCTATAAGAATCCCCATAGAATTAAATATATTTTTTTCAAAGCCTTGTAGAGCTGGTTTGATGATCATAGCTGCATCTCTCACCCAGAAGGGAACCCTTAGGGCCGCATAGCTCAAGTTTTCGGAGCTTCACAGAAAGTTTAAGGAAGTCGAAAGTAAAACTTACACTTCTTTGGATTTTAGTTTATAAAAAGATCGCTCTTAATATATTTTAGCTCAGTGAATACTGCAGTAGCTGTCTTATTTTATAGTTCGGTGAATGTTCTGTACAGTCAAATTGTCTTATCTTTATTTTAGGACAGCAGGAATTTGGCAGAAGGTCAAAATTAGCCACAAAATAACAAGAAATAACAGCAGAATCCATCATTTATAATGATTCTCAATGGGTATTTTTTATTTTTATGGCAAAAGGAGGTCAGAACAAATCATCTAGCATTAAATGGTTTGATCCAGAAAGTAGCTAGCCATGTTAGCATTTTCTGTCCCTGTTCACCTGTTCCTTCTGCTATGTCACCAATCTGTTTCTCTCTCTCTCTCTCTCTCTCTCTCTCTCTCTCTCTCTCTCTCTCTCTCTCTCGCTCTCTCTTTCTCTCTCTTTCATATACACACATTAGTCCAGAGGAATTCATGTTGCTGCTTGGCTGTTTTTGTTGAAGGGTGGATTAAATCTGCGTGTCTGCTAGACCATGACACATGCATACACACAAATGTACAACACACACACACACACACACACACACACACACACACACACACACACACACACAGACACACACAGACACACACACACACACACAAACACCCAAACACACTCCAAGTGAATCCTCTAATGAGCTTGGTGTCACTGGAGTACATAGACTGGCACCACTGGGTTCAGCGTGGTCTAATTTTCCTTAGCTCCTACTGAGTTGTAACCACTTTTCAGCTGGGGATACTTTTTAGTCAAGGTGTTACAGGTGTTGAAAACATTTTCCTGAACATTTCTTAAACTGCAACGATAATGCTAACATCAAACTAGCAATCATTTAAATATCCAAATAAAGTGGAGACCAACTGGGTGTGTATTTTCACAGCCAGTAGGCCCTTGGGTCCGCTCTACCTCAAAGATATTAAGCATGCCCTAAGGGCACTAGACTGAGCAGACATCATGCATCATGAGGTAATGGCTGGATAGATTCCAGAGAGCAGGCCGAATCAGAGCTTGGTGCCAACCCTGGGGGCAGGGTTCGCTGTGAGCATCCGTTCCTCTATGTGTGGACGGGTGAGGAAAGCCCATTACCCTGTTTTACAGAGCTTTGCTGGAGCTGGAGTAACTCCAGAAAGCCAAAGGCCTGCCTGTCTTTCAACGTGTGTCGGCTAGTATAAATGAGAAAGTGATAAGAGATGGGAAGAGATATAGAAGGTAAAAAAAAGATGATAGTATAGGATAAAGGGAAAGTCAGAGACGGGGAGGAAGAATGTCGGGGGGAGGGAAGAAAAAGGTGGATGCAAGCCAGAAAGTGTAGTGATTGATGAGACCTGTTGTGGATATGGGGAAAGTCCCCAGTGTTTAGTGGGGGGTCTTAAGGTGTGGCCTTAGTTCCATCAAGGTTATGGATTAGCATCGACCTGTACCAACAGCACAGGGAGCAGAGAGGCTGAAAAAAAAAATCCTAAAACAATCTGAGTATTTACTTAAAACAACTAGGGGCCCTTCTAAATTCATGTCTCCATTAAATCCTACAAGGAATTTTCTGAAAAATCCCCAAGGGATATATATATATAAATATATAAATATATACTGAATATTATATATATATAAAATATACAGTATATATATATATATATATATACAGTGCCCTCCACGATTATTGGCACCCCTGTTGTTAATACTTTGTACAACCTCCTTTAGCCAACAAGACAGCACTTAATCTCCTCCTATAACATTTCACAAGATTAAAGAGCACAGAGAGATGGATTTTTGACCATTCTTCTTTCTAGATCATCCAGTGTCCTGGGTCCTCTCTTATGCACTCTTCTCTTTAGCTCGCCCCACAGGTTTTTGATTGGGTTGAGGTCTGGGGACTGAGAAGGCCATGGAAGGACCTTGAGTTTGTGACTGCTGAACCACTTTTGTGTAGATTTTGCCACATGTTTTGGATCATTATCCTGCTGAAAGACCCAATGACGACCCATCTTCAGCTTTCTGGCAGAGGCCATCAGGTTTTTATTTAAAATATCCTGGTACTTCAAAGCGTTCATAATGCCATGCACCCTAACAAGGTTCCCAGGGCCTTTGGAAGAGAAACAGGCCCACAGCATCACAGATCCTCCACCATACTTCACCGTGGGCATGAGGTGCTTTTCGGCATACTCATTCGCCAGACTCACTTAGAGTGTTTGTTGCCAAAAAGCTCAATCTTAGTCTCATCTGACCAAAGCACACGATCCCAGTTGAAGTCCCAGTAAGGCTTAGCAAACTCCAGACGTTTACGTTTGTGAGTGTTAGTGAGAAAAGGCATTTTCCTTGCATGCCTCCCAAACAGCTTGTTGGCATGTAGAGAGAGTCTGATGGTTGTTTTGGAGTGTCTGTGACCCCAAGATGCCACTTTTTGATGCAATTCTGTGACGGTGAGCTTGGGAAATTTTTTTACTTCTCTTACCATCCTCCTCACTGTGCGTTGTGGCAAGAACTTCTTATGATTCCTCTGACTGTAGATACCGGCAAGTTAAGGCGAGTGGCTATTTTCTTGTAGCCATTGCCTGACTTATGAAGGTCGACACACATCTGCCTTACTTGAATGGTGTGTTCTCTTGTCTTTGCCATGTTGACAAATGGGTAAGAGAATTAGGCTTCTGTGTCACGTCATATTTATACCCCGGGGAAACAGGAAATCATGAATTACTAAGTAAAAGTCGCTAGATACCCTGACCAACCTTTGCAACTACAGAAAAATATATATATATATATAAAAAAAATAAAAAAAAATTTCAGAGGAATTGTTAAGGGTGCCAATAATTGTGGCACACATGATTTTAAGTTTTTTTTTCTTTCTAAATGTGTGATTTTTTTTAACCACCAAAGTAATGTACTTAAATGAAAGGTTGGATTTTTCTCTTTTTTGCATTTGGGTTCTATGTTGTTTTTAAAAAAAGGAGAATTTTTAGAAGTCCACGACCACATCTTAAACAGGGGTGCCAATAATTGTGGAGGGCACTGTATATATAAAAATCTCTTCAGGTCAGAACCTGGTAAAGTATTGGCCAAGAAAGGCCAAATGAAGATCATCTCCTCATGTCATAAAACCCTTAATGAATATAGCTGCACCTACTTTCTGTGTATCTATGTCAGATTACAACAACAGCAAAAATGTATATGTACTTTCCTAGTCCATCAATATGTAGACTGTAAATGAGACGTATAAATATCATTGCATATCCTTTCGATTTCGAGAAACTTAATGTGATAATAGCAAGTGACAAAATAACACCACAGATAACCTCCAAACTGTCGCCACAAATTTGCCAAATACATTGTATATAATGTTTTTAAATGCTGTAGCATTACAATTTCCCGTTACTGGAACAAAACTGGGCCCAACCATGTTTCTGCATGACCATGCCTCTGTGAACAACCTGAGCTCCATGAAGACATGGTTTGGCAATTTTGGACTGGAAGAACTTAAGTGTCCTGCATAAAGCTCTGACCTCAGCCCTACTGAACAACTTTGAGATAAAGTGGAGCATTCAGACCTTTTCATTCAATACCAGTACCTGACCTCACTAACACTCTTGAAGCTAAATGATCCCAAATCGATACAATAGCCAAAATGCTCAAAAATCTTTTTGAGAGAAAAGAGAAGTGTATTATGAGAACAAAAGATTAAAATGTTCAACAAGTACATTTGGGTGTTATGGCCAAATACTGTGTTGACTTTCAGCTATATAGTACACATATCATCATTTTTAACAACACATCTTCGTCACTTCCAATGAAAATCTCAGCATCTTCAACTCTGCCACCTCCAGTCTGCCTCCTGTCTTTCTTTCAGAGTCACTGTCTTAAAACCATCCAACAATGCAGGTCTCGCCACAGTCCTATAAACTTTCCCTTTCCCTCAAGCATCCTCTCACCTTCCAAAATCTTGTTAAACAATCTTATTAACAACTACACTTCCATCTCTCCTAAACATCTCCATGTTCTACTGGTATGTCATCTGGGACAACCGAATTTCCACTCTTCATTCTCTTAATCACTGCTTTCTCTACCTCCTTAAAGACTTCAATCACTTTTGTATCTGCTAAATGCCGCAAATGTAAATGTACTAATTCTATCCACTTTCTGATTTACTTTTTACACACCATCCAACCTTCTCGCTCTTTAATTTTCCTCATTCATCAGCTGCTCAAAATACTCACTCCATCTTCTCAACACACTCTCCTCACTAGTCAACACATTTCCATCTCCATCTTTTATTGCTTTAACTTGCAGCACATCCTTCCCAGCTTGGTCCCTCTGCCTTGTTAATCGGTACAAATTATTTTTTCCTTCCTTAGTGTCCAACCTCTCATACAGCTCCTCATATGCCTTTGCCTTCACTTTTGCCACATCCCTCTTTACCTGCTTCACCTGGTACGGCTGCCCACTTTTCTCATCTCTCTCCGGATTCCAATTTTGTTTCGCCAACCTCTTTCTCAATATGCGTTCCTGCACTTCCTCATTCCACCACCATGTCTTTTTGTCTTCCTTTCTATTTCCAGATGTCCCACCAAGTACCTTTCTAGCTGTCTCCCTTATCACTTCTGCAGTAGTTTCCCAATCATCCAGCACCTTTTCACCATCACTGAGCCCCTGTCTGACCTCTTCCCTGAATATCCAACCACAGTCTGTCTACTTCAGTTTCCACTATCTTATTCAGTCCTCATTCTCCTTCTCTTCTTCTACACCTCCAATGCCATCATACGGACCACTATACACTGCTGTTTAGCTACACTGTCACTTGCCAACACCTTATAGTCTCCAATCTCTTTCACGTTGCATATCCTGCATAGAATGTAGTCCATCTTGCTCCACTCTTATACGTCACCCTATGCTTGACATTCTTCTTAAAATATATATTTATCACTGTCTTTTCCATCCTTTTAGCTTAATTTACCACCATCTGCCCTTCCACATTCCTCTCCTTAAGGCCATACCTACCCATCACCTCCTCATCACCTCTGATACCTTCACCAACATGTCAATTAAAGTCTGCCCCAATTACCAACCTTTTATTCCTAGGTACACCTTCTACCACTTTATCTTACTCACTCCAGAATGTTTCTTTCTCTTCCATCTCACAACCCACTTGTGGTGCATAAGCATGGATGACATTTATCATCACCCCTTCAACTTCCAGCGTGAAGGTGGAGAAACTCTCTTCACCTCCACTACACTCTTACTGTACTCTTTCTTTAGAATTACACCTACACCATTTCTCTTTCCATCCACAACATTATAGACAGTATAAACCCACCTTCAATGTTCTTGGCCTTACTCCCTTTCCACTTGGACTCCTGAACACACAACATATCTACCGTTCTCCTCTCCATCATATCAGCTACCTCTCTCTCTCAGTCATAGTACCAACATTTAAAGTACCAAACCGAACCTCCACTCTCCTCCACTTCTTTCCCTGCTGTCTCTGTAGACTTCTTCTCCTTCTGGTTCTCCTCCTTTGGCCAACAGTAGCTAAATTTCCACCAGTACCCTGTTGGAAAACAATACCTATGGCGGTCATTGGTAACTGGGCCTCAACCGATCCAGTATGGAATTTAGGTTTATGACTCGCATATTTGATTTGCCACATTTTTACCCTAAATGCCCTTCCTAACGCAACCCTCCCCATTTATCCCCATTTAGGCCATGGAACTGGCACTAAGAGTGCACTGGCTTGTGCAACCCTAATGGCTGGGTTTGACTGGACAGATAACACAGATGTAATTTACAAGAAAGGACAGAGCAGACTAAGGTTTTTTGCAGTGCAGGGAGCACCACTAAAGACCTTTTTTGACTGTGTGGTTGCCATTAGCCATTTTCTATGGATTGGTCTAGTGGTGCAGCAGCATCTCTACTGCAGACAGGAAGAGACTGGACAAGCTGAAAAGGGAAAGCCAACTCAGTCCTGGGAATGCATCTGGACACTGTACAGGAGGTGGGGGAAAGAAGGATGGTAGCTAAGCTATCATCATTGCTGAAGAACGACTCTCACCCCATGTATTAATCAGTTTCATCTCTGATGTGTCTGAAGGAGCGAAACTGAAGGTCTTTTCTTCCTGCTGCTATTCTACTGTACAAGCAGAGCTGCTCCCAGTGAATTAGTCACCATAATGCACACTGTTAATACTGTACAACTTTTTCACTGTTTAATAACACCATTTTAAACTATGCAATATTACCTATTTGCAATTAGTTTGATATTTAATATGCTATATAGTTTTTTTTCTTTTCTTTTGTATTTATACACCCTACTATAAATATTTCTACTGTGTCTCTGCTTTATATTTGCACATTTTTCTTTGCTGCTGTAACATAAAATAATTTCCCCACTGTGGGATGTGTTAAGGTATATATTATCTTAACTTCTGTTAGCTATGTTCATTGAATAGTTTACTAATAGAAATTGCAGTCTCAATCCTTTTTGTCTACAAAAATCTCACAGAACTATCATAAAGTGTTTTTCTTGCATTGCTTTTTTAGAAATAATGGGGCCCTTGGTGATCTGTTGCCCTTCAGTGACTACTCAAACCTCCTTTAAAAGAAAGAAATTGTATAGCAAACACAGCATTCATTTATTTCTGAATATATTTCTCATAAACACTATTGTATTGTCTAGAATAGTACACAGTACAGCATCAATCTAAAAATATCACACCACTTGGTGTGGTTTAACAAGGTTTAGTTTGAATACCTATAAATGATTAAATTTTTTGTCATTTGGTTTTACTAAAGCTTGGTACACACTGTTTTTCTGGCAATGTGAGTCTGATTATAGCATAATAATGGACTGTGCAACTAAAGAAATGTGAACCCTTCCATCATTATAAAGCCATGAGATGGTCATGCAAGTACTGTTTGCTTGCCTTGTACACTTCTAGCCCATCAGAGAGCTTTCGCGCTCTCCCTTACCGGCCTTTCCGAATCAACCTTATAAATCAGCTAAACTGAAACCCCTGACTAGGGCAAACAAATGAAATCATGCAGGATGCATTGCAATAATACTGTAGAAAGCATTAATGACAGACAGCTAGAGATGCTTGGTGATGGCTGATTCATAATGGCTGATGGTGTGTCAGGGCTCTTAGAGATAAAAAATAAATAAAAATCATGAATGTACATG
>MU551713.1:892102-898811 GCA_024362625.1 Silurus asotus
TTTCAATTTAGATGTTCTTCAGCCACTCCCCGGCTCTTGCATTCACCCAGATGGCACGCGCTGAAGTGTGCCCTGCTATTCAGCTCCATTATGGGACCCAGGCTCCGTCAAGATGCATTGTGGCCGTGTAATGATCTCCAATTACGTTGATGCAGAAGCCGTAGGGAGATGGAGCTGGAGAGGGGAAAGTGCGAAGGGGGGAGAGAAAAGTCTCCAGAACAAAGCGTGATCTTTGGAACAACTTCCATGTCCATACAGATGTCTCTTGCAGCATAGAATTGCACCTCAGGGATAAGAGAAGTCATTTTCCGAAGGGCCGGCATGCATCAGCTTGAGAAGGTCTGGGTAGATGGAACAAGTCAGGGATTTGCCATCACTGCCTTTGAAGAGGATCACTGAAAGCTCTGCTTTCAACCCTGTCTTCCAGCTTTAATTTAAATTTCTGCTCCGTTCAGATCTTTTCTGCTGAGTGGAGGCTATTTCGCAAAAATGGAGACATGAGCAAATTGAAAGAGCATTGCTTATGTTGACTGATGAGAGTTTGTTGATGCTACAGTTGCTTTTATTTGAATTGGTCTTAAAGCAATACAAGTGTGTTTGGACTAAAATTCAACTTGAAACAGTCTAGTCCCATATAAGGAAACCTGTCAATCATATTTCAAAAATGTTTTATTCTCTACTACTAATGAAGAAATAGCATATGTAATCACGAAATTACATAAAAAATATATGTAAAAAATATGAACATTTTTTCACACATATGCGATCATGTTTTTCCAGCCGTGAGAATGTAAATAACATGGCAGGCATTTTAATACATCTGAAACATGTGAAGGTGCATTTCAGCATGTTAAACCCTAAATTGCATGTAAATAAACATGTGATGTGTGAATGTGATTCAATAAAAGTACATAAGTGCTTAAAATATTTGTAAAAATAATTGAGAAATAAAATGCAATTAATAAATCAAACAAATGAAATTCCTAAAGGGTGAAAAACTTGCATTTAATATTAGAGTAAAAGAATCATGAAATATAAAACCAAAGAATCATGCACAAAGAAATTATGTGAAAATGAGCTTAGAATGGGAAAACATTTAAAATATAAATGAATCATGAGGGGATAACATGAGAATAATAATGTAACAAATAAAATAATGTGGCAAAAGTTGAATAACTGAATCATGAGTAAACAGCATTTGTCAAAATGATAGATAGATTATTAGAGAATAGATGAGATGCCAAAATGAAGGAATCCTGTTCTAGAACAATTTGCAGAATTCTATTATTTTTTATGTCCAAAATCATGACATGATTATTCAGATCTAAAGTTCATGTGACTTTTTATTTTTATACAATCTGTGGTTTTCCCCTCATGAAAGTTTCATCATTTCACAAAGCAGGTCTTTCTCTCTCTCTCTCTCTCTCTCTCTCTCTCTCTCTCTCTCTCTCTCTGTGATTGTGAATCCCTCAGCGAGAAGGCCATATCTATCGCTGGTGACATCAAGGTGTCTTACACCTCTTGGTGCCCTTTTGAAGATCACTCAGCTGCAGAAGGCAAGGAAATCAACAATGCGGCAAAAGAAAACGCTAGCTTGGAGTCTAAGCGAAGTGTCAAGGTCTTTGGGGCAGGGGGAAAAAAATGAAGAGATGAGCGACTGACTTTGAAGGCAAGAAACAATGAAAAGGATGTTGAAGAAAATTGAAGAAATAAAAGGAAGCTTTCAATCAGCCTCTGAAGTTCAGCTGGGGGAAAGGGGAAAGAAGAGAGAGAGAGAGAGAGAGAGAGAGAGAGAGAGAGAGAGAGAGAGAGAAGGGAGAGAGATTACACAATATAAGGTAAAGCAACCAAAAGATGATAGTGCCTAAACATGTGGTGGAAGAAAGTACTCCTACTGCACTTTGAAGCAAGTTTCAACTTCCTCAAGATGTCTGCCCCCACACCCCTCCAACCTTCTAAAGATACTTTTATATTCTAAATTTCACTAAATATCTTTTGTTTTTTTTCCTCTGGCTAATCAATGGTGTGGAATACTGAGCTTGTCTAATTATAGACAGGTCTCCTTTGCCACGTTCTCAGTGTGTGGAGAGAATAAAAGCGCCCTGCTCTCTAAACACTTTTTAATTAGCATTTTAAACAGTGACAGCATATGGGCACGACAATCGCTATTATCATAAGAATGGATCACGTAGCATGTCATGTGGAGGGAAATAACGAGTGTAAATATGGCAGACAAATGTGCCAAAATGTGCTTTATCTCATTTAATTATCAGAATCCTAAAACATCTATTTAAAGCTTGCAACTTTTTCTTTTAAATAAGTAATTAATTTATTTTTTGGAGATAATTCTGAACATGATTAATTGCTTTCCATATCATGGTTAAATGATGGGTGATGTTGGCGATGGACTCGGAGCCTACCACGAGACCTTTGGAACTGGAAAATGCTGAAATATAAACACTAGTTGTGATGCAAATCCATCACAGTGCCCTATATATATGTACGGATATGATTCGAACATATTAATATGATATATTAATATTACTATTTAATAAAATTTAAAATTTGATAAATAAATAACAATAATACAATTCTCACAATGTAAGTAATTATATATATACAATGTACAGGACATGGCTTTTTAATGACATGGCAGGATTGTAATAAAAATAGACACTATTAGACTTGATAAATGTTTACCAGTTTTTTGTCTATATGGGATTCACAGAAGGTTTTTTAGTTTTAGAGGAAGGTTGAAATAAAGTAAATTATGTATCCAATGTTACAGAGGTTAATTCATTACTTCTAATTATACTTGTCTGATTATACACAATATTATGCAAATTTCTTCAACTTATTTATAGGCACACGGTCAGTGCTGACTCTCTAATGCATTCATCTGGCCATATAATTTGAGCACTGATTGATTTATTTAGGTTAATCTCTCTTTGGCTGTTCAACATTATCAGCAGCGCAGAATGAACCCTGATTGAGAGCAGCAGTGGGAGTCCTGGAGTGTGCGCAGTCATAATGAAGTACATGTGAAAAGCTTTGGCGGGTTACTGTCCCGGATAACACGAGGCTAATTGAAGATCGGTCATGGCTCTCGAATGTTTGCTTGAAATATGAAGGGCACACAGAGAGATGATCACACTAAATCCAGAAACAGCAGTCAAGATCAGATTAAACCCATTCAACTTGCATGATGAGCTCAGCTGCTGGTGGGTCGAATGTGAGCGTGTATGTGTGTGTGTGTGTGTGTGTGTGTGTGTGTGTGTGTGTGTGTGCATGTGGTTTTGTCCAGCTCTCAACTTAATATATACTTATCCACCCCTTTTTCTAACCATTTATCAGAACTGGTGCTCTGATAATGCTCATTGTAAAGCTTAACCCAATGTAATGTGATCCAGGATCTGGAGCCTGTCCCTGGAAAACTGGCCATGGAGCAGGAATACCCCCAGGATAACTTGTCAGTCTATCATAGAGCATCAAGCATATACACTTTCACATATTCATTCAAATAAAGAGGTAACTTTGCATAACTAATTCGCCAAAAAGCATGCATTTGGGAGATGGGAGGAAACCAGGGAACCCTGAGGAAACCCATACAGACTCTGAAAATAGCTGCAAAACTTTACACAAGTAAAAACACAAGCTCAGGATCAAATCTTGCACCCTGGAAGTTATAACTTCAGAACGAAATTGATACACAAAATTTAATTATTTTACAATAGAGAGTAACACAATACAGCTATTTGGATTCAAACTTAAATCTCTCCGACTGGTTTACAAATCTGTGAACACTTCAGCTCCATCATACATCTTTTTAGAGCTTCTGTCTGCTCATAATCCTTCTTGAACTCTCAGGGCATGTGATAGAGCAGTACAAACGGTTCCCAGATTTAGATTCAAGCTTAAAAGATGATCATGCTTTCACTGTAGCAGGCTCAAAGCTCTGGGATATCAAACCTCTACACATCAGAAGTGATTTCAAGATCCAAGTGAAAAACCAGCCATAGAGATTGAATTATGCTATATGACATTAAAATTATAGCTATTAGCTTTTAGCAATCAATTTTAGCTTTTGTGTTTATTAGTGCAAAGCACTTTGATCAGACAATGTTGTTTTCAAAGGTGCTATATAAAGCAACTTAAAACTGATTTGAAAGTGAAGTGGGTGTGGCTTAATTCAGAACATTTTCAGTTAATTGTGAACTCTTCCACCTTGCCCTGAGAAACAACTGAAATAACAGAGCTTTTAGCATGGTGTGGGAAATCTATCCCTTTTTCCACCCACAGCTATATCACACAAGGAACTAGTTTTACTTACAGACCTATTATTTTAATTTGCACCTGCCTGTGATAAAATGAATTTAGCGGGTTCAAATTCCCAAAATATAATATTGTATCCTAAGTCAAACCACTTTAACCCTAAACATGCAATTACTAATGAGATTTACACCATTTGGCAGACAGCCTTATCCAGAGTGACTTACATTTATCTCATTCATACAACTGAGCAGCTGTGGGGTTAAGGGCTTTCCTCAGGGGCCCAGAAGTTGGAGTTTGGTGTGGCTGGGATTTGAGCAGACGACCTTCAGATCCCAAATCCCAAATGTTTGTTTTATGGTTATTCCCGGAAGTTACACACAGCTCCAAAACCTTGTTGTAGATTACAGTTATGCCAAATATGAGAGGTGCACCATTTTATCGCTTTTAAGCTCTATGTTCTGAGACTGTAGCTGTTGATTTTACGTTATTAACATTATTTTCTGAACATTAGACATGTCATTCCAATTTAGAGCTAAATGCCCCCCTCCATTCCCCATCCAGATCAACAACTATTTTTATTCAGTAGTGTTGAGTAAATATTTTACACATGGTTGATGGACTTTTTTAAATGGCAGTCACTGACAGAAGCATCATCATGATCATTACATAATGTCATGATTTTAATGATTCTTGATTCTAGAACAGCAGCATTTTCTCAATCAAACTAAATTTCCAAAGGTCCAACAACTGAAGTCTCATTTATTAACCATCCCATCAAATGGGGGGAAAGTAGGTAAAAATCAATTAGGCATCAAAAGATCTTACAGCTTTGTATTTCTTTCTCGTAACCCAACTGACTCATTAACTTCAAAGCCACTGATAGGGGTTTTAATTAAGAGCAATGCAACACAGACACACCGATAAGCCTCTCTTCTATCTTTTGCTCTCTCACTTCCACAATACATATGCACTATAGCTTCATCTATAGCCATGTACACATGGTTACTAATTACCGGGACATAAAGTAACCTGTATGGAATCAGAGGTCAGTGGTGGGAGCTTTTGTGTGTATGTTATTTATCTGGATCCTTATTGGTTCCCATACTGGTGAGAGGTACTCTTCTCAGTCCACACTAATGCAAGTCAATCAGTGCTGTATAATGTTTCTATTGTACAAGCCCACGGCACTTCACATGACAGTACTTTCCCCGGTTCCAGCACACCTGATTCAGCTTATGAGGGTCTTGCTAATTAGAAGAGAAGCTGAATTATTTGAGCAAATGCTGAACTTAGCGGCTATGTGAGAATGAGGCCTAGTCCTCACTACCACATGCTTATCCATCCACACTAAAACCACACATTTTGATGTATTTCAATGACCATCTTTTCACCTCAGTAGATAGAGCTAAAAATGGATATTAAAATGCAAATCTTTACACATTAGCATATAGCTTTTTTAAGACTGATGCATATATGTTACATACTGTATTTGCTACAATTTTACAATTGTGGAAAATATTGTGATACCCTTTAATAAAACAGTATTATATCTGTGTTTTAGTTTCACTGTTTGTGAGTGGCATGGTGGTGCAGCAAAAGTGATAGAGCCTCACAGCTCCAAAAGTTTAATCCTAATTTGGGTTATTTGCAGACCTCTGCATGTTCTCTCATACTCTAAAATGTGTTTGGTGTCCAGTGATAAACCGGTGTCCCATCGGTGGTGTATTCACCCCTTAGTGTCCAAATCCACCACAACCCTGACCAGGTTAAAAACATTTGATAAGGAAGATGATTGAATTTCATGCTTCACTGCTTTATATAGCATACAAACAAGGAGTAATATAGTTTGATGCAGTTGCCAGCTGAAACAAAATGTGGTGTACAGATAAACAGACAGAAGAAAGAATAAGAAAGAAAGAATAAGTGGATATAATACAGTAAGACTACGATGTATACAATACATAAGATTAAGATTAAGATCTTCTTCTTCTTCTTCTTTCAGCTGCTCCCATTAGGGGTCGCCACAGCAGATCATCCATCTCTATACTACTCTGTCCTCTACATCTGCCTTTCAAACCAACTACCTGCATGTCTTCCCTCACCACATCCATGAACCTCCTCGTTGACCTTCCTCTTTTCCTCCTTCCTGGTGAGGAATCCTCAGAATTCTCCTACTGATATACCCCATGTCCCTCCTCTGCCCATGTCCAAACCATCTCAATCCTGCCTCCTTCACCTTGTCTCCAAAACGTCCTCCATGCGCTGTCCCTCTAATAAACTTGTTTCTGATCTTTTCCATCTCCGTCACTCCCAATGAAAATCTCAACATCTTAAGATTGAAAAATGTTAAGTTGAACCATTGTAACTCGGGAATTGTTTACTGCTGAAACTGTTTTTGGGTTATTTCAATATATATATATATATATATATATATATA
>MU551713.1:900755-913255 GCA_024362625.1 Silurus asotus
TATATATATATATATATATATATACACACACAACATATATACAATGCTGGGCTCCATTTATACACAGTTGCACACACCATGTGTACCAGTTAGAGGTAGCCTGTCTCCCTAAGGAACACTACGCACTGCACCATCAAATGGCTGAACAGCTTGCAGTCTTGGAATAATCTCTTATATACCTATTTAAAAAAGCTTAGAAGAAAGTAGCAGAGATTGTTGGAGCTTTTGTTAAAAGAGTTAGCACTGAATTTCACACCAGTTACTTTTCATTACTCAAGTAAATGTTCATGTGCTCCCTAAATACGACATTAGAAAAGTATTTGTTTTGAATGTATTTAACTACCAAAAGCAAAACTACTGATCTGTAACATTTGGCAGACATCCTTTTCCAGAGCAACATACAATTGACTCATTTATTCACAGAGGAGCTAATGGTTTAAGGGCCTTGTTCATGGGCTTAAGATTGGAAGCTTGGTAGGGCTGGGATTTGAACTCATGAGCTTCTGATCCAAGTTACCACTAAGCTACCAATACTACCTGAGAGTTTTCTATTGTTACAGACACATTATAAGAGTTCCATTACTCCCCACACACTCTCACCAGAACCATGGTATTAAGCTTGTGGTCTCACGAGAGTAACATTCAAAGGTATAGCATGTTTTTCTAATGGGGTGATGTAAAAATTAAGATATAACAAAATGTAGTAAAATGAAAGTGTGTCGAAAGCAACAGTGCATACAATAATTGGACAGCCATGCAAGGCAATGAGGAGCCACAGTATCAGCCACAGAATTACACTATTAAAATCCACTACAACATCTGTAATAAATGAATGAAACATTGAATTTCTGTGTCATCCAAGAGCAGATACCTGTATCTGGACGTACTCCAGAGTGGTCTTAGAACAAAGGACTGCAAACAATCCTGGTGTTCATCACTTTCCTGAAATGTTTCAGCCTATCGCTGAGATCTACACCTGTGGCCCCCACAACCTGCCTTCGACCCCTGCGTGTTTTTGTGTGGCCTGTTCAGAACAGTGACAAGTGGCCCCTATAACCACACTGGTGAGCTACTCGGGGCTGTTTATGTTTGAATTGGGCCTTGTAAGACTTGAATGGTCCCTCATTCGCCATTCTCTCACTACAAACTTATTGCACACACACACGTGTTCTGAAGCTACCTAAGCCCCTGCAAGAGTGTGTTTTGCTTATGTGTAGTGAACATACCCCAAACATTATCATGTGTTTTAAAGTCCGTTAGAACATATGCAGGTGCATAATGCTTTCTATATCGTGCTTTTTACAGTAAAGGTAAACAGAAGGAAAATAGCCATCTTGGTTGCAAACAGCTAAATTTGTTAGCAATCATAGGACTAGATTGATGTAATGGCGCATAACGAAATCTTGGGAGTGATTGGCCTCAATGAAATTTGCCATCATTTTGTAACATCAAAGAGAAATGCTTTATTGATTGCTGCCTAGTCACTATCCTGCTCAGAGATAGAAATCTCATGGCTTTGATGTGAGAGTGTCTGGGTCTTACATCAGAGCCTGGGTCAACAACCTTGAAAGGCGAGCCTATTAAGAAAAAGTAACAAACACATCGCACTTTTTGAGCCGAAAGAGAAAGGATGAAACTCTATATCAAATAAACATCGCTTCATTTCTGATTATCAATAAGCAGCAATGCAATTAAGATGCTAAGCACTTGGTAGATTAGCTTTCTACACAAATAGGCCGTCTTTGTTCGACAAACATAGTATAAACACTGAGCCATCTGTGTGTGCGTGCATTTGTGTGTATTTGTGTGTGTGTGTGTGTGTGTGTGTGTGTGTGTGTGTGTGTGTGTGTGTGTGTGTGTGTGTATGAGAGATCTACCGAAAAAGGTCTGGGCGAGCCGGCACATCAAAGCACAAATGAAACCCGGTCTTCCTGTTGGATAAGGCCGGTAAACTTCTCGACGCTATTAAAGCCGCAGTCTACCTTCATGTGCGTTATCTTCATGGCTGTTAAGCGTCGCTCTCTTCCACTTCTCTGAGTCATATCCGAACAGCTTTTAAAACTGGCAGGAAAATAAAATCACTACTTCCAAACCTCAGGCTCATTTTAAACATGCCCAAGGCCTTTTCACTCATCTACACCTAAAATTAAGAAATGACAGTAATAAAAGTACAGTAATAATAGGCTCATGGTTAAGGCTTTATTCTGATGATACAACATGAAGGCATATTTTAGTTGATTTTTTAAATGATTTTTAGATAGATAAAAATATTATTTTTCAAATGTCCACTAATGTTTTTAAAAATAGTTTTGTGATCTTTAAGCTAGAGCCAATATGTACGTTAACATATGTACAAGAAGCGAATTTCCACAACAAAAGTTATAGTCATGGATAAAATACTGCAACTATTTTTATTTTTATTATTTTTGACCCAAACCTCATTGTAAGTGGCAGTTGTAAAACTTAAATTCCATAATTCTTTATATTGAATAAAATATTGCTGGAAAACCCCATCACACCCAAAACCTATTGCTGGAAGATGGTTGGATGGATAGATGGATGGATGGATGGATGGATGGATGGATGGATGGATGAATAGATGGATGGATGGATGGATGGATGGAGTTTTATACATACATTCAATTAACATTTCTAAAAGTTTTTTTCCCACATTACCACTCAAAATAAACCTTCTCAAAAAAAGCATAAAAACAACATATCGATTAAAATAATACATATAGAATTATACAGTGATTAAACAAAGCAACTTATTGTATATTGAATTTATAATATCTTCTTTTTTTAACAATATTCCTGATGTGGGTTTTTATACTTTTGGAATAGGGCATGGTCTCAATTGGCTTTATGAAGAACTTCCTTCAGGAGGCCTTTCTAAAACTTTCCAAACAGGTCACGGTTACTGCTTCTTCTGACTTTTATTACATGAAAGAATATTGCTTTTGGGTGACAAATACATTTCCTAAAAAAAACTATGCAGTTTGTTTCATTATATATGTGAGGTTTGCTTTTCTATTTGTGATTTATTTGTTCAGTTTTAGTTAATTCACTAAAATTTCTTGAGAATATACTCAAGAAATTACTTGACCAAATAAACAACAATGTTTTAGAATAGTAACATTTATGTTGTGGATTTCATTAAAAATATTTTAAGCACAGATATAAGTCATAATCAAATGTTAGTCTGCAGTCAGTGTTTGAAGCAGTAGTGAGGAACTAATAAACTCTAGAAGACACTGGGATTTCCCCGCTCCCTTTGTGTCTGAACAAGATTCCCAATGTCTTTGAATGTTGTATTAATATATGTCTGAGGGCGTATTTCAGCCTAGGCTACAGATCCGGTCTGCTTTTTCCAAGCAGATGGGAAGTTTTGTTTTACTGCACTGCTAGTTAAATGTTAGTCACCCATATGAAATATGGGTTTGATTGGGATGAAGAATTGATTTACAGCCTGACTTTTATCATCACTGCCTCATAACCCCTACCCCCTAAAGCACAGCTGCTTTAGGAGAGATGAAGCCACCTGCTTTGATTTATTGTCAGCACAGACACAAGCCAGAGGCCTGTGTCATCCTGAAAGTGTCGCCCGACCTGGCGTTAGCCATCTGTAAATGTTAAAGCTAGTCAGACTATGGTAACTGAGTTGCTAATTTGTTTAAGAAGATTTAAGGTGTTGTAGGAGGATCACAGACCTGGTTTTGGTAGAGAAGCGTCCCAGATAGGACACAGATTGTAGCTGAGTTGTCTAGAAAGTCAAGAGCCACCCAAAGTTACGTTAGGTGAGATGTAGACAATAAAATGGATGAAGTAATTTCATTGCAGTCTTTAAGCTCTTAACCCGATAAAGCACGGGACTGCACTGAACTTCAGGACATATGATGCCACTGGCAAAAACCTAGCGAGACACTTCACAGATCCCATAAAGTTCCAAGTAAAGCCAGAGTATATGGAGGCCCACAGCAACCTTCAGAATAAAAGACTCATTTAAGCAAGAAGATGGTTAAAGAGACAACCAATCTAAATACAGCAGGATGATGTTACTATCAGGAATTCAATCAACTGAGAAAAATTGCTACAGGCGTCAGACTCAGCATTAACGTCAGATGCTGGACAAACCAACAACAAACAAACTATGTTACAGACTACATCACATGTCTTTAACGAGGAAGCAGGGGTGGAAGAAAATGTTTAAAAATTCTTGGAGATTTTCAGGAGTTAAGAAAGTCAGCTACCACACCCTTATAAACTCTTTTTTATTTTTTTATATTAAACTTGCAAGAAGCTCATAAATGTAAGGATTCTGTATAAAATTTCCATAAAAGATATATTAAAACATACAAAGCAATATATAGAAAACCATCAGAAATATATTTTTGGTTTGATATAATATAATAAACTACCCAATGATCATACACATATGATGACATCTTTCGGCTTCTCCGATTATGGGTCGCCACAGCGGATCCTCCGCATGTTTGATTTGGCACATGTTTTACGCTGAATGCCCTTCCTAACGCAACCCTCCCCAATTAATCTGGGCTTGGGACCAGCACTGAGAGTGGCTGGGGATGGTTCCCTGACCGGGAATCGAACCCGGGTCGCAACTGTGGGAGCGCTGCATCTTAACCACTAGACCACCAGGGGACCCAATGATCATACACATACAAATTTGGTAAAATATTACTGCAAAACACTTTATAAAACTTAGTCAACGTTATTCTAAATATTAAGAAAATCATTAAGTTATCAGATTTATGATCCAGTATGTAGAATTGTGTTTATTTTCCTTCTACAAAAAGTGATTTTATCCATTTTGAGAGGAATACTAAACCAACATGGCTAAAATTGCATACTTCAATGCCATGCAATTCCATCTGGACTACAGCTAATGGGAACCAACTTCACCATACAAGAAAACAATAACCTGAAGCATTTGTCCAAGCTCTGAAAGCTTTATTTAGAAAGCAAGCATTTGACTGGAGTGGTATTGATTATGGAATGACCTGCTCAGTCACTGCACATAAATCTTATAGAACTGCTCTGGGATAAACTGGATAACTCCAACTAGTGTAAAACAAACATTTGGCAGGTATTTTAGTTAAATAAGAATAAGAATAAGTATTTCCTTGCTAGGTATTTCACCCGAATGTTTGGAGAAATGAACTGTCCAAGTGCCAAGAGTGTGTAAAGCTTTTATTTATGCTAAAAGAGGATAAAAAAAGTTAAACATTTGTAGATATTTGTTATATATTTGTTTAGTCAAAGTAAACTTTCATACTGTTAAATTAGCTAGTTTGTTGCATATATAGAAAAGGAACATGCACGTCTCTGTAAAAGTCTAGGTTTTTCTAAACTTCAGGCACTGTATATGCTGTAAATACACTATATTGACAAAAGTATTTGGTCACATGCTCATAAGTATGTTATGTGATTTTTTTTTAGCTTTTTTCCAGATTTAGTCCTAATTTGCTCTTATAATTACTTCCACTCATCTTGGTAGCTGTTCCCTAGTTTTTGGAGTATGCTTATGGATATTTGTGTTCATCAAAAGGTCAGGTGACCCAATACACTTGGCATTATAGTGTTTGTGCTTCATACAGCATATGTGTGCTTGTATATGTGTATGCTACATGACTATATGTGTATACTTGACTCGATGTAAAAAATAAGTTCCCTTTGAAAGATAGAGAGCTGGACGTTGGCATGCAATATTTTGTGTAGCAATCTTCAAACACCACAAACAAAAGTAAGATGCACCTGCACAACCTAAGCCCTCTCACTCTACAGGTCTATGAATGGCTCCAATTTAACACAAAGTATTTTCATCGCTGAACTCTAATTAATTGGACTTAGGGAGCTTAAAGTCATTTTTAACTAAATATTTAAAAACCAATCATACAAATTTGTCCATTATGTACTTAATGTATATCCACTAATATATTTGATGTTAATGCTTATTATATATGTATGTTGATTTTGATAATTCTGAAAGCTCCTTCCAGCAGTGGCGGGCCGTGCATTTGGTACCTGGGCCTTAACTACCACCACTATCACGTCGCAATTATAGAAACCATCAATACAATACAAAAAGCAATATAACAACGTGTGGTATTACAGAGAGAGACATTACTCTCATGGAGGGTAAATACCATTTTCACTAAAGCAAGCTCCAAACCTCTACACTACAACCGCAACTGTGCCACCTACATCATCTGGAGCAGTTCAGAATCAATATATGACAAATAACAATAATGACATGACAAAAAATAAACATTTTTAATAAAATACAACCTACTTACCAGAGATGCAGATTTATAATTTGGACCACTCCTCAGAGGCTGTAATTCAGTTGTACCGCTTGTATTCACTGGTCTGGAAGTGGTGAACAAACCCTTTCCCTGGCTGAGTCAAGCTAGCTAGCTTGACTTATTGCGAATATAGTTTAAGGTCCACATCCACATACACGTACTGAAAGTAGTGCAGCCAAGAGAAACGCTACTTCGTGTCATTAAACAAATATTAGAATTTTGATTGTAAATGTAGGTCAGTGCTTCTGATAGTGTTTAGGCCAGCAGAGAAGGCTTTGCTGGCCCTGACCGCCCACCACTGCTTTCTAGTACTTTTTGGATTGCTGGTATAATCTGTGATTTTTTCTCTCTTTTACTTATGTATGTATTTATATGATGTGATGTGATGTGATGTGATGTGATGTGATGTGATGTGGTGTTTTGATGTTTTTAAAATGTTGGAAAAGAGATTTCAGAGAACTGATAAATTATCAGGTGGGAATTGAAAGTGACCTATTGGATGACTTTTGGACATTAGCCACCACACCTTGTGTGTGATGTAGCCTGAGAAAAAAGAAAGGGTGCTCCTTTAGAATCTTCGTTGAAATGTTCCTTGGCCCTTATATTTAGAAACTTAGTTTTAGTAGATAAAAGCTCTCCAGTCAGAGTTCAAGTTCTTTACAGGAACATGCAGAGAGCAAGTGACAAGGTCATTACAGCCTGGGTGTGTACTGAGACATATCAAGCGTGGCACAACCAGAGGAGATCTGGCCTCTGTGCTCTAGAACTGTAGGCTCTTCACTACTGTTTTGATTTGAACATGATAAATGCTAAGAGTTTGTCTCAAAATGCCTGCAGTCATTTTTGACAGGAACATCAAGAACATGTCAGAATACTCAAAACATAAATCAGTGCACATATTTTTTTATTCTATTATATGTTATTTCCGTTTTTAAATTAGTTTTAATTTAATATTTTGTTATAATTAATTATAATATATACCCAGAATCTTATTTATAGGTCAAATCCAAGTGGTTGTGGGCTTTTTGGTTTGTTTGTTTGTGTGTGTTTTTAAAAATAAAATATGAATATGACTTAAAAAAAATATTAATGCTACATCTGTTCTCACGAAGGAATCATGAGCATCATCATTCTCAACATGAGCTACATCAGTTGTAATATTAGTGAAGGGGTTATTATTAATATTATTATTATTATTATTATTATTATTATTATTATTATTATTATTATTATTGGTTTGCTTTATTTATTTATTTACTTACTTACTTACTATTTTATTATATATATATATATATAATTCAATAATGACTCATGATCATGTGTCCATTTATAATATTTTTTACATTTCAGTGTTTACATGACAGATGATATTTTTTCTTTCTGTGTAGTGATTAGTGAGGGATCAGGTATTACACTACCTAGAAGCAGAAGAGTTGAGCAATTCCTGCTAATATTGAGAATAAATCCAAATCCCCTCAACCCCCCTTTCCACAAAAGGCAGATATCAAAGGTGCAATTCGAGCCTGAATTCCGACACAAACCTCTTAGGGGTAAGATGAGCACATGTCATGTAGTCAACACAGGCATGTACAAACCTGAAACACACAGACACATCTGGTGTTAATAGTTTACATACATTCTGTGTGTAGGCAAAGATCAGGCTCCTGTTAGAGCTCAGCGGTGCTCTTGTAAAAACCTTCAGTTTCCATTCAAATAAAAATCAACCCTTTTTTACTAAACGTGGAGTGAAAGTAAATGTGTTTTTTTTAATTATGGAAATTGTGTGATTTGCTTTATTTCAGTAAAATGATTTTAAAAAAAGTGAGTAAAGCACAAGGTAAAATAATAATTGTATGGTCTTTGCGAGTTTAAAACAAACTCACTCACTCACTAACTCACACACACACACACACACACACACACACACACACACACACGTGGAATTTTGGTACATATATTTCATTATGTACAATATTTATATTCATTAATAAACTTTTCTGCAGTGCAAAATTGCAGCACATTATTCGTGAAAAATCTGAAGCTGCTTTTTTATTATTATTGGATTGTGCATGTAAGTTAACAACCTAAATATAAAAGGAATATAAAAAAAATAACACTTCATAAACAATCAGATTTAAGAATTCAGCTGCACTGTGGCAGTAAATTATTGTATAATCACTTATTGTTAATGTTTTGCTGAAAACGTTTGCAGCCTTTATTCTACTTTAAAGTTTATACTCAGTGGGCTTCTTGAAGCTTCTAGTTCCAAGTTACATCCCTATTTATTTTGGGAAAGTGTGCAGAGTCATATCATACAGGTGTGCAGGTTGAATTCTGGGCAGCCATTCAGATGGTCCAGGTGTTCCAATTGAGTCTAGACAACCTTAGACACAACACACAGCCTTGAAACACAAATGTAAGCTTATAAGCCTGATAAAATTCTGGAATAGAAAATGCAGATTGACGAATTTGCTTATAAATGTAATGTGATGTAATACAAATGGAAGCGACCATTTAAAAAATAAAAAAATAAAAATAAAAATTAATAGAGTTATAATCTGAAATAAATGTTAAGGATTATTAGCAAAATATTACTGTAGGAATTGTTCTAGTTGTAATTTTGACACACCTTTTTTTAGGGAGCCACATATATGACACTGAGTTATAGTATGAGGGCAGATATTGGGCTCATACTGTCTTAACGCCGTCATCATGGCTGTGAAATTTTTCAGAACTTGATAAAGTGTACAAAGGCTTGGCTCAATTACAGTCAGTGTACAAGTCAGTGCTGCTAAGAGATTCAATGGCAGCACTGCATAGAAAATTGAAGTCCCTGGCTTCCCTGGTGTGCATTCCTGGTGCATCTCTATTTACTTTGACTTTATTCTAGAAAAAGTGGTCTGAGACATCAAATCGTAAATAGCGATCAGAACAGAAAGGTGACCTAGAAGTTTATCTGAGGTGACATCCATTTGTGCATCCCCATTCCTCTCAGCTATCATACATGTTAAAGGCACATTGTAAGACTTTGTAATCCTAAACTGCATCTGTAAAAGTGTGAATCATAGAGCCTGGGCGATGCCTAAACATCTCCTGAACCTGTACAGCAGGCAAGGTGTCAGTACCTGTCAGAGCTCATATATCACAATCTGCAGCCAGCCAGAAGACCCTCTAGGCCTTTTACTTCTGGAAAGCTGTGTCCCTGGGTCACTCTTTCTCTGAGTCATCTGGCTCTATTTTCCTTCACATTGATCCAAACCGAAGATTTTCCCTGTTTCGTATTTCCTAACATTCATTTCTTTGTTAAATTTTTTTGGATCAACAGACAAGAATGTTTTTCTAATGGCACCTTAAACCAACAGGTTTCCGGCTCCCTAGGGTAGTACTAAAGCAATCAGGAGATAATTATGACATTCTGGTGGTTTATAGCCAACACACACAGACACACACACACACACAAACACACACACACACACACACACACACACACACACACACACACAGACACACACACACACAGACATATACTTGACACACCTAATTTTCAAGGTTCAGGTACTGTCCCAAGCCACAGAACTCCCAAGATGAGCCTGGGGTGTGTTCTCCATCCTGTATGGAAAGCTTTTGATAGCTCATTTCTGCAGTATGGTAACACAACATCATGTGAGGTAACCACAACCGGTAAGAGTTAGCCCACTGCCAGATAGATGGTAAAAATGCACAACCGCAAGGAGGCTGAATCAGCCGGATGATTCACTGCAAAAAAATTACTCCCTTTAAACACTTTTTAATGGCTGCAGGTCTTTTATTTTACAGGAATTACTTGGGTCATGATTGAGAAAAGAAAAACAACCTGACTCATTCATCAACACATGATAGACGTAAGATGGGTCTTATTATTATATTATTGTCTGATGAGATTTTTGAGAATTTTTGTTTTGTTGGGATGGAAGGAATAAAAACTCTTCAAAGGCTTGATAATGAAACAATTCAGGTTTAGGAATGCATTATGTCACAAGGAATGGTGTGGGGCAGGATATTACACACAAACAAACAAACACTAAAAAACGACAGTTGATCGGTTTCTTTTTTGTGTCAAATTTGTAATGCTCAACTGGGTTCTTTCCATGCCAACTGTATTATAAATGTAAGAAACAAGTTGTCACCTTTACATTTAAAACAACAACCACACACCACACACACACACGCACAAAAAAATTAAATAAATCACACAGAAAACACCAAACATACACTGTTTATTATTCACATTGTTGTCTGTCCTTTTGTGTAAATTTGACTACAATTAAACAATATCTGCTTATTAAATTTATTCTTATTTACTCTTCCAACAGTAGTTTTAAAGCAAAAAAATAAAATTTTATATTGACGTACACCATTCTCATTTATCACATATCGCTGTCACTGATTGGCTGCATGAATCTGTAGACTGAGTTTGAAAGAAATCAGTCTCTGTTCTTGTTTGTTTATACCATCAAGTGTATTGTCCTTTCAGTAGCTGGTGATAGTTTTGCTCTTGTGTCTACAACAGTAAGAAATAATCTGCCTTAGGGAATAATTTGGATAATGTGTCAAAATCAAAACCTAACATTATTAGAATACTTACTTTAACTTGCATTCAAAAGTTTTGTCATTGTAAAGCAACCTAAGATTTACAGAAGGCAGGACAAAAAATCACAACCCTATCAACACTCCAACCCTGAATATGATTAGAGTCTGTATTACTGTGACACATATCCCACTGAATCATGCTAAACTTTCTATGAGTCCTCTCCCAGTGTCCCAGTATGAGTCAGAGTTGGAGAGGTGAAGGAGTAAAGCTCAGACTGTGTGCAAGGACCAAAGGCTGGCTCAGCCAATGCAAAGCCTGTTTTCCTTGGAAAACATTTCTCGTACATTAAAATAATTAGAAACAAATTGTCCAAGCATGTCCCTCCATCAGCCGTAGCCAGAACTGTCAGAGGGACCGGCACTGAGAGGAAAGTAGGGAAGGAAAGGAATCCTGTTCTGTGGTGCTCGCGACCACAGCAGTGATAGCAGCGACTCCTGGCATGAGAGCGCAACATGAATAAATCACGTTATAATCCCCGTCACCACATAAAGAGAGAGAGTGTGGAGAGAGCGGAGAAAGAGCGGGGAGCACAAGAAATCAAGCCAAGCATATGGCTCTGGGAAAGAAAAGAAATACTGGAGGAGAGAGAGAAGGAGGAAAAGAAAGAGAGTTTGATAGAGGGTGAGAGAGAGAGAGAGAGAGAGAGAGAGAGAGAGAGAGAGCAGTCGTATAGTTGGAACAATAGGCGTCTTTCATATGAGCTCAGAAAGCACTGGTTAGAAGAAGATCTCGGGGTGACATTTCAAAGGCTGGGTGACAGCGTGGGCTGCTGTGTGCCATCCGAGGCCTGGAAAGCAGAGAAAGCGGTGGCAAGAAAGCATCAGTAAAGATCAGGGAGGTCTTTTCCATGTATGTGTGTGTGTGTGTGTGTGTGTGTGTGTGTGTGTGTGTGTGTGTGTGTGTGTGTGTGTGTGTGTGTGTGTTAAGCTGTATGGGTGGGGCATAAGGAAGAAGAGCCTCCAGCCAAGACATGAAAAGGCATTCTTTCATCATTTCTAATCTGCAAAACATAAACATTAGAGCATCTCTATCTGTCTGTTTGTCTGTTTGTTTGTCTGTCTGTCTGCCCCTCTCTGTCTCTCTGTCACAGTCTCTCTTTCTCCTTTGCTTTTTCTGTTTTCTTTCTAAATCTTTCTTTGTTTCTCTTCCGCTCTCTATCACTTTCTCTGCCATTTTCTGCATCCGTCTCACTCTCTGTCTCTCTGTGGTCTGTGGTTTGGGATGTGGGCCCTTATGTTTTTGGTGCGTGATGAGCTCCGTCTGTTTGTTTACGCTTGTGAGAGACGTATGAAGGCGTATCAATTGATAGATCGATGTTCTTGGCATCTTGACGCAAGTTTTTAGGAAAGCAATAATTGCTTGTCTGCCTCATCGTTATTGGATAAGGCACATAAACAATGTGCATGTTTGTGACCATGTGAATGCATGAAAATGTGAATCTGTGCATGTATGTAAGAAGTGTATATTTATGTGCATGGAGCAGTGCTGTGTGTGTGTGTGTGTGTGTGTGTGTGTGTGTGTGTGTATGTATAAGACTGGTCATT
>MU551713.1:918255-1044683 GCA_024362625.1 Silurus asotus
TCGTTCTCTCCAAATATTTGGAGGAACGCTCGGAATAACATGGAGGTACTGAGAAAGTCTGCCTTGTATATTGTTGAAAGGAACTCTGGCAGCGTAACTTTCCTTCAAAGTCCCTTTTTTGTCTTATTATGTTTTGGAGTTTCTTTTTCATGTGCCGTATGTTTTGGGATGCGGAACAATATGGAGGATATCTTATTGTTCCAGGACTCAGGTTGGAGATAGGGGGTGGTAGGCTCATTTATTTTTCATGCCTTCTTGAGAAGCAAACACATGGAGGAGAAGTGAAGGTCACAAAAAAGCAACAAATAATTATTTTCTATGATGTAAAGTAGAGCTGAGGCAAGCTGATTTCCAAACTAAATCATTAAATGTTTACGTGTCCTAAATCAGGGGTCCTCGAATGGTGAACCCAGAAAAAACATTCCAAACATGAACCAAATATTTGAAAGATAAAACTGTATCTGTGTCAATGTATGCACCAAAACCACCCAAGCCATATTACATCAATTCTAGTCAAATAAAAAGAAGAAGAAGAGGAACCAGATCAGCTTTTACAGCATATTCTACATTTGTTTATCCTCTAAATTGCATATGTTTATGTGTATTTTCATAGCTGAAAACATCTCATCAGCCCAGAGCGTATCTATATATGACTAGAGATATTACTAAAAAAAGGATAGAATGTACTCATAATTTTTTATTTTTCATTTTATTTATAATATCTGTAATGAAAGCAAACCAGTAATGTGGTTCAAATAAATAAAAAAAAATCAGCAATGGCATTTTCTAGACACAAAAATGTGTTTTTTTTTATACTTGCCTCACATTCTAGTGGTAATATGAAGTGAAACAAAACAAAACAACTTCAAATTGCCTGATTTTAAGTCCATAACCTAATCATTAACATTACCTGAACAGATTTACCAGCATTCCCCTTCCCTGTAGTTTCTAAAATATCATATCAAATATCAAAAGCTTTAGTAAAAATAAAAAGTTCATGAAGTGAGAGAGCACTGTTCTTAATATAATCAATACGAGGTATGCTATAGTTTGCACGCAGGCTACAAAGCTCTTTTTTTTCCTTGCCAAGCGTTTGATGGGGCTTTCTATAGGATGTTGGATTGATTAGGCCCTGAGGCAATCTCATGGTGCAGCTCTGTCACTGTGCCTGTATGACTGACAGCTCTAATGATGTGCACAATCACCCGGCAAAGAAACAGCAGAGCTGCCAGAAGTTCAATTGGTCCAAACAAAGTCCAGAGTGTCGTCTGTTCCTCTGTAGGGACCTGAGGTAAATAAGAGTCTTTCAGGGATGACAAGACCATTCCATGCCTTTAGGCGTCCCTCGTTCAACCTTCTTCTTTAGAATATAGAGGATTTGATTGACAGCTCAGGCTGATCTCTGTCAGAAATTGTCAAAGAGACCAGTTAAAATCAAACACTGCCTTTGCTATTGATAAATAGTGATTCAAATGATTCTGGGTATCGTACCTGCATTTACCAGCATTATTCAACTCCCATGTCTGGGGCATTTTTTTCCCATGCATCCTACGTATCCATTTTTAAAAGAGCCATTCTCTCTCTTTTTCTTTCTTGCTCTCTGTGTTGGATGACGGGGGATGAAGAGCAGCGAAACCTCTAAAGGCTCATCATCACTTTGTTCTATTATTCACCAGCTCGGGCTTCAGAACTCGCTCAGGCCTCGCTCTGCTAACAGTAGGGGAGAGGGAGAGAGAATGAAAGAAAGAAAGAAAGAAAGAAGAGAGAGAGAGAGGGAGCTAGAGGGATCAAATTGTAGACAGACAACAAGTGAAATAAAAATCATAACAACACTGTACACAAAATAACCTTGTTCACAAAATAAACACATCCACAGTGCATGAAAAAGTGATTTGCTCCTCTCACACTAGATTTGGCTCGACATCGTTGCATGTTGTCTTCTTTAGTAGCTTTGCATAAGCAAAGGTTTATGTAGGGTAGCACAACTTTTTCACTTTCATACACGCTAAATATTCAAAAGGTTCTGTAAAATAACTGCAATAATGTACAGTATTGTTGAAACTGCAAAACAAATTTTGTAGATGTGATGGTTTTCTCTAAGGTGATTTATATAACTGTTTTTGAAATCCTTTGTTTCTGGGAATTCTGAAAAACATGGGCAGGGTTTCAGTACAGAAAATGTTTTTCTTATAAAAGTTAAGAAAGAGTAAAGATTGATGGAAAAACAGGATAATTTAATAATTGATATAGTATGAGAAAAAGACAGCGAGAAGTTTCGATACTGAAAATGTAATGTTTTATTCTATATTTTAAACACATTAAGCACATTCAGTAACTACTTTTTATTCAATAGTTAGTACAATGTGTAGTTACAGTGTAATAACGAGCATGTAACGTATTATACCATGTTAAAAAAAGGAGTTATAACTGTACTGTTTACTGAATGATCAACTGATACAATGGCTTTTTTTCTTTCTATTTTTCACAAGCACTTATTGGTACCAAATTTGTAGTTTGAAAGAAAACATGTTTGCTTTTACTTTGTAATTCTTTTCTCCCCACAGGCATTTAGCAGCACTTTGGTGATAAGGACCAGATGAGAGTTTAGCACAAACAGTACTGGATGCTTTGATGTGCTTTTAGATAAAGTTAAACCTACAGTGATGCCTACAGAAAACATATAGAAGCTAAAGTACACTCTCTCTTCTCTCTCTCTTTCTTTTACACATACACAGTGCTGAGGCACTCCCTGGGGTGTGCAAAACAGAAATCATGAAAGGACATGTTTGTGTAGCACTGTGGCACCTCGAGATTTGTACAGAGCTCGTAGACAGCTTCTGATGATCTTCTGATCTTCTCTAGTAAGGAAAAATTGGGTTTCAGAAACATATTATGGCACTTGCATAACCGGACTTCAGCAAAGACCAAACTTTCAGCTTTTTCTCATTTGAATAGCTCATGTTTAAAACTAATGTACAAAGTTGGCAAAGCTCCTGAGAGTGGCCTTCATGTTATCCAATCAACCCAAAACCAAAAAGGTCTAATCTGTAGTTCTTACATTAAGTAAGTTTTTTAAACCTATTTTCAAACTGAGTGCCATAAGATTCACATAAAATTCCGGTCTAGTTTTAATTTGCCGTTATAATATTTAATTTCATAATATAATATATAATTTGCTCGTTTTGGGTTTGAAACAGGCAGATGAATAGGACGGGGGTGTATGGAGAAGGATGATCCACTGTGGCGACCCCTAATGGGAGAAGAAGAAGAAAAATGTGCTAATTTCGATCAAGGCATAGGCCATTTCACCTCAACCCCTGACTCCACTACTGCTCACAGTCCACTTTTACTCTCAACAGACCAACATCTATTTAGCAGAGTGGATGCACGCAAGACAGCTGCTCCGGACGACATACTCAGCATGCGCTGGACAACTGGCACAGGTCTTTACTGACATTTTCAGCCTGTCACTGGTCCAAGCCACGGTTTCTACATGCCTGAAGACTACAACCATCATACCAGTGCCTAAGCATTCAGCTGAAGAATGCCTGAATGAATTTCACCCAGTTGTACTCACCCCTATTGTTACGAAATGCTTAGAGAAACTGGTTCTGATTCCTCTCTCTGCGGGCCTACCACCTACACTGGCCTCATGCCAGTTTCCATATCACCAGAATAAGTCGACAGAGGATGCAGTTTCCCACCTGGTTAAAAGCAACACCTACATCAGAATGCTGTTCATTTACTTTAGTTCTGCGTTCAATACAGTCCACCATCACCCTACTTAACTCAACTCTACATCTATCTATCTATCTATCTATCTATCTATCTATCTATCTATCTATCTATCTATCTATCTATCTATCTATCTATATCTTATAACCTTCATTCATCTGAAAATAAGTTCCACTAGATTTTAAAGTGTGCTTGTGGAGATTTGTGCCCATTAACCACAAGGGTGTTAGTAAATTTAAGTAGTTCGTCCTAACGGTGTTCTGTAGAGTTGACATTAGAGCTCTGTAGCAGGAAACTTAAGATCTTCTACTCAAATTCAGGTAAGCCATATCTTAATTGAGCTTGCTCTGTACATAGATCACTGGTATGATAGAACAGGGTTTGGGTATATTGAACCAAATAGGTTTGCCTTCATTCACTAAATCTTGGGTGACATGACCTGTTGCTGGTCAACCAGTTGTCTTTCCTTGAACCACTTTTTGAAACTTGCAATTTTGGAGATGACCCATTGACCTGTCAAAGTCAGTTCCTTACACTTTTTATGCTTCCACATCAACAAGAAGAACTGACTGCTCTCTTGCAGCTTAATAAATACCACCCCTTGCATACCATTATTGCAAGATAATCAATGTTAGTCAATTCACATGTGGTTTCAATGTAATGTGTTTAATGTTTAAGTCAAGTTACATCCAAAATAAATTTTAATTTCAACTGAAGCAAAAGAGCATCTCTGACATTTTGACAGCTGGCATCTATTTACAAACTACACAAACTGAACTGATTTGTCCTTTTACATACAGCACTGTGTGTGGAAATTATGCTAGCTAGGGTTCTAGACTTACATGTTTTTTATTACTGTGTATTACTGTGTAAGATTGTTCCTTATTCAAACTTTTATTTTTTTTTACAGGACAATAGTTGAGAAAAAAAACAATAAAGTATATTATAGCATTATATGCCATTTTATGATTTTAAATGGCATTTTTATAGCCAAAAAAGGACTTTTTTATTTTTCAGAAATCACATCCTTTTTCTATGCAAAACATTCATGAAGTGTGAACAGTTTCTATTCTATTCTATTCTATTCTATTCTATTCTATTCTATTCTATTCTATTCTATTCTATTCTATTCTAAAGCAATGTGTATGAGGTTGAATATATTTAATGGCATGCCACGTCACACCAGTCACACACTGTTTAATGTTAATTTAATTCTGTTTTCTGTGTGTTTCATCGTCAAGCTTTTGTTGTTGTGTACATGTTGTCATGTGTGTGTGCATGTAATTTAACACGTGTACCACAGCCTCTTTTGTACTCTCGAAGTTTTTGCTTTGTTTTCACTGTACTTTCCACAAAAATCTGCACTTTCATTCACACTCCTTTACAATTTCACTGACAATGAATAAACATACTACTCAAATTTTCTTTATTCTATTCTATTCTATTCTATTCTATTCTGGCTGCTTTATTTCACTCATACACTTCTATACTATTTGACTTTAAGTAAATGTAATATCTTGTCTTCTACTCTAATATTTATTTTTTATATTCTGTTCGAATTATCTATTTTTCTATTTATTTATCCTATACTGTATTCTGTTATATTCTATATTTGGTTATATTCTATTTTTTTTTTCTATTTATCATCATAGTGTTTGCTAATTTATTTTATTCTTTTTAGGTAAATTCCTAAAAAACATACACACACACACACACACACACACACACACACACACACACACACACACACAAATCAATACTAACAGGAAAACATGTGTTTTGAAGTAAATGAAAAATGTGTGGAAATTATTGTTTATTGTTATTGAGTATTTGAGCAAATTGATTTTTGCTCAAGTATTGATGCCTTTTCACTCGCTTGAGAAATTGTGCCAGAAATTACCCTGAGCATGAAATAATACTATTTATCCTTAGTAACAGTGAAACAATTATACAACAGATAGATTTTATTACGCATTCATATGTGTCCTGTGCTATGGTGAATTTCTTACAAATTTTTAACATGGTCCAGTTTTCTGGGACTTTACCTAAAGCTAAAAAACTGAATAAAATAACATGCACCCTGGATGAAACACTTTGAATTAAAATTAATATTATTTGAATTACTTTTAACTATTAAACATCTGTCTAGGTAGGTCGAAATCGAAGATTGTAAAAGTACTTTTAGACACATAAGCCATCTATATAAAATATACTATTCTTTTGATCAGTTTTTATGCAGTATTCTTTTCCTTTTTATTTGTTGCATAGAACTTGTGCTCAGAAATGAACAAACATGATTCATGATGAACAGGATGTTACTGACCCCTTCTGGAATACAGAGGGAAATAAAGAGCAAGAAAACAAGAAAAATGCACTTAAATAAATGTTTGGTGTAAATGTGCATTCTGTCTGGTGAAAGGAAAGTGGTAATGTGTCACCTACATATTTTTGTGGTTCTGACGGAAAATTAAAACATTACTTTTTTCTACAGTATTGCTAAAAGAATTACAAACATTAAAGCATTACAAAAACAGCTGTTTTTTTTCCTCATGATTTTCATTCTAAGATATTTTTGTATACATTTACGCTTTGGGTTCTATGGTCACATTTTGACAATATTAATGAAGCATATAATGACCTATTAAAACTTGATGGGGTTTTCGTTTGTCCTCTTCTTGAACACGTAGAATGAATCACATGCAGTACATACAGTATGCATACAAAGAACAGGCATACAGTATGAGACTTTTTGCTGGACTTCTGCTGTTAGTGCACTCTCTGAGACTCAAAGCATTCCCGATGGAGAAAAAAACTTTACCACTTTCACCTGCAAATTTAATTGAAACATGTTTTAAAATTAATAGAATTTTGCAATCAGGCACTTAGCAGCAGCTCCATTGTTTAGTTAATAGTGATCTCAGTGTTGTTGATATGGTGGTTGCATTGTAGAGGAAAACAAATTAAACCAGGTCAGGGAATAGCTGCTGAGAATAACAGCTACAGTGATTTACACAGATACTCTTTACAAATGTAGTGAAGAGAAAGAAATCTCAGAAAATGTCAACACCTTGAGGCAGGTGGACCAAATATAGTTTCATTTTTTCAGACAAAAATTAAAGCTAGAGTAGGCACAGGCTTACAGATTTTGACAGACGACGTTCAGCTGCTGCTACATGCCGATTGCTGAAGCAGGGGGTATAGTATTCCTAATAAAGCTGCTGGTCAGTGTTCATTCATAGTATTTAGTTTCAGAACAACCATATTTATGAGACCTTTTCAGGCTCACAATTGTTCCATTTTGTTCCTGTCCCTGTTCAGTGTGGAATGTTTTTTTCTCTTTAATAATAATTAATAACTAGGACCACTTTGTATCATTTAAAACTATACAGTTATATCAATTTTGCTGTGTCCCTACCAGCATTTGCTCACACTATAAAGCATTGTGGAAGAAAGAAAACAATCAGGTGCTGTTTTCAGAAGGATGAAACAAGAAGAAACTAAATGAGGAAGTAAACAGAAACCAGTTTTGGCTTTACACTCTCAAACTACAGCCAAGTTCATTTTCCCATGCTCAATTAAACCATGTCTGTCCACAAATTTGCTCCCAGGCTGTGAATTATTTAGAGATGAATTATTAATAAATAATAACTGGAGGCCCGGGGGAGCAGAGGCCTGGTCAATTAGGAGAGGAAAGTGTGAGGAGTAACAGCAGGGGATCTGAACATTAACACACACTGTTCATTAACACTCAGCCATCAGACACAACTACTGCCTCAATATAATTCAAAACTGCAGCCCGTTCAACGCATCCCTCTCACTGTCTTCTCTCTCTCTCTCTCTCTCTCTCTCTCTCTCTCTCTCTCTCTCTCTCTCTCTCTCTCTTTTTATCTTCCTTCCCTGTCTTTTTTCTCTATTTTCCCTTTTGACTTGCATTCCATTTACCTTTGTCTCTTTCTTTCTCTCTTCACAGTGTTATTCACTTTCTCCCTTTTCCCATCACCCCATATTTTCCTATCCTACCCCCTGTTTTTCTATCTTATATTTTCTGTTTTTATCTTCCCTTACCTCACCGCTTAACCACTCTTTCTTTTTCCTCCTCTCCTCTACACCTCCCTCTCCTCTACACAAAAAGTGTTACTACACATTACACACTACTCTTCATCTGTTTTTCTCTTTCTTTCTCTCTACTTTATTCTTTGGCTCGATCCACCCATTCGCCCTCCCACTCCTTCTCTTGATCTTAATTTCTCTATGTCTCTTGCTTTCTCTCTCTTTTTCTCTCTCTTTCTCTTTTTTCCTCCTGTTATTGCTGTGTCTCATTCTTATACACACATTGAGATAATTATAAAGAATTTGACACATAAATCACTGTGCCGCTCTCCAAAGCTCTTTGATGTTCGTAATCAATCTGACATAATTATATGTTTCTTAACTAAATCAATGAGTGCAGAGGGATGCTTGGCTCAGTGTGTGTGTGTGTGTGTGTGTGTGTGTGTGTGTGTGTGTGTGTGTGTGTGTGTGTGTTCGTTAAATAGGAGGTGCCATATGCTAGCTGCTTTGAAGTGCTTTGCTGGTGATATCATCATTACTATGATTAATGTGCTAAAGCACTTAGTCTTTGTCGCAGTGTTTAATTTTGCACCGTTTATGACACTAATGTAGGCCACATTAAAACACAAAGCCTGTGGCTCATCACTCTGTTCAGAATTTATTACATGACCAAAACTGCATCTAGACAGCCTTTTTACTTGCACAGTCCATGGGATGTCCATGTGCCACTAATGCTTCAGTAAATAATTTCACATGGAGGCTGTTGATTTGGACCCAAGAGCTACAACAAAAAACAATAATATTAATAATTATTATAATTATAATTATAATTATTATTATAATTATTATTATTATTGTGCAGTTCAGGATTCTGCACAATGAAAAACACAAACATTTACAACAATATAGCACTTACTATATACTCGCAAACGTTTTTTTTTTTCGGTTGCACTGGTTCTGGTAATATCTTTTCATGGTAAAGATTCTAACAAATTATATTTCAGCCATCACGTCAGGTACATGTTGCTTGAAGCCTATGCTTTAACCAATCAGATTTCAAGTTGGCAACACCGGGGGCCATCCAGTAGGCGTCCAATAATGTCAACATTTCCCTGTCTTTTTAATTGAATGGGCCAAGAGTGTGCTAGTCAGAGCTATCAAAATGCATCTGTAGCAAACTGTTTTAACTTTAACAAGTTTAAATATGTTTGTGTGGATTTAATAGCTGTTTTTTTTATTCCACAGAAGCTGAAAGACGAGAAGAAACTGATTTGGGTGCAGATACACTTACAAGAACATTTACAAGACAGACTTTTTATGAAAAGCTGGACTTTGTAAGGAAAGGTCGAACCTATGAATTAACCTATGAATTTCTAGCTATGCTGATCTTTGTTTTTTTTCTTTTTATTGCTGTTGAAAAATGCCACTGTCAATCATATTGCCTTCTTGACAGGGATGCCTTGTTAAAGGTGTGTTTTCTTTGTTTAGACATTATGTTACTCAAATGCTGCATAAAACCCCCACTTTATAATAATCAGCAGGTCCAATGGCAATGTGGATAATGCCAAAAAATGTTAACTGAAGTATAATAAAATGTGCCAGTGTGACTATTAGAGAATGAATGGTGCGGTATCACACTGAACCACAAGAGGGCACTAAATATTTGTGAGAACCTGATTTCATTATTTTACGGTACTTCAATCTCACACACGTGAACTCTTGAATGAATGATGTGCCTTCTGGTGGCAACTGACTCTATCATTAATTTAATTGTCTCACAGCAATAAATCTGTATTTTCAACAAGTTAAAGAATGTAAAAAGATGATTTACATAACACTTCATTTATAGCCTAACCCTAACCAAGATCACTGTTAAAATCTATAGAATTTCAAGTTTACAATGGAAAATGAGGTCTCAAACTGATTGTAAAAATCTTGGTTTCTGTCCTCTGATCTGAGATAAAACTCACTGTATTAAATAAACCAGAGTCTTGTCATCTGTGCACTCTCGTAATTGTCTTACAGGCAATCTTTTTTTTCTTCTTTCGGTTGCTCCTGTCAGTGGTTGCCACAGCAGATCTTCTGTCTCCATACCCCCTGTCCTCTACATCTGCCTCTTTCAAACAAACTACTGTACCTGCATGTCTTCCCTCACCACATCCATAAACTTCCTCCTTGGCCTTCCTTTTTACCTCCCTTCTCTCGGCTCCATCTTTTGCATTGTTCTACCGATATACCCCATGTCCCTCCTCTGCACATGTCCAAATCATCTCAATTGGGACTCCCTTCCCATGTCTCCAAAATGTCCTACATGTGCTGTCCCTCTAATAAACTTGTTTCTAATCCTGTCCATCATCGTCACTCCCAATGAAAATCTCAACATCTTCAGCTCTGCTACCTCCAGCTCCACCTCCTGTCTTTTACTCAATGCCCCTGTCTCTAAATCATACAATATCCAGGTCTCACCACAGTCCTATAAACTTTCCATTTCACTCTTGCAGATACTCTTCTATCACAAATCACTTGTGCTATCACTCTTCCCCACCCACTCCACCCTGCCTGCACTCTTCTTTCACTTCTCTAACACACTCTCCATTAATTTGCACTGTTGACCCCATGTACCTGAACTCCTCCACCTTCTCCACCTCTTCTCCCTGCAACCGCACCACTCCACTGCCCTCCCTCCCATTCTCACACATGTACTCTGTCTTACTCCTACTGACTTTCATTCCCTTTTTCTCCAGCACATACCTCCACCTCTCCAGGCTCTTCTCAACCTGCTCCCTACTCTCAACACAAATCACAGTATCATCCACAAACATCATAGTCCGTGGAGACTCCTGTCTGACTTCGTCTGTCAACCTGTCCATCACCACTGCAAACAGGACACAAAGATAACCTGAGTAAATACAAAATGAAGTTTTTTACATGATAATTTAATTCATTTAGGGAAAAAAATGTCTCAACTTGCCAGGCCCAATGAGTAATAGTATTCATCTTTGGTGGAGACCTTACCTTGTAACCTTACATTACTTTAAAATTTTTAAGGTCAGTACCTGCTCCATTGCTGATTCAGAATTTGCTAAACAGTATCAGAAAACATGGTTCATATGTACCTTTTTGCCTGTAAGTTTTCTGAACATTTTCCCCTTATAATAGGTCAAATTAGCTAAACAAAAAACAAAAAAAAGTTTCATGTGAATTTTTTGTGGGAGAGGGTTTTGCTATTAAACTAGTTTGCATGTGACAAATGCTATTTGAAGTAACTAACGTTTTTCTTACTTTTCTCCATAGTAAATTTCCTTGTTAAGCTTCTGTCAGGTGTGTTTAAAACTGCCAGAGGTTACAATATTTATCTCTGTTTTTAGCAGCAATTTTACATGGAAATGTTGCATAATCTCTGAATCCTCTGGAAAATTAGTCCTGTTCAAATGTGTGACATTTGTTCTGCCCTTTTAACTATTATGAAATCTGCATACATTTGTCTGGAATGATTACAGCTTACAGAGGCAATCAGATGTCTGAACATGCCCAGCAATCATTGCACAAACAGAAGTAGTATAAGTTCAATTCAATAAAATATTTTTTTTATTTGTATAGCGCTTTTAACAATAAACATTGTCTCAAAGCAGCATTACACAGATAATGTGGGGATAAAAATTAACAAGATTGTCTTTATAAGTGTACGTTTGTCCCTGATAAGCGAGCCGGTGGCAACTGTGGCAAGGAAAAACTCCCCGAGATGGCATAAGGAAGAAAACTTGAAAGGAACCAGACTCAAGAGGGAACCCATCCTCATCTGGGTTGCACCGAATGTCCATTCATTGCATATATATACAATGTTGTAGGGTACAGTGATGGTGATCAGAAGCAAACTGTAGTCCTGAGTCAATGTAGCAGACTGTAAACATTAACTACAGTCCAAATCCATCTCGTTCTTACTTTTATGGAACAACCCAAGGCGTTGATAAAAAACTGTCCCCAACTGCAAAGAGTGGCCTCCAATTGAAGAGGACACTATCCAGGGGCAGGCCTGGACGAAGTGGGAAGATTTGAGGAGGGAAGAGGGGCAGGAACAGTGGTGAAGCATGTTTAACTCGACGAGAGAGAGAGAGAGAGAGAGAGAGAGAGAGAGAGAGACAGACAGAGAGAGAGAGAGAGAGACAGAGAGGGAGAAGAGGGATGAAAAGATGTTATGTGTCCTAACTGTTGTTTAAAAGTTAAGGACACTGTGCAGTTGGGACTCCGGCAAGACTCGCTATGGCAGCATAACTAAAATGGAGAACCAGAAACAGTGACCGCAAACACAGACATAAGGGATCTCTGGGATAAGAGACTACCCACCACACCATCGTCAACAAACCTGAGTGACCGTGTGATGTCAGCATACAAATATCCCAGTTTTTCTGAACACTCTTAATCGATGAGCCCTCCAGATCTGCTCCTTTACTGATATTTACTGATAAAACACTTATGTTTTCAGACTTGACTTGACCACTGATTGGAAGGCTGTTCCATAACTGTGGGGCTTTATAAGAGAAAGATCTGCCCTATGCTGTAGTCTTCATTATTTGAGGTACCAACAAGTAGCCTGCACTACTTTTGATCTAAGTTGGCGTGGAGGATCATATTGGTACAGAAGTTCTCTCAGCTACTGTGGTGCGAGACCGTTAAGTGCTTTATACTTCAGTAGTAGTATTTTATAATCGATGTGAGATTTAATTGGGAGCCAGTGTAGACTGATTAAAACAGGGGGTGATGTGGTCATATTTTCTAGATCTAGTGAGGACCATTGATGCTGCATTCTGAACTAACTGGAACTTATTTATGCACTTTCTCGAACACCAGACAATAAAGCATTACAGTAGTCTATTCTAGATGTTACAAAAGCATGAACTAGTTTTTTTTGCCTACTGTACCGACATCATATTTCTAATTTTAGCAAAAATCGCTAAGGTGAAACAAGGCGATCCTGGTAATAATATTCACATGAGCCGCAAAGGAAAGACCAGAGTCAATTTTCACACTAAGTTTTTTTGACTGCTGTACACACTGAGATAGAAACACTATCCAGAGATGCTACATAATCTGAAAATTTACTTCAGATCAGAAGGACGTTATCAAGCATCCACTGTCTAATGTTCTTTACACACTTCTCAACATTTTTAAGATCTCTTATCTGGCTTTGCTGAAATATACAGCTGTGTATCATCAGCATTGCAATGGAAGCGAATACCATGTTCATGTCTAATTTCACCCAGAGGCAGCATATATAAAGAGAAAAGCAGTGGGCCTAAGACAAATCCTTGCAGAACACCAAATTTTACCTAAGAGAGTTTGGAGAACTCACCATTTACATCAACAAACTGATAACGATCAGTCAAATAAGACCTAAGCCTGGAGAGAGCTGTTCTCTTTATTCCAACAATGTTCTCAAGTCTAGCAAGCAGGATAGTATGATCAATGGGTTTCAATAAGGGACAATTCAAACACAATTTGGCCAAATGCTGTTTATGTGGCTCTTTATTATACATCTTTACATATTACTGAAAAACATGGTCTGGCCTGTAGAATGATGATATCGCAATAACTTTGTAACTATAGTTAAAATTTTGAAGTAGGAAGTGAAACAGAACAGTGGAATTATACATATAGTAAAATGCCCCAGTGTGCTTATGGTAAAAGATCTGTAGATCTATGTGCTGTGACAATAAACAAACATACTAAACTAACTAACATTTCCATTATTTCAACAAACTATTCAGTGATATGTTGTTGTAATGTGGTCAAGACCTGCCTGGAAATACTTTAGCTGCATTAAAACAGAAAAATAATAGCATGCCTAGAATATATACCTGTTGTGTAGGTATGTGAACTTTAGAAAAAAAAACTGTATATACAGTATACACTTTTGTATTAGGTTTAAGCTAAAATAACTGCAACCTTTTTAAAACATAAAAAAAACTGTGTATGACCATAGCACCCCTGTGTATGACCACCACATTGACATACATACATACCTAAACACCTACACCTTTCCAGTCATATCTCCTATTTTACAGACTCTTCTGTTAAGTTCTCTGGTAGGAGGAGCATAAGGAAACAAAAAAACGGTTGAGGAGAAAATCATTAATAGAGAGGATGGTGAAAATCCTATTCACACACTCACCATGCTCTGCCATACATCTTGCCAGTATATAACTGAAGAGAATATCTTGAAGTAGTGCTGCAACTTGTTGTTACTTGATTTTTCTCCAGTCATGCTTGCTTTAAGGACAGTCTTCAAACTGTATGGATTTTACCACAGTCTTCCACAGTATAGTTCTGCCCTTTTAACAAGCTCTAATCCACTGAAAACGGTAAGATTTCCAGCAATGCATTATTATTTACTAAGAGTAGTGTCTTATATCATGAGTTATTAGATACATTCTGAATTGTTATAAATTATTCGATTTTGTATCTGAAACATTGTTTAGGATTCTTTTTGTGTGGAATTAAAACAAATAACAAAAAATAACTTTTGCTACACTTTGACATTTTATTTTTACTTTTCTGTCTCCTGTGGTGAATTTGAAATAACTACTTTCAATGATTCATTTTTTAAATAAATAAATATCTGTGCATAAAAACTTTTTTTAAAAATTCATTTTTTTATGGTTGCTTTTTAACATTTTTATTTTTTGTGTAATTATAAGTATGTGTGTTTTATTTGCTCTATTTTTGTGTGTGTTGTATTCTTGTTTTCCTGTATGTAAAGCGCCTTGAGAAGCTATTTTAAAGGTGCTATATAAAAATAAAGTTATTATTGTTATTATTATTATTATTATTATAATACAGGACAAGTGCAAAATGATCACAATTCAGCAAAGCAGCCTTGCTGTAAAATCACTCAGATATAATTATATAAATTTTTTTGACCAAAAGAACGGGAAAAACTTTAAAACTTTTTTTAATGCCTGGACTGTTACTCTGAGATAGTATTGATTTATCTACTCACTCCAAAAACACTCCACTATCAAATATAAATATCACTCAAACACATCATGTACAAACATGCCTCACTCATTGCTTAAGTGAGGGGTTGAATCGCCCAAGTAATTTTTCAGTTTCAATAAGCCAATTCCTATTGTACCTTCTGTGCAGTGTACATTCCAGTTCTTGGCTGACAGGTCTGTAACCTGATCTGCCTTGTAGGATCAACATATGCATTCTGAGATGCTTATCTTCACAACATGGTTGTATAGAATATTTGAGTTACTATAGCCTATAGCCTTGACCTGGTCTGATTGCAGTCCTTTTACCTTATTAACAAATGTGTTGCCACTATGGTCCTCTCTCATCCATACCTTGGTAAAGAAGGCCCAGCAGCATCTGTTCCAACTTAGGCACAGAAGAAACTTTTAACTGCTCTTTGAGGTGCTCAGGAACATTCACACCTGCACCACTGAGAAGTTCCTGAATAATAAAAATAAGATACCCTGGTTTGGAAAAGGCATAAAGGGTGGTACAATCCACCAAACGTACCATCCACACTAAACGGCCTGACCTGCAGTTTTATATTTTCAGAAAATGGAACTGGACCAAAACCAGGAAGATAGTGAATGACCTCAGTTTTTTAAAACAGGAAACTGTTCTATCCGCTGCGGTAATGTTAATGTTTCCGCTTTGCTGATTTGATTTTGGAATTGATCCAAGCAGGATAACGATTAAATGTCTGAAATGGTATGTCTTGAATAGCTTCCTAGCTATTTTTTTTTGCCATAATTCATCTGCTGGTCTCTGCATCCATCTATATTTGTATTTGTTACTGCAATATACCAAAAAGAAATGGCGTTTCGATTCTGAAATTGATCCACATTGGATCAAGCTTACACTAAGATCAAATAATCAAATCTTAAGTTGATTCCCTTTTGTTCAAAAGATTAATTTCTTATATACAGTTTACAATAAATTAGCACTGGACAATATTTGTAAGTTCTAGCTTCTTAACAGTATTGCGTTATATTACACTGAGGTTTACAGACATGCTAACTGACTTATGTAAATGAAGTTTGCAGACAAAACATATGGATTTATTTAGGATGATCACAAAATCTAAATTAAATATAATAAATGAAAATGAAAGCAAAGTTTTTGATGGAATGGCATGCTTCCACTTGTGTTCTTGATCAAAAACATTCTTACCTGAAGTTATTCTGACTGATGAAACATTTCCTGATAATGGAACCTAAAGAGAGGTGTCTCAACGTGATGACTTACCATTTAGTAAGAATGGCCTGTGGCACAATTTCAATGAAATGAAAAACTAATATTATGAGTCTTCCTTCCGGTTTCAGGTTGCATTATGGTGAGGAAAGGGTTGTTTTGATTAACATAGGAAATTAAATCTATTATTAAGTTATATAACAGTTGTTTTTTTAATATATTGTCATGAACTGACCTTAATGCAGCAAACACATTTCTATAAAGATGCTACAAAAAGTGTTAAAATGTGTTTTTGTTTTTTTATCTTTGTATTTTATTATTCTGTGAAGCAGAATACATGAAAGGGGATTCCTTTTCCAATGATTAACATATTTTGCTAAATATATTATTATAAATTGTTTTGTACTCTAACAGAATTTCTTATTTTATTAAATTATCAGAGCGAACTGGGCAATGAGATTGATCTCTTGGTAAACTTCATTAAGTGACAGTAACCCACCTCAAATGTTCACATTAAATCACTGTCCTTTTTCACATAAAATCCAAGCCACAGAAGGAAGTCCTAATTTAGAGGAGATTATCACACATTGCTTCATCCCCTCACATTTATTTTAGAGCCCTTATATCCCTGCTCACTTTCACCACAACTTTTACATTTATGACTTTGAGAGATGCCTAATCCATAGCAAAGAAGATTGAACTCAGCATGATGTTCAGCCACTTTAAGTAAATCATAATGCCTTATGGGGTCTCTAGTACCTATTTTTGTTCCAGTACCTTACTAAATATGTGCTGAGAATAAATAAATAACATGCTGAGCAAACATCTCAATGCTTAAATCAATTATTCTTAATTTAACCCCATTCATGTCTGACCATGTGAAAATATTTAATAGTTTTACACTGAAGGTGTGTATTCTAAAATTTCTCACCCCTCCAAACCATTTGTTGTAGAAGTGGACACTTCTGAGTCTTAAGCAGTAGGTGTTTTGGTCCAGAAATTTAGAAATAGCAAATTACACCCACCATCATCTCTAACCTGCTTCTATAATCACTAACATTACAGTACAGCAGAGATGGCAAAAATACACACATTCTTCACTGAAGTAGAAGTAAGGATACTCATGTTTTGAAAGACTAAACAGCTACTGTCTGTGGTGTGTGTTAGCAAGGAAATGATACACCAGCTGCACAACGAAAAAAAATGTTGATGGGCAGAAAACGTAAAAATATTCGATCATGTCACCAAAAAGATTCAAACTAAAGTAATGAGGGTGTTTTGAAAATGTAAGAAGTAGAAAGTAAATATATTTGTGCCAAAAATTAAACGAGTGAAAGTAGAATTTTGTGCAAACAAATTAATTGTGACGTAAAATACTGATACTAGAAAAATTTACTTAAGTACAGTAACAAAGTATTTGTACTTCCTTACTTCTCATCTCTGTAGTACAGTAATGTAAACCCCATATTGTTCATTTAATGTGTTACATTGGCACAAGCAACAAGTACTACTATGTTGCGACCCTGCAATTTGGACTTGTTTGAGAAAAATTATCATTGCGCTGCCTCACATTACATACCCTAACAAACTGTACAGTTAATGACTTTATCTTTATTTATGTAGCACCAGCACACCATGACCAATTCCTTGTATATGCAACCCAGTTTAAGCAGTTATTTGCTATGATACTTGGCAATAAAGATGATTCTGATTCTGTAGCTTAATTTCCAAAAAGTAAAAACATCAGGGCACTGGCTAGAAGGCACAACTCAATTTCTCATCAGACACTGTACTGTCTACAATATGTGTCTAGAATGTGGGATATTGGATAATAGATTGATCTACAACATTTGTTTTCTGTATTTTCAGGTCAGCTGGTGCAGTTTTCCAGTTGCCTGTTGTAGCACTGTATCGCCATCCAGTGGTAATCTTTCTACATGACAACTTGCTTTATCATTAAAGCTTATATTGTGCATACACAAGTAGGGATGCAACCAACAAATCTTTTGATCGATTAATCGATTAATTCAAAGATAATTTTTCTGATGAATCAATATTCGTACAAATAATTTTGATATTTTGCTTATTATAACTATATAAAAAATTAATTTACTCCTGCCATGTTGTTACTTTCTGTAAAAACAAACAAACAAACAAAAAATGTATACAAGGTAAAGAAATTTGTGTAAATCAACATTTGTGTTGGTTTTAATGATTATTGACAACCATGCTTAAAAAAATCTATATGAAATATAAATAAACATTGTTTTGACCATGTTTTGTTTACAAATACACAGTTGTTACACATGTTTAGTTTTGATTATATAAGCATTTAGAATCTAAAATTAATTACATTTTGTATAATAATTACATAAAATGCATAAATTAAATATACAAACATTGAAAACAAGCATTTGAATGTATAAAAGCCAAAAAAACATCATGCTTGAAAACAGATAAGTTAACTGTAGTGGACAAATGCTATAAAAAGAGAATGAAATGAAGAAGTGAAGCAAGCTAACAGGCTTGATTTAAAAGAAAGAACAAACATATGCATTGGGAAACAAACGCATAAGCATTCGCTAAAAAACAAGAACAGTGTCTAAAAAATTATCATTTACTGCCGCTGTGATTTGCTACTTGTAGATTTTGTGTTTGACTGTTTAAATTGAATCCATCACTTTGTTGCGAGCGAGGTGATGCTAGCAAGTCACAACAGAAACAATGAGACTGTCCCGAGGTTAGTAAACAAACAGTTTACACAATAGTGCTTAATTAAACTATAAAATTTTCACATGAAAATAAGGATATACAGTGTTTACTTACCGTGCTGATATTTCGCCTTTATCTGTGACATCAGTGTGTTTTCTTTTCATGTGCTTGTGCATCACTGTGGTAATTACATGCCACACAAGTTTAGCATTGCATAACTTGCAGGTTACAGTCTTCTTTGTTGCATTTAATATAAAATGCTCTAATGCATTGGATGCACATTTTTTCCTGCTGCCAGTTGACTTGTACTACTCTCCGATATTTTGCAAGTGTCTGTGTTATCTTAACCCTCATGCTAACATGTAACTTTCGCAGCCCAACTGATCGTTAACAGCATTTTTATAATAATATTTTTTTACTGAAAACTCTTGATTTTATCGATTAGTAATTGCAACCCTATATACAAGTATACAAAAATTATTACTTATGTTGTCTGATGTATCGTCCATGCTGTAGATCTTTCAGTGCACTACAGACATGGCCGCCCTGCACTGGCTTTACCTCTGCCTTTCAGACAGGAGAAATGTCTATTCCTCCTAAGACCCATGGTCTCAAATGTCAGTGACTTTATTCAGATTATCAAAAGAGAGGATTCAGAAGTCTCAACAGTTTCTGTACTCACCAAAGGTGCACACACACACACACACACACACACACACACACACACACACACACACTCAGACACACACTCAGACACACATGCAGTCAGCAGGCCACACACACACACACACACACACACACACACACACACACACATCTTTAGAGACAAACACATTAGCTTTAGTAATAAGCATTGTACAGGTAAAAGTTCAGCATTTACTATATAATTATATTAAATTGTTAAATTATTTTCAATAGTAGTAAAAAATTTTTCACTTGTAATCATCAAACAGGGCATAAAAAGGCACTATTAATAACAACTAGAGACTATATGCAAAAATTGTAAGAAATTAAACTCTAGGGTTTGACCTAACATTGTTTTGTTGCTCATATAAACAGTATACCATTAAATGTCTTGAATTTTTTATGCTCTTTGTACATAGATGGGGTAGAAATGACCTCCAATACATCTATGTGCACTGTTCTCAGCAAGGACTTCCAGCTGTGTATCAATGGAGTCATCTACAATGTCCAAGCAGCACCAACAGGTATACACCCATAGCACCTGGTATATTTTTTGCCCAATAGCTTCAGCATTGTAAAGTTTGCATTCTGATTAGCTTTCTGTACTACCATGCAAATGTTTACAACAATGAACACATTTAGTAAGTAAACATGTATAGATAGTAGGTGCAGATTTAGGGTTCATTAGTAGTAGTTTAAGTAGTTAAAATTTACAAACCAGAAAGTGCATGCTATAATTATAAAGTAAAAAAAAAAGACTGACCTGGTGATCAGCAAAGTGACAAATTGAAGGCCATGGAATTAAATATGAATAAAAACGTGAAGGAACCGGTATATATTTACATGCAAAAATATCAAAATGGAACTTGGTGCGAGAGTCGAACTATGAAAGAGTGCAACATGATGTGTTGAGAATTATGGATCCTGTAGTTTGTTCAATTGTTAGTAATGTCAACAGGAGGTATGGATGCAGTTCTATGAAAAGAAGTTGTATAGTTCTTCACATGGCCTTATTGCATGGGGGGATAACCAGTGCTTTGTTGCATTTAGTAAAGAAAAGTATGACTCTCAAGCAAAAGGTTCTCAATTACTTTCTGTCAGAGATGTATGGGAATTAGCAAAGGTTAGCATTGGAAAATATTTTGGATAGAAGATTAGCTATTTAACATTTAATATTCAGTTTACCATTTAATAGTTATTGGACTACTCTTACTATATATGCAACTTATGCTTTGTGTGTGTGTGTGTGTGTGTGTGTGTGTGTGTGTGTGTGTGTGTGTGTGTGTGTGTGTGTGTGTGTGTGTGTGTGAAAATAAGTGCCTACTGAAGCCCTGAGAAGCTTGGCAGACATAAAGGACATAGTGCACAAGTTGAACACAGCACTGAACCTGCCAAAGCATCACCTGATGCAGGAAATAAAGCTACGCCAGAAACTAAACATTCTAAAACAAGAATTAATTCCTCTAGAGCAGGTTATTATTGATGACTTTTTTTTAAAAGTTTAACTTTGTAATTTATACATTAATATATACATATATTAATAATCAAATATATATTAAATAATTTATAACATATATAAATATATTTTAAATGAACTTGTAATAAAGCGTTATTGCCTTGACCTTTTTTTTCCACCACATCAATGTACCTTCAGTTCTGCTTTCACTGATTAGAATGGATGTGGCATTACTGCAGTTTAAACTCACTTGTCAGTCCATACATCATGTTTTTCCCTAGCTAATTCTGTTATAAATCATAAATGATCAAATGTTTACAGTACTTTTTACTATGTTAATTTTTACATTTAAGATGTATAAGGCACACAGTAATAGCTTTGTATTATTATATTTTATGTTCTGCAAATTCTAGTCTATGTTTGAACACGCAATAAATTTTGTATGTGTTTAGATGAAGGCTAATCTTGACATTAGAGCTGAGCAAAGTTGTTCACATGCTCTATGGCTGGGTTTGGCTATTCTCTCAGTGAAGACTGGAGTCTGGCTCACATGGTCAGTAGCCTGGGAATTCTTGGAGCCTTTGGCTTACTTTATCACCTACTTCTTCAGCATGACAGTCTATACCTACTACATTCTCACCAAGCAGGTAAAAGACTGTGACTATCAGTGTCATAACAAAATGGGTGGATTGTGGTCAAGAAGAATTTAAACCCTAAACCAAGTGAACAGTATACACTCACTGGTCACTTTAATAAGAACTTTATATTGGAAAGGAGGAGGACTCGCTATATAAGTGAACCCAAGGTGGTGAAATCCTGGGCATGTGAGCAAAAAGATCTCTAATGTTGCAGGGACATTGAACTTTTAGCTGTAAGTTTGCATCCCTATTTCTTGCCCAGAGAGTTTGGGCACGCCATTGTTGTAATTGTTTACATGCCCCCAGGTGCCGACACAGAGGAAGTGTGTGACATCCATTCTGCTTTTGCTAGACTACAAACACTGCACCACGAGGCGCTTGTGTTAATCTCTGAGGACTTTAATCATGTTACTCTGGACAAAACACTACCTGCTTTCTCCCAAATGTGGACTGTAACAGTAGTGGAAATAGGACTACTGATTTACTGTATGCCAATTTAAAGAAAGCACACAGCGCCACCCCACTGCCTGCACTGGAGAAAGCAGACCACTACCTTATTCTGCTTCAGCCTCACTACAAACCAAGATTGAGGAGGCTACCCACAACCACATGCTCATTCAGGAAGTGGTCTCCAGTGGCTGCTTCAGAAATACAGACTGGAATGTACTGCAGGGGTCACACAGTAAAAACATTGAGGAAGTCCATCTCAGGAAGGCAAAGGAGCAGTACGAGAGGAAGCTGGAGCAGATGTTGCAGAATGACAGCATGAAGGAGGTATGGGATGATCACTGGATGTAGCTTGAAGCAGGGTGACACCATTGCAGGAGATGTGGGCAGAGTGAACCAGCAGAACTTTTTCAACAGATTTGACCACCTCAACTCATACACACCTCATTACATTGCACCCCCCACCCGTACTTCTACTATCTGTCTCTCACCCTGGAACCAACTGTAGCAAAGAGAATGCCCCTCCACCCACGACCATGGCAGCCTATGTGTGAGGAGAGCTAAAGAGGCTTCATCCTGACCTGGCCCCGATAGAGTATCTCCAGAACTACTCAAGGTCTATGCCCTTTTGCTGGGAAACCCTCTACAGTGCGTCTTTAGTGTTCCAATGAAACCACATCCTGGAGAGCTGAATAAATTCAGGCCAGTTGCCCTGATGTCTTATGTAATGAAGACCATGGAACGGGTGCTGCTGCACCATATGAAACAACAGGTCTGCCATGCCCTCAACCCTCTGCAGTTTGCATACCATGAGAAAGTGGGAGTGGAGGATGCCATTATCTACATGCTACACCAATCCCTCTCTTGCCTGGACAGTGGCAGTGGCTGTGAGAATTACATTTTTGGACTGCTCCAGTGCTTTCAACACCATCCAGCTGCTGCTCCTCAGAAATAAACTAACATAGATGTTACTGGGGTCACACCTAGTAGCGAGTATCACAAAATACCTGACAAGGCAGACCTCAGTACATGAGACTAGGGGACTGCAGGTCTATTACTGTGGTCAGCAGTACGGGAGCGCTGCAAGGAACTGTGCTCTCTTTGGTCCTGTATTAGGATTGGACAGGGGGAGGGGTACAGGGTACTGATCCAGGAATTCGTTGCTTAAACCACATGCAACTCAACACCACCATGATCAGGGAGATGGGGTTGGACTTCAGAAGGCCCAGGCCTTAACCCAGGATTTGGGTTAGGCTTAGGGTCCTCACTGTTCCTGTACTACACACTGTACACTATGCACCTTAGCACTCAAGTTTGCACAGGATTCTTAAAAAATACTCTGATTTGCACAGAACTCGTTAAAAACACTCTGGTTTTTTACAGGACTTCTTACTTTTTAACTTGTTTATTGCATTTAAATGCTTTAGTATTTATTGCATGCCTTATTGCCAAAGTTTGTTGATACGTTAAAAAATTGTAAATTTCCCATTGGTATGATTAAAATATCTATCTATCTATCTATCTATCTATCTATCTATCTATCTATCTATCTATCTATCTATCTATCTATCTATGTATCTATAAAAACCTTTGACTGGTAGTGTATGTGCATTTATGTAAATGAATGACTAATAATAGAAGCTTTAACACGTTAATTATAATTGCTAAAGACTAAATCTTAGCTTTTTCAATGGATTATGCTTGAAATGGATGATATGTAATTCTTTCCTACAGGCATTTGTTTACTCAGCTGTAAATGACAGACAGTTCCTGCATTACTTCTACAAAAGTGCCAAAAAACAAAAGTTCAACGTGGAGAAATATAACATTCTCAAAGACGAGCTTGCTTCGGTACATTAGAATTTATGACCTAAATTAACCTTTTTTTTTATTATTTTTTAAGCACTTTTTTCATAATCACTAGTTCTTTTTTTGTTGTGCTCTATTTATCAGGTGGAGGAAGACCTGAGACGTTTGCGGTACCCTAATAAACTTCAAATGCCCATGGAACAAATTAAACACAACAGTCATGTTGCACATCGATTATCATTATAACCTAATATTGGTGTCCTTTATAATTATATGGTCACAGCAAACTTCTTTTTTGTATCATGGAAACACTCTGTGATTCTAGGTTTGCTTGCTGCTTTCAAAGATGCCTTAAAGTGGACAGCTAAAAAACCTTTTGAAATTACTTTGAATGCTATCACTGAGAAACCATGAACACCACTGCATCAATATTAACAATCTTCTACAATGGCTTCTACAAATGCCATGAACAGACTTTTTCCATCACTGAACAGTTGATAAACCCGATAATGATGAAACCATAATGAATGAGTATCAATCACGCACACAAGAATTGAAAGAAGTTCTCTTCTGAGTCTGGCGCATTTTTTTTTCTATTTAAATTGCACTGTCAAACATTATCAATTATTTACTACTGTATTTGAAACAGACACACACATATGATCAGGTGGAGAACTGGAGTGTCCATAATCTTTACCTATGATTAAATTGCAGCTGAGTTGCTTAAGTACTTTATATTTCATAGAGTTTGTTTAAAATATTTTAAAGAAAACTTAACTTCTGTTTGAGCACTGTTTTTGTCACACTCACACTCTTTAGGTGGTGATTTTGAAGTTATTTTGACCTCATCTTTTGTTAGCAACAAGCGACCCAGCTATCATCAATTACAAAGCGAATATGTTTGTATATATATAAAGCAAATGCTTAAATATATAGTAGAACTCATTTTAGGGTATGAAATATTGTTTTGTTTACTTGTTGATTTGATGTCACTTGCTGAAGTTGGTTGAAAATGCCATCCCACATTCTTTTTGTAAGGATTCCTAGTTTGGGGGGGATTTTCTTTTTTCCTAGATGGAAATGGATGTTTTTTCAGTCCTGGGGTGGATTTAAGTACTTGTGCAATCAACTTTGTATTATTTGTTCACTGTTAAGTTTTAGTAAAGTTGAATATGTATTTATAAACTGTTATGTTTCACTTTTTGCTTCAGCATGTTATTTTATTAAAATGTTAATGCCAGTGGTGGTGTGTAGCAGTTTTTTGAAACAATAGCAGATGTGTATTGCTTGCCAGGAATTTAACAAGCAAATGTAAAATTTTTCTGTAAGCAGGGTTTTAATTGATGCAAACTTTCATTGTAATGGTGTCTTTTATTGTTTGTGTTTCCTTAGCTACAAGTTCATATGGAAGAGCGGAGCTTAATTATATACATTTAAATTTAATTTAATATATTATGCATCAATGTTTATTCAATTCAAATGTATTTGTATAGAGTTTTAACATCAGATGTCACAAAGCAGCTTAACAGAAATATACAGTCCTCGCCAGAAGCACTAGGTCAGGTCTGTAGTTTTGCTATATGTTGAAAACATTAAGACTTGAGGTTAAAAAAAAAGGAATACAAGATGAGAGACCACAGTGTAAGCTAAATGTTAATATAAGGTATGGAGGGCTTTAATTGTGATCTATTGTCTCATATTCATCTTTAATATTAAATAAATTAATTAGCCTTGCCACTCCAATACTTACAGAGGAGGCTTTAGATATAAATTTGGATCTGTTAATAACAATTTAATCAACCAATCTGAGAACACATGAAGAAATCTGAAAGGAACCAGATGTAATTTTTACTTGAATGGCTCAAAACACAGTTTTTTTTCTTGCTCTTATTTTGGTCTGTGGTTGCATTGGACGGCATACCTCATAAGAAAGTCTTACTGTCCGGATTTATTTCCCTGGACTACAATTCTTGCATCAACACATGACTGACAGTACGTCACTGATCACCTATTCTTTGTCACCCTTGATTAACACATGTAAGTCCCACATTTCACAGCACTTTTTGTCTTATGTTTGTCTTCCCATGCTTTTGATTGTTTCATGCTGTTGGATTGCTTATGCTCAGATTTATGTTTCATATGATCTATTTTTGATGTTTGCTTCACAGAGTCTTAGTTTTATAGCTTTGAAATTTCAGTAATCTGCACTTGCATATGATTATCTGCTTATAATGTGACACCCACATTCAAAGTGGGAATCATAAGCTTAATGGATGCCTTTGTGTTTTAGCTCATTTGCAATTCCCTTTGAATAAAAAAGTGCTAAATTAAATAACTATATTAGTGAAAAACCTTCATATACTAGCCCATACTTACATATATTACACTATATCTGCTCCATTTACAAACATAAACTCTAATTTCCCAAAATCTTAAACTACGAACTTGAAATGAGTGTCCACATGATCCATTTCCACATTCTATTTTCCTCTGTCTTCTAATCATCAGCATGAACACATGCCTAATATTGTGTTGGTCCCCCATTTTCTGCCAAAACAGTTCTGACCCGTCGTGCATTAACTTTTTCTGCAATTTGATTTATAGGAGCTCATCTGTTGGATCGGACCACACGGACCAGCCTTCGCTTTCCATCAATAAACCTTGGCTGCTCATGAACCTGTCGCCGGTTGAACACTTTTCATTTTTCTGGACCACTTTTGATAGATACTGACCACTGCAGACCAGAAATATCCAACAAGAGCTTCAGTTTTGGAGATGCTCTGACCCAGTCATCTAGCCACCACAATTTGGCCCTTGACGCTCGCCGATTTTTCTTGCTTCTAACACGTCAACTTTTAAAAAATGTTCACATGCTGCCTAATGAATCCCAGTTATTCACTTCACCAGTCATAAAGTTATAATGTCTAAACGTTATGTCTGGTTGGTGTATGTTCTCAATCAGAAAACTCTATAAATAATATGGACAAGCAAAATCTTTCTCATTTCATTCCTTTAAGCTTTGTGTACACAATTTCCTGTATTGATCCTCTTTTGTCATAATCCAATTACACTCATCTTCAGTCAAATGGAAAAGGCCATGTAATCTGATCTAGAGATTTATGCCAAGACTGATATTGAATCTGTTTATTAATGTTGTGATTGGTTTCTTAAATTGATCCTGGTTTAGAAATTGAGGTTAAGCTTTGAGCTCTAAGACTGAAAGGGTGTAAATATTATTTTTTACCACAAATAGTCCTTGTGCTAAATAGTACAATGCCCATTAGGGATCCAGAGTGCTTTAGGCTAAATTAATTTTAAAAAACGCAATAGCATCAATTCATCAAACGAGCCATTTTCACTATAGATTTTTGTAAATAAATTTCTCCTGATAATGTGTTTAAGAAACACACCTATTTTTGCTGCACTATGGTAAAGCCTTGTTCTTTTTGAGCAGGAATAGGTGCAATGCTAATTTATATAATGTATTTGTTTTCTATAGAAATAAGAACAGGGTAAAATAATCCAGTTCCATAGCAGTTTTTCTCTTATATTTGCGAATGGTTTATTTTAAAAAGTGTAATAACGTAAAATATTCTGGATCACTAAATAGATTTAGTGTATACTGTAGATCGAGCTTTGCAATGAACAACAGCCTGCACAAATAAAGGAAATAAACTGATTTTGAGGTTGCTCAGTTGCACATTACTGCAGCATTTTCACTTCTGCCACCCCATAGCTTCTGCATTACATTGAAATCACTGATGCTTGCTCATAGTCAAGCTCCATTGGTATAACGAATATTTTTCCAAATAGACAACAATGCACTTCTGCAAGTGGATAAGAGCATCTGCCAAGTGCTGTGAAAGGGAATGCAAATCTGCAGGGTCAGGTTTCTGTTCCTCCCGCTTTGGAAAAACCTCACATTACTGTACTTTACAATGAACGCATGACTAAAGGTGATGTGTACTAGAAAATATAAAAATGAATGTATATATGTACAGATCAAGTAACAGATCATATAATGTTTAAATCATATTTATATACAATAAAATTTATATATTTAAATAAAAGATTTTTTCTGACGAAAACAGTTTTAACAGTTGAAATGGTACATTATTCTGCTGATTATAAGAAAAAAGAAGAGCAAAAAATGTTTAGTATTTTCTAACAAAATCATATCATAATATTAATGGGATCAGTATTTTAGATCTGGGAAAATCACATCCAACTGCAGTATTATTTTACTCCTAAATATGCACTGCAGGATTGACAGTGTGACTTTTCTTTGCCAAAGTTCACCATCAGAGGGCAGTATTTGTGAAATGTACCTTACCTTTATAGGTGTTAAAGCGCAAATTTATTTGCAATTCATTGGTTAGTAAACTTGGGTTGGATTTTAACATGTTCAAGAGACTGGTATATATTTAGTAAGGATATAAAACTGTATAAATGTTACAAGAGCAGTTACATAATAATTTGCTGTAGTAGAATTATGCTTTATATTTAATTAAGAACCTGTAAATTCCTGTAAAACATATTGTATTTTATTGTTGTGAGGTTCCTGCCCAAAATAGATCTTATTTTTCAGTAATGACACCTGTTTTTTGATTGTAAGCCTGACTCTTTGCATAATTTGCCTAAACCTACAAGTGCATCTGTCCAGTGTTATATTGTATAGTGAGTTGCTGAGTTCCTTGTCCTGTTCTCAGCACTTTCTTTCTTCTGTCCAGTTCTCGGTTCCCTTTTTTTTATATATATAAGTATAGCATTTAACAGCCTTAAGTAACTCATGGCCAAGAATGGCCGGGTATATGAAGGAGGTTTTGTTTTTACAAAATGTATATGTTTTTTTCACCCTCAAGCTAGAAATGAGAATAAAAATCCCTGCTGTATTCCTCCAGACTCTCATTTATAGTGTTTGGGTAAACCACTCACCTCCACCTGACCTCTAAAGGTCTATTTGCAAGGCTTTATCACACATTTGTGGTGTTGCAGATAGATGTTTGTGTCAGATAGATGAGCCCACAAATGTGTTTTGACAGTATCGGAATGAAAGAACCTTAAGTTTCTGATTGAGCTGACAATACAATCAATTTGTAGGAGAGAGAGACTGAAGGGGTCTTTTAAATAGTGTTGCTAATCCTGGCTGTATATAAGACACTAAGCAGTCAAAAGTGCTCTTCTTTGGTGTTTTAACTGACCATCTCCAAAAAGTGTTTATGCAATATAGGATCTTCAAATTAAATGCTTGTGATCAGTATCAGTATCATTTTTTCAAAGAAAGACTAATACTGATATTTGTGTGGTGATTAAGGAAAGACATATACAGTATCTATGGCTGTGTCGGATTCTGATTTGGCTGATCTTTGCACTAATGCACTAAATACAATTTGTTTTATAGATTTGATTTTACACAGCCTTATAGATAAATGTCAACAAACATTTGTCATGAGATTGAACGCTAGTCTAGAGCTGTGAGGTGAAATTAAATGGTAATTTAATTATGGCATTAAACATATGAATATTTTCAAATATTAATGAGTGTACTGTGGTCCTACTGTTAATGATAAAGTAAATATTAATGCTGTAGCTACATTAGGTTGTATAGCATAAAAACAAATTGGCAGGATCACACTTAACTCAAATTTGTTTTTACATATTTGTTTTAAGATTTTTATTCTGTATTCTATTTTTGATGTTGCTTATTCAAACATATCTTAGGCTTTCAGGAATCAGCATTAAAATCTCTAATTTCTGAATCATTTATAGTGAAGTTAAATCCCAACTGTCTAAATAATTCAATGTAAAAATTATTGGAGTAAATTTATAGTTTTCCATATTTGATTAAATGTCAATGTCTGGTAATTAGCACACACACACACACACACACACACACACACACACACACACACACACACACACACACACACACACATCACCTTCACATGGATTTTTTTTTCATGGTTGTTGTTAATGTTTATAGTATCTAGTGTTCTGATCTTTGTTTTGTATATTTACCATTCAGTTAAAATGATCAGGACTTGTACTGCCACTACTTGCAGTTCATTAAACTGTTGCATAAATGACTGTTATATCAAGTGCTGACACTGAAATCAACTTCAACTAAATATACTTTCCTGTGTATTGTTTTTATTTATAATTAGTTTTAGAGTACCAGGTAATACCATGAAAAAACAGACATTTCAAGTCCATCACAAAAACTAATTACAGTAAAAATGCGCATCATTTAAAACCCTCCGGCCTCAAATGGGTATGGATTGTTCTCCTGTAAAATGTATTTTAAAGTAATTTGTCTGTAGCTTTCCCAAACCACAATGCATTACAGCATATTATTTATGCTTAATATGTGAAAAACAATAACAAGCCGCATGAAATGTCTCCTGCCTCCAGGATACATCTGTGATTGACTGATAGCAAGCTAAACACATCGGGATTCTTTTCAGTGGAACTAAAATATTCATGAAACACACCAAGTGGTTTAACAGGCAAATGGACACAGTGCCCAGCACATGGCATTTTTTATTAAACTGTCACTATGTTTGTAAAGAATGATTCACTGTTTTTCTTACATAGTAAATGTCATTGATTACACAGTGAAGCTTTTTCATCCATCTCAGAATGGACGGTAAAAATCAACAAGCTGAGAATACAGAGTAGCCTAGTCTATTACTTTAAAGTTTTTAAGTCTAATTTGGTTAATTTCCCCTTTACAGCTGCTCTGCCAACTCTAAATATGCACTTCAAGCTAAAATTGCTAAAGGAAATCAATCACTCATGTGGTGCTATTTTCTTCCCTAAATGCAGTTTGGCATTGTTCCACACGGGACAAAAGGAATGAGAATGAGATGTTTCCATGGCACCGACACAGTTCGTGTTCATATCATTTGCAAGCTTTTTATTGTGGTCCCAGTGTTTCTGTCACTCCGGAAGTGAGACAGGGACACACCCTGGATTCATTCGTGTGCATAAAGTAAGAAGTACAGTATGCAAGGCATTGTACATGGTAAAGACACTCCCGGTTCTGTGATTTGTATAAAGCTTCATTATAATTATATAAGCACTGTTTAAATCTTCCGTGATCCACACATGCTCCCTCAGCAGTGCAGGTCTTGCTTTACACGAACACCACATTACCAGAAAACATGGTTCCTGAGTATATATTGACTGTAAGACTTTATTGCACATGGTCCCTTTATTTATCATCCTTTTGTTCAAAAATAATTAAAGTGCATTTATTTTGATGAGTTGCATTTATGTGGCAGTTCTTTAGATTGTTGTCAGTTGTGTCTTTCTAAGCAGTTCTACATGATGTTCAAACAGGTTTCCAGTTCAAATTTGTTTTGTTATCATCCACTGCACTCACCTGTGTCTGGAAAGATTCAAACATATTCAACGTTCTATAGGTATCTACTAGTGTACCTTCGAGATGTACTATCTACTGTACTATTTTGGATGCAATAAGATGTCTAAACACATGTTTGTTTATCGGACAATTATGAAAAGTCGCACTAGTCCAGGGAAAGGAGTGGTGGTGAATCTAATCGATGCACGTTGGGAGCGAAAGTTGGCCTGTGTGGTCTGATCCCACAGATGAGCTCCTGTAGCTCAAATTGCTGAAGAAGTTAAGGCTGTTAATGGGTCAGGGCTGTTGTAGCAGCAAAAGCGGGACCAACACAATATTCGGAATGTGGTCATAATGTTATTCCTGATCGTTTTCCATAAAATTATGCCTGATCAGTGTAATATTGGTGGAAATTGTACTTAAAGACAGGTACAACAAGCACTTAAACACCAATTTAATATTATAAGGTTTGCACTGCAGGACAAGGTGTAAGGGTATGGACAAAACTTTGGTTAGCAACAAATGGGCTACATTTCAGAAATAAGTGCACAAGCAAATGTACTACAATGAATACTAAATGCCATATATGTTATCATATATGAAGACATTGTTCAGATTTTTCAGTTCAACATATTGTATAAGTTGTCAAATAATACATCAAATTAATTGAAGTCTGTCTTTTTGTTTGTTGGTGGATCTGTGTTCTGTGGTGGTATAACAGGGGTGGGTAATATTTTTGGTTCAAGGGTTACAGTGGGTTTTAAATTTAACAGACCAGCTGGAGCAGTAGCAATTAGGAGGATGATGTAATGTAGACAGCACAGAAAACCTATTACCTAAAATAAGTAAAGAAATCTTTTATTTAATTTCAGTGGGAACAGTGTTACAGTCTTTTTTTACCAGCACATCAAAGATTACTCGAGACTTGCTGCCCCTATCCATGCATTCTTTCGAAAACTCGCCTGTGGAGAAAGGCTTGCTGGCCTTTGTTTATTTGAATGTCAGCAAATAGACGGGTTTTGGTGCTTGGATCAGGAGAAAATGTTTTGCTGAGCCTGTAAATTGGCTTCTAAACTCAGAGCAGTAGTCACCCTTTCTTGAATTGACTGGTTGCTACTATAGCTAATGTGCTTAATAGAGAAGTGGCTGGTGATGTATTCTTTTAAACCCACAACAGCTTCTTGGCAAATAGGGCATAGGACCTTTGAACAGACTTTAGTGAAAAAAGATTTAGCTGTCTATTTCTTATTAAAAACTCGTCACTTATTTTCACCTTTTTTCTTTTCTTCGATTTGTTCATTTTTAAAGTAGGGCTTAATGCAATCGCAAATGTAAATAATAAATATCTTTGTGTAGTCACAGTAGACTAAATTTCAGCAAATGTTGGTAGTGTTTGGAGTAGAATCTAGAGGAATTGCTTGAAACGCATGCTAGTACAGGCAAAAGGGGAAATCTATATAAAATATAGTACATTTTTAAACACGTTACGAACATTTTGTTCATTTATAACAAGAATATATAATTTAATCTTGTATAATAATTAAAGGATATATGCATAAATTAAACATACAAACATTAAAAACAAGCATTTGAACGTAGTAAAGTCACAGTAAATCATGTTTGAAAACAGATAAGTTACTGTTGTAGTAGATAAATGCTATAGAAAGAGAATAAAACGGAGAAACGCAGCAAGCTAGCAGGCCTGATTAAAAAAGAAAAAAATATGCATTGGTGTACTAATGCATAATCATTCGCTGAAAACCACAACGGCGACTAAACGTTTATTCGTTTACTGCTGCTCTTATTTTCTTCTTTTATATCTGGTGTTTGTTCGCACCAGTTTAATGGAATGAATCACTATGTCGAGAGCGAGGTGATTGCACAACCTGATGCTCTCGAGTCACGACAGGACAGATCCAATGCGAATGCTGAAGTTAGCAAACAAACAGTTTTTACAATAGCACTTCATCAAACTAGAACATTTTTACATGATGAGGATTATACAGTTTTTGCACAGCGTGCTGATGTTTCGCCTTCACCCGTGACACCACTGTGTTTTTTTAATTTTTTTTTTTTTTTATCACCAGGCCGGGTTTAAACAGACATGTGACCTGTGGGCTGTAATTTGTTTACCACTGCCTTACAATTTCCATCAGCCAATCAGAATCAAGGAAGTACACCTGTATACTAAAAAAACAAGTGTGGGTGTGTATTGAATTTTGTGTAAAATAAGGAAGGAAAATGTTAGGGGTTTTTTTTTTTTTTTGGTTTGTTTGTTTATTTTCTGATCGTCTTCTTAAGTAAACTGAACTTTTATAAGCTTTGTACATAATAACAATATTAATGATAATAATAATAATAATAAATACGAGAAGAACAAACAGGATATTAATGAAATGTCATGTGTGTGTGTATGACTACAATGGGTGTGGCACTCCTTTCTGTTCACATATCCTCCCTTACACACACACACTGCTCCGTTCGTACCTCCTCCCTTACACACACACACACACACACACACACACACCCCTCTCTGTTCACATCCCCTCCCTTACACGTCTTCTGTTCTCCGGTAGGAGGAGCAGCAGAAAGAAAAGAAAACCGTTTCAAAAAAGTGGGGAGAAAATCACTAGAAAGACGAGGGAAATCCTATGGACATACTGCCTATACACTGCCTTTTATCGGTCACTTCTGAACGCATCTACATGAAGGAGATCTCTTGAACTTGTGCTACAGTTGTTTGATTTTTCTCCAGCCATGGCTTCTCTAAGAACAGTCTTCAAACTGTACGGATGTTCCCGCAGTCTTCCACAGCGGCGTCCTGCCTGCTTTAATCCACCCAAAATGGTAAGAGATCCAGCAGAAGTTTTCCATGGCTCAATCCTAAACAGCACTCTAACCAAGAAGTGCCCTATGTAGGGAGCGGGCAGCTCTCTGGATTCATATAACTTACATAATGTCGTGTTTTTTTGTAGTTCAGTTGGTTGTTATTGCCTGTGTTTAGAGTCAGGAAATAACGTTAACCTCGTTGTATATGATTCATGCTCGTTCATTTAGTATTCGAATCACCGTTTAGAAGTTTTGTGTGTGTGTGTGTGTGTGTGTGTGTGTGTGTGTGTGTTGAATTGCAACACAGTACTTTTGCTACATTGTTGTCTTCCTCGACGTTTCCTGTCTGCTTGCGGTTGAACCTAAAGAAAGTCTTAGAAAGAAGTGTTGCAAAAAGTGCACCAGAAATGCCTTATTTTACCTTTTTAAATAAATAATTATCTATATATTAAACTCTTACACAATGAGTACAGTTCAGCAAAGCAGCCTTCACTAATATATAATGCACTTTTTTGATTAAAGAAGAACAAATATTAAAAAATTAAAAACAAGGCTGGACTGTGACTCTGCTCACACTGACTTTTCTACTGACTCCAGAAACACTATGAAATATAAAATCACTCAAACATCAGGACTTCAGATAATACATCATGGTTATTACAATGCACATTGTTTTCACATTGGGTTCAAACATTCCTCTTTCTTCAGTCTGTGAAGAAGTGTGGGGATGAGTCACCACATATTTGCTGATGCATGGATTTTTATTTTAGTTTTTTTCCAATCTTTAGCTTCACAGCCCAGAACGGGAATCCTTTTTTTTTTAGATTTCAGATCGGCTGACAGGACAGAAACCCGATGTGATTTGCATTTATGAATTCTGAGATGCTTTCCTGCTCACCGTGGTTGTACAGAGTGGTTATTTGATATCAGTGAGCTCGACCCAGTCTGGTTATTCTCCTCTCTCCTCTTTTTGACTGCATTTTGGCCTTCACAGCTGCCACTTGTTGCATGTTTATAGACCCCAATCCCATTACGTCACCCATATGGCAACAATAACCATTTAAAAGTCAAATTCTTTACAGCTTTACAGTTTGTATGCAATTCTAGAATTTTTGTAATCAATATTTGAATTCTGTTTATTATATATATTTAGTTTTTATGCTGTCTATTTAGCCATGCATCCTTCAAAACCCTCATTAGAGATATATTTTCAAACCCAAGTGGTTTTCTATACAATTATAATATAAGGTGATTTTATCTATATGTTTTTTACTTTTTTTTATGGTATGACACCTCCCTAACATCCTGTATCCTGTGTTGGACAGTACAAGTTTAATTCTATAGCGATTTTCACGATGGACGTTGTCTTAATGCAGCATTATAGAATGGAAGAATTATACAACAAGACATTTTTTTATATATTTGAATTTTGTGTATGTATCCCTGATGAGCAAGCCTGGGTTCACTGTGTCAAAAAAAAAAACTCCCTTAGATGGTATGAGGAAAAGACCTTGGGGAAGAGGAGCCCATCCTTATTTGAGTGATATTATTAATGTTATTATAAAGCATGAAAACAATGCAAAACACTGGAGAGTAAGGTATACCATTAGTATTGGGATGTGTGATTATGACTATTGTTTTTTACAGTCTTATAGCGTCAGTTAAAGGTCATACTAATGTCAAATTAAGATTAACATTTACATTAATATTTATAACCTAATAATACATGGTGAAGGAAAAGGGTGCAGTCAGTCTGGTCTTTATGAGTCAAAGTGGCTGAGGTAAAACCATTTTGTTTTTTAGTTATCAAGAATGTAGAAATAGGTATTTTAAATTTCTTTGTGTGAATGATTTACTATTCACAGTCCTGTAAATCATCTGCTACTGCAGAAACAACAGCATAGAAGAACCAGCATGTTAATATTGAATGTGGGTTTTTCTTTTGCATTAGAACCAGAACTACCTTTATTGCTGTTATGTTTCTGGATTCTGTATGATTTGTTCTGTTCTCCTGATGCTCTTTTTATGTCTGTAATCTGTCAAATTGACCGTTAACATTGACATTACTTCTGAAAGCATTCGCACAGTATCATGGTCCAGTGGTCACAGGAAAACAATAATCTGCTTACACATACAAGTAAAGGCACGTTTTGCCCGGAGCCCTGCAGTCGTTTTCTCCCAGCTTTCTCACCGCATTGAGGTGATGGAAAAAGTCTGAAGACTGTGGGCTTATATTCCATCACTCTGACACATTACAGCAGGAGTGGGTGTCAATATACAAGATTCACTGCCATTGCTTTGCTTTCTGCCTGTTGGCTGCTTAAAGTTTATTTTACATTTTACCATTTCATATTAATCTGTCTGTGATATCTGCATTACAAATGATCACTGTAATAACGCTCTATATCATTATTCTTGTCTCAGAGAAAACCGCAAGCTATGTATTTTTCTGGTTAACACTGTGAGGAAGGCCATTGCATCTGACCAGAAGTCTGTAATTCTGGTTTGTACATGTGGTTGAGTAACTGCTGGATTTATATGGAAAAAAATTATTTTACTCGTCATATAAATTGATTAAAATTTGAAATTTGATGTAAACAGGATCAAGGTCACAGCAAGGTCAAATAGCACAATAGTTTCCTTAATAGCCTTCTCAATAGCTTCCTTATTGTTTTTCCTACATACTTATTTTTGTATTCAGGCCCACATTTTTATATAGCCATTTTTTATAACCATGATCTCTCTGTCCGTCTGCATGTCCATCTGTGCTTGCTTTGTTTTTTGTCCAAGATTTTTGTTGGCATATTTCAAGAACAAGTGGTTGAATGTTTGTAGGGTTTTATGGAATTATCCATCGTAATCAGCAGATGAGCTAAATCGATTCTAGAATTGATCTAAGATGGATCATGGTCACAGCAAGTTCAAATGTCTGAAATAGCTTTTCATGAATTGCTCACTTTTGTTTGAAATATATTTTAAGATCAGATTTACGTTTATAAAGCTAACTGCCTTATATAAACAACATGTAAGGGTGCATGTAGGATTATTACAATATGTGATAAAACCACACCATATGTGTCACAAATAAGATAATAAAGATTTTTTTTATATTATAGGAGGCAATTTCTTTTTTTTCTGGTGCGGCATGGTTCCACTTCCGCATTTTTTGAGCAAAGCATCACTGCAAATCAATATATAGCTCTAACTGATGATGAAATGATTCCAACCCGATGGGGTGCTCAATTCCTGGATGACTCTGCACACTATTACGAGGCAACAGGCTTCACTGAATGGTTTAACAAGGATTATCTGGGCACACTTTCGATGAGATGTGGTGCTTCAGCAGGAGATGAAATTTAATATTGATATTTATAACCACTGTTTTGTAGGACTGTAGTACTGTACTTGGCTGACCTTTGTGCTACAAGGGCTTGCACCATCTCCTGTAAGCCTACGTTGCTCAAGGGATTTCATGGCATGCCATGAATCTAGAAGGCTCTGTTTTTAGTCACTTGAGTGTTGCTACCAAAGGAAAAAAATCAGCAGGACTATAAACATTTTGCAAACCTGTGTGCACTAATCAATCAATGGATTGAGAACAGATTTTTTTGTCGATGTTGAATCATTTAAGAGCGTGTGCTTCGTGTAGGGCTTTGGAAGACTCTAATCAGCCAGATGGATCTTTTTATTTGTCTTAAACTGCCTGAGCAAATTGATTTCATATTATCATGTGTTAATTAAACAGTGTGCAGTTCATGTTGATAAACAAATAATTTATGTAGGCATTTTGATTGCACTCCAGTGCTCTCTGTAAATTCAGATCTTATGCAGTCAAGTCAAGTTTATTTGTATAGCGCTTTTCACAACAGACATTGTCTCAAAGCAGCTTTACAGAAATCAACAGTTAAGGTGAATGGTGTGCATTTATCCCTGATGAGCAGCCGTGGTGACTGTGGCAAGGAAAAACTCCCTTAGATGTTATGAGGAAGAAACCTTGAGAGGAACCAGACTCAAAAGGGGAACCCATCCTTATTTGGGTGACATCAAGAGTTTGATTATAAATCTTTCAACAATACAGAACACTGGAGAGTGAGAACTAACATGAGTGCTGGAGTATAAGATTACAAGTAAATGTTCTTTCTACAGTCTTTGGTATAAAAGTAGGAGCTACTGAGCTCAATATTTGTGATCATCACAGATCCAGCATCAGCTTCTCCATGCCAGAGCCTTTAAACACTTCAGACAGTCAAATGTCAAACTCCACAGTGGGATCCAAATGGCACTGGTACGTCTCTAGATGGTTTAGGATGTTTGCGAGTTTGGCATCTACTTCTTTAAAGTCCATAATCTTCATGAGGTGGGACGTGACTGGAGCTGGCCAAACCTCAGGAAGCCTCGGGATTGGGAGAGAAAGAGAAGCAGTGGAGAGGATTCAGCGTAGCTGTTGTTCATGGTATTAATAACATAAGTTGATAATGTGCATGTGATCAGATGTTTTGGAGCAGAAGGTTATGATGTGATGTGTGTTATGTGTAGGCTTTGCTAAAGAGATATGTTTTTAATCTACACTAACACTGGGTGAGTGTGTCTGAGCCCTGAACACTGTCAGGAAGACTATTCCAGAGTTTAGGAGCTAAATGTGAAAAAGCTCTACCACCTTTAGTGGACTTTGCTATTCTAGGAACTACTAGAAGCCCAGAGTTTTGAGATCTCAGGGAGCGTGGCAGATTGTAGCGTGTTAGAAGACTGATGAGATACATGGGAGCCAATCCATTTAGTGCTTCATAAGTGAGTAGCAGTAGTTTGTAGTCTATTCGAAACTTAACCGGAAGTCAAGGGACAATAAGATTGGGGTTTTGTGGTCATATTTTTAGATGCAGAAGCAGCAGAATCGTAATGCAATTATTAAGAAGATTATAGATTCATTATAATGGAACCTGGAAATAAAACAGCCTAGTATTTCACCCTGGAAGCTTTTATTTATTAATTTATTTATTTATAGTATAAATAACTTGTTTAATGCAGCCGGTTTGCTCATGAGGACAATTGTCGTTCTTGCTTGGGTATTACACGATTAATTATCACATTTCTCATGCAGATGACACCTATGAGATTTCCCTTTCTGCATATTACCTCATATCTGCATTAGAATAGGGGAGGGGACAATATATCATCTTTGCAATTCCTTAAAATGATTTGTGGAGTAAACATCAAGAAATAATTTTTAGGCACTTTATTGGCAGTGTGTTTGATTTGTAGAAAAATATATTAATCTTTTTTTTGCAGTGGGTGAGACTGTTATGCTATTCCACAAAGAATCGAATATGCAGAAATCATCATCCTGGGTGCTTTCCAACAAGAAAATCAACACTTTTAGTGTTTTAGTCAGTTAATTTTAATGAACCTACTAAGGCAATATAACCTAAGTATGTTAATGCAAATTTTCAGTTTGGATCATTAATTGGCCGGATTTTGATGCCTGCAGAACCTGTTATCCGTCTCTTCCCTTTATAAATGTAAAGTATAGTAGTTAGCAAGTCCTTGTTAATGTGTGACGAGATGGTCATAAATAATACATTTACTTCAGATAATTAAGTAAATCCAGTGGTGGACAGAAGATAAATTGAATAGCTAGCCCACAGTGCAAGCAGAGGTTGTCAACACTTTGGTGTGTTGTCTTTGTTTTGTTTGCCCAAGCCTGCCTAAGCTCAAATGTTAGCTAACATACTGGTTTTGGGCAGCTAGTAGGCAAATTAATTTAAGTTTGGGGAAATTAGATTGGGGAACATTTGTGTGGCTTCTTAGAACACCATTTAATATGGCACATTGTGTTTGTGATGTCGAGATAAAAACAGGTTTCTCAGAGGGCTTAGTTGATTGGGATAGGTAAAAAAAAATTGTGCACATTTTGTAGGCAAGCAAAGCTACTTGCACTAGATGTCTAGGACTTGCATCAGGGTCTGCGACTATTTTTTACACTACACTGCAGGAATAAGTGTATAAAACTGTCAGGGACAATGGTGGGAAATGCTGCTTGACATGCAAAAGAAGAAGCTACTCATGGGTGTATTCATACCTTTTTTGAAGTGGTGAAACCCTGTTTTACATAATAATCATGTGAAACAGACTATATTCTAAATAGATTGCTAGTAGATTGTTTTTTAAATATAATTAGAATTGAAACATGGAGACAACCATAATTTACCACCACAGTTTACAAAGCTTTCCCTCCCCCGTGCCCCCCAAACATTTGCACCTCAAAATGAGTTATAAAGGATTGTCATGACATCACATTCAAGCATACCCAGACAGTCAATTGCATGACAGTCAAATTTAAACTTATAAAGCAAAAAATATTTGTGCTTATAATAAAACTTTTATAAACATTAAATAATTTATGAGGAAGTGAACAGGTGTGTCTTATATAAATTACTGGCAAGATGCCAATCAAATACATTTCCAAACAAGATGGCAGTGAATACTTTTTTATTTATTTATTTAGTATAGTCCATATTATTTGTGTAAGCAACTAGCAATTTTCACTAGCACCATTAAGAGATAAAGGTTCACATGTAATCTTGATATTAATAACAGTGGGACCCAAAAGTCTGAGACCACATTTATTTGTGATTTGTAGTGGAAAGAAATACAAATATTTAAGTCACTACTTAAATGTAAGCAAATCTATAATATTGACTGTCAAATTCTTTGTACAAAAGGGCAGATTTTTTATTAGGCATTTTTTTTTCCTTTTGGAGCACATGTTAAGATGACACAGGACTGAATTTGATCTGACATGGATCATTTCTTAGAGAATGCTCATAAATAATTATATGATTCCACTTGGCACTCAAGTTATTGTTAATGATTTTATTTTTTAATGAAAACCTTTGTGTTAATTTAAAGAGAATAAAAAGAAACCATATTATTTTCAGTAGTAATCTTAGACATTTGGATTTTGCTGTACTATACTGGAAAGAATTTGAGTGTCTACATCGAAAAATATTTTTTATTTAGTTTTGTGGCAAAATTCTCTCCTAATGCTTGTGGTTTGCAGATTCACCTGTTAGTGACCTGTTTTATTACAGACAAGAAGCTTTGTATTATAATTAGTCTGCACGTGACAGCTAGACTGGGTGGTTGTAGAGATTTTGTTTCATAATAGAAGGTTATGCTGCATTGGGTGATTTACTTTGGGAGAACTTGAAGGGAACAGATCTTGAACGTACTCCTTGGAAGCACGGATAGAGCAATCTGTATAGGTCTGCCTATATGTTTTTATGTGCTATAGTTATATGTGCAGATTTCACCCACATTAAATTACTTTAAATATATTTAAAACTTAAATGAATTCAAGATGAATTTAGAGGTGTTAGCTACAATTCTTGTGAACATTTGCTTTTTATTTAAATTAAATTTAAAAAAGTAGAATTCCTTTCAGAAAAATGAGCAAAAATGACTTGCAATTGTCATTTTAGTAATCTGGACCAATACGTAACACTAAAGCATACACAACACTAAATATAAAAAAATTGTTTGTTAATAGAAATAAACAACCAACACTTTGACTATACTTAAAAAAAAATTATAATAATACAAAGTTCAACAGTACCAAAGTTGACCAGTACTAAAGAGATACAAGATTCAGTTTGTTTCAAAACAAGAATACATCATAGTCCTGCATGTAACTAACCTGTTATCTTTTTGTGCAACTCTTCATTTAACATGTATATGCAAATACCCAAATACCCTTTCAAGCATTATAATGAGTAGAAAGCAGTCTGAAAGTTCTGTAGGAACGTGCCTTCTCAAATCTTTAGCTCTGTAAAGGTTTGGGTGAGATGAAGTGCTGTAAAATGGTTTTAAGAAGCCTATTTATTTTCCTGTCACTCACAAGGCTGTATAGACACTTACTGTAATTAAGCACAGTAATGTGTAATTTATTGCAGGGGCAGATTGACCGTACTCTAGAAGGGTGAAGATTGCCAAGTAGACATTTTAATACTAGAATTTAAGAATGAGAAGAGATTTGAAATTCTGTAAGTGCTAAATAAGCTGCCACCAGTCAACAAACAGAGGGGGAAAAAGTGTTGAGTTAAGGTAAATGGTAGCCTGGTGTGGTCCTACTGACAGATAATTCAGTGGTGATGTAAGCTATAATATCTTCTTCCTTAACCCTTTTCTTTTTTTGCATAAAAGCTGAAACTCGTGTTGAAATTGGCTTTGTCATCTTGTACTTCAGCATTTTTACGTGAAGCGCTGTGACCAAACTGATATAAAGGACTGGAGCTTGATGCCCATGATCTGACTGATGGTTTACACTGACCCATAATTCAACATGTTTAATGGCTACTGGGATGCCCTTGGTGCTAATAAGATCTTACATTAGTATGTTAGTCCATCTTTACTATCTCAGACATGGCCACACTTAATCAGCACTACACTTGAATAATCTTGAATAATAGAATTTTACACAAGAACCTTTTGCTTAAAGCTTTTCTTTTCTTCACTTTATCTTGTCAGCTAATTACCAAGAGCAATCTGCTGTGTTGGATGGAATAAGTGAAACAACCCTGAAAACCACTGAATTCTACTGCATTTTTAACAAGAATAGAAAGGCAGCATCTATTTGAGTGCCAGGCCTGCTGTGCTTTGCGTTCTGGCAGCCAGGCATGAATGTCAATTACCGATTTTGGCTTGCAACCATACAATCCAGGACATGGTGCATGCTTTCTAAATTCATCTGCACACAGCTGTATCTTTTGTGCGAGATAATTATTGTGCACAGTATTATAGACAAAACTATGGTGCTACATTTTCAGCTGTCTAAGATTAGAAAAACATAATCATCCATGCATTTTTGATTAGTTTTACCACAAATCCCCATATTTCTTGGTGGAGGAATCTCTGGACAGGGTCTCAATCCATCTCAGAGCACACTCAGAGGACAGTAGGGTAATGGTCAGCCATGATACAGAACCCCCTGGAGCATGGACGATTAAGGGCCTTGCTTAAGGGCCTAAGAGTGGCAGCTTTGTAATGCTGGGGCTTTAACCCCCAACCTTCTGATCAGTAACCCAGAGCCACAAAAGCTAGCAATTGAGCTACCACTTGCCTACTACTACTAGTATACTATTACTATACTATTGTGACTATTACTGTCGCTAATACTATTACTTTCCTACTACTCCCACCAATAATGAGCCACTGTACCTAACACAGCAACTACCACCACCACCAGAAAAGAAAATAGTAGAATTTGGCCTTGCTTAAGAAAAAGTGGCACATCGAAACTAGACAGTCAGAGTCACCAGAGAGATCATGCATGACCTCACATGAGCATCAGTCAAAAAATATTTGGTCGGCTGCCTTCACATATATTAAAGGAAACATCTGGTTAGTAGCCTTTGTGTATTGTCTAACCCTAGTATTCAGCCAATACAAATGTAAGTAGAAAAATGATAAAATTATGATTTAATTAAAAGTTAAGCTTTATTAGTAATACAAGAAATAATTTAATGGCAAACTTTGTCTAATGTACAAGTTTCTAAATGAAAATAAATGTGCATCGATTATTCTACATTGCTGTTTTATTTGCTTTATGCTGCTGTTTCTTATATTTCTGTGGACATGTTGAAATGATAACATCTATGCTCATGTTTAGGCTTTCTCATGTGTGAATCATGAGCTGGAAAGACATTCATATGGATTTTTCCTACACTAAATATGGAAATGTTTCAGCTCTCTATTTTTATTGACACTAAAGGGATTATGTACAAAATGTAATATTAGCATTCGACAATTCTGATCCCGCTGTCCATTTCACCTCGATATGCGCTTTTCTCTTTCTATTTTTGTATTCCCTTCTTATGGAGCCACCTACTATTTCAGCATGTGGGTGCTTTTTTTCCTTTTAACTTTTTTGTGTGTTGCAGATTTGTTTCTAGAAATCAACACTTGAAAGAAACACGTTGTATTCTTAACAGACACCAACAGAATGTGCACTAATGTAAGAATGTGCACGTTGTAAGAAAAGTGGTAAAAAAAAAAAGTATGTGGTGATTGATTTTTCGGACTATAAGCCGCTACTTTTTTCCTACGTTTTGAACCGCGTTTTTCTGGGTTTTTCCCGGTTTCACAAACTTTCACGAACCCCATAACATTTAGACCAATAAAATTTCCGAACGGAAACGAAAAAACGCACCTCATCTGTGTTCTGAGCTGCACGGCAACGGTAGAAATAAGTTTTTTTTAAACGCACGACGATGCCAAAATAAAAACTCCCGAGAGAAATAGTTGTGAAAGGAAGGAGGAACACGGTGAACAATGACTTTCTTGGTAGGCTACTGTTTAGATACAAGCCGTTGTAGCGTGTTGGGTCTGGGTGAAGGGAGAGCTCACTGACTCCAGTTGCAACAGAAATCATATAAGCACAGACAGGTTTCTAAAACTCGTGCTTTTTTATTTTTCTCGACAACAGCGTTACGGGTTAGTCAAAGAAACTTAGAAATGAGCATCAGAAAATAATAAGGACATATTCCTTGTCTTGCACACACGCAGTAATACAGGAAAAAGGCAGTGCCAGGATATTCCCAAAATACCGCATGCTCCTAAAGGAAGCGCAACATATTTTACCCATTGCAACGTGTGTATCGTGTCTTTCGTTAAAGCCTGTGTAAAGTACATTAGTTTCAGTGTAGACACCTGTGGCATTTTAGACAGGTGCGGCTTATTTATGCTTAAAATAAAAATCTTTGTAAAATTCAGTGGGTGCAGCATATATATGGGTGCGCTTTATAGTCCGGAAATTACGTGTAAAAATGTTTTAAGTGAGTTAGTTAGGGTTAAAGAGTGAACAGAGACATTACTGATGGACCATGCTTTAAGTGCTTACAAGGCTCAAATGTGAAGACTGTTGAAGATACGAGTGTTTGGAGCAAATGGGAAAACAAATCCATTTTTGGCATTGTGTTACACCTCTGGTGTGTATTTACTGTTAAGGAAAATGTAACAAGTAGCTTTTGCTGTTGTTTTAGTGAGCAATAAGGAGAAAGACTGCAGTTCCCAGGCATCTGCTCAAAAACTGTCCATTTATTTCCTGTTCAAATGACTCAAGCCCCATCACAAATTTTGAAGGCTCAGCTCAGAAATTGCACACTGTGACTGTAAATCATTTATTGCCTATTTTATGGTTTGTTTTTCCCTCAAGATTTCAACTGAAATCCACTTTTTTGCTTTACTTTGTTTGGTTTTAATCATTTATTGAATAAAAGAAGTGCCATTCTGGCTTCATTTGCTACGAGTGAAAAACAGCGCAGCAAATTTCATTAATAAAATGGCTAAATTTCATTAATAAAAACAGACTAAGCGGATATTAAAACGAATAGCTTGCTTCAGCTTTCCTGCTGGCAGGATCGGTGATTGTCAGCATTTTTTTTTTTTTACACGTTTAGTCCCTTTAAGTCAGTACTGCTTGCTTGCTTTGTTTTTTCTCGAACCTGTAGTTATGTAAACACACGCTCAACAACAGGACGTTCATATAACTGCTGTGTCATGCAACATAACTGTCACAACTTTTATCTGTTTACTACAGTGCAACAAATTTCTAATTTGAAGTATTAGGGAACAAGAAATTAATAGAGGAATCATGTGAACTCCATGGAACTCCGGCATTGGCCAATATTTGGTAAAATTCCATGTAGCCAATAAAAGGTAGGAGGAAACAGGAGAACCCAGAGGAAACCCACATCGAAATTTGGAGCATGTGAAGCTCAGAATTGAATCTAGGGGCATGGAGCTAAAAGGCAGCTACATTTATTTTTTTCTCCTTACTCTTTCCAACACTTGATATTAGTTGTTTGCTTTTTTCATGTCGTGCTGTGATCTCTGCCAAGGTCATTTATATGTATGGTACTCTTTCAACTAAAATATCTTTCATGGGTGCATGCCCTTCTATATCTTGAGATATCCCTGAGGCACTGTCGTAAACTGTGCATTTTATGACACTGTATCATTGGCTTTAGCTCACTGGATACAGATAAGATAATTAATTTTATATCAGTGCAGCAATCAACCTTCTAGAGGGCACATATCTGTTCTGTCGTAACCAACAAGTTTTGTGCACATGAACATGTGGTTTTCACCTTCTGGGTGTCAGAATATTGATCACAATTTTTTCCAATTGAGCACTGTGATGTAAAAAACCTAAGAGGCTTAAGCTTCATGAAGGAATGTAGTCGTTAACAATAGGCAAAATTATTTATTATCGTCACTTTTATAAAAATGGACAAATATTTAGCAAAATAAGTAAAATTTAAAATAAGAAGGGATTCACCTCAAGGGAATATTTTAAATAAGTGATAACAAATTGCCTTTCTTGAATTTCCTACATGTTAATTTAATTCACTCTGTAAACAAAAATTTGGTGTCCTGTATCTCTGAGCTATAGATATTATAAATTGTGTAATCACTATTTCCAATAATGTCAAATCCCAATTACCATAAGAGAAACAAAGCAAAAAACCTGAACACAGAAGGAACAATGATAAGCATCCGATGCCCTTTGTAACAAATTGAGGCGCGAATAGGTGCTTTAGGGCTGTTTTGTGGCAGGGGGTCAGAGTATTTTATGACATTTAATGGCATAAATAATAATTCTAAATATCTGTCTACAGTTGCATTGTATGTTTGTGGATTTAGAGAAAGCATAGGACAGGGTGCTGAGAGAGGAGTTGTGGTATTGTATAAGGAAGTCAGGTGTGTCAGAGAAGTATGTGAGGGTGGTGCAGGACATGTATGAGGACAGTGTGACAGCAGTGAAGTGTGCAGTAGGATTGATAGACTGGTTCAAGGTGGAGGTTGGACTGCATCAAGGATCGGCTCTGAGCCCTTTCCTGTTTGCCATGGTGATTAACAGGTTGACTGACGAGGACAGACAGGAGTCTCCGTGGACCATGATGTTTGCGGATGATGTTGTGATTTGTGGTAAGAGTAGGGAGCAGGTTGAGAAGAGCCTGGAGAGGTAGAGGTATGTGCTGGAGAGAAGGGGAATGAAAGTCCGTAAAGTAAGACAGAGTACATGTGTGTGAATGAGAGGGAGGGCAGTGGAGGGGTGCGGTTGCAGGGAGAAGAGGTGGAGAAGGTGGATGAGTTCAGGTACTTGTGATCAACAGTGCAAAGTAATAGAGAGTGTGTTAGAGAAGTGAAGAAAAGAGTGCAGGCAGGGTGGAGTGGGTGGAGAAGAGTGGCTGGAGTGATTTGTGATAGAAGGGTATTTGCAAAAGTGAAATGGAAAGTTTACAGGACTGTGGTAAGACCTGATGTTGCATAGTTTAGAGACAGTGGCATTGAGTATAAGACAGGAGGTGGAGCTGAAGGTAGCAGAGCTGAAGATGTTGAAGTTTTCGTTGGAGTGATGATAATGGACAGGATTAGAAACTAGTTTATTAGAGGGACAGCGCATGTAGGACGTTTTGAGTGAGGGAGGCGAGAATTAGATGGTTTGGACATGTGCAGAGGAGGGACTGGGGGGATCTGTCTACAGTCCACACTAACTATCCGTCTGTAGTACACACTATTGGCCACACTATCTGTCTGTCTATAGTCTACATTAATTTACTGTCTGTAATCCACACTATCTGTCTGCCTATAGTCATATGTGTGTATACTCTACACTATATTTTGTCTATCTTTATTCTCTGTCTGTCTTTATATCTGTCTGTGTCTGCACTATCTGTTTGCACTAATAGACAAAAGACAAAGTTTATTCTGGGTTGTGGAAACAGTGACATGCAAAATATAAACTTGTAAGTTGGAAAATGATTTATAAGAGGTTTTCTGTATTTTCAGGTCAGCTGTTGGGCGTTTCCAGTCGTCCATTGTAGCACTGTAACACCATCTAGTGGTAATTGTTCTACATGACAACTTGTATAATTGTTAAATTGCAAATACTGATATGCATACACTTTTGGTATGCATAAAATATACATATATTTATCTGTCTTTTTCATGTTGTAGAACTTTCAGTGCATTACAAATATGGCCGCCCTGTACTGGCTCTGCCTCTGCCTTCCAGACAGGAGAAATGTCTGTTCCATCTGAGACCCATGGTTTCAAATGTCAATGACTTTATTCTGGACATTCAGAGAGAGGATCCAGGAGTCTCAACAGTTTCTGTACTTAGCACAGGTATACACACACACACTTAGACATCAACACAGCATCTTTAGGGAAATGCATTTAACAGGTCAAATGCTTTACCTCTGCAATGGTTTCTTGTTTGCTACGGAAATTAATGTTGAATTTAGAATTCTTTAAAAATATAGTTTATAATTTTTTTTATCATATAAAAATTATAAAATACAAAAATAAGAATAAATCCAGATTTNNNNAGAAAGGAAACACTAGGGGGTGCTGTAACGTTAGTATTTTGTAGGATATCATAGAAGCTTGTATGGTTTGAAATTTTTTTTTCTGTTCTCTGTACACAGATGGGGTGAAAATCGCCTCCACTACATCTATGTACACTCTTCTCAGCAAAGACTTTCAGCTGTGTATTAATGGAGTCCTTTACAAAGTCCAGGCAGCATCAACAGGTATACATCTAAAGAACCTGGTATCTTTTCTGGCCACAAGCTTCAGCATCTTAAATGTTGCAAACTGGTTGACTTTCTGTATTTAGTTGCATTAAACCTGAACTGATTGTTGATTTTTGAAGTAAACTAATCGAGTCTAGAGCAAATTGTTCTCAACTGCTCTCAAGCAGAAACCATTACTGGTGTGGTGATTAGCAAAGGCTTTGGAGAAAAAAATGCATAAAAGGCATAACATTTTTTTATTTTATTTTATTACCCTTTATTAACGAACACCCACCAGATACGCAGCTTAAACCAGGAATAAAGGTTTAATTCTGATCTGTACCTTTTTTTCTGTGTATGCGTAGAATCAATGCAAAGTGAAAATGCGACCAGCACGGTGGATTTAAAGGACATGGTGCACAGGTTACACACAGCTCTGAACCTGCCTGAACATCACCTGAATAAGGAAAGGCAGCTACGGCAAAAACTGGACATTCTGAAAAAAGAACTAATCCCTTTAGAGCAGGTTATATTTGTATTATTTTTTCTTCTTCTTTCAGCTGCTCCCATTAGGGGTGGCCATACCCCTCTGTCCTCTACATCTGCCTCTTTTAAACCTACCTACCTGCATGTCTTCCCTCACCACATCCATAAACCTCCCCCTTGGTCTTCCTCATACTCAATCTCAATCGGGCCTCTTTTACTTTGTCTCCAAAATGTCCCTCTGCCTGGCCAATCATTACAAATCCTTTTCTTTAGTGTCCAACCTCTCATACAGCTCCTCATATGCCTTTTCCTTTGCTTTCCCCACATCCCTCATCCCACTTGCTGCCGCATCTCCAATTCTGTTTTGCCAACCTCTATCTCCTTATGCTTTCCTGCACTTTTTCATTCCCCCTGCCACGTCTCTTAGTCTTCCCTTTTCATTCTAGATGTCACACCAAGTACCTTTCTAGCTGTCTACCTTATTACTTCTGCAGTCGTTGCCCAAACATCCAAAACCTCTTCACCACCACCGAGCCCCTGTCTGACCTCATCCCTGAATCTCACGCTACAGTCTTCTTCCTTATATTCTTATTATATACTTACTGTTTAGAAGGGGAAGTGCTATTTGCACACATGTAGTAAACTCTCTTTCCGTGTTTTAGATGAAGGCTCATCTTGTCGTTAGAGCTGAGCACAGATCTTCAAATGCTCTCTGGGGGGGCCTGGCTCTGCTCTCAGTGCAGGGTGGGGCCCTAGCCTGGCTCACATGGTGGGTTTACTCCTGGGACATCATGGAGCCTGTCACCTACTTCATCACCTTATCCACAAGCATGGGGATCTACGCCTACTATGTTCTCACCAAGCAGGTAAAATACAATGTTCAATATACATATACATCCATCAGTTTTGCTGATTATCAGCAACGATAGTTGATTGCTGGTTCTATCTGCAGAAATCTATACCAGTAGTTTTTCCGGCTTGCGTCTGTTGTCATAACGAGAGTGACCTCTAGACGCGAAATCACTGACTCCGTGTGCTGTTTGTTTTTACCAGAGACTGCACGCTGCATGGAGAGCGATATGTTTAATGTTTTTTAATTGATGGAGTATCCATTTTAAAAATGATCAGGTTATTAATTGGTTATCACAAAGTAAGATCCAACCTAGCTATCAGTACCGATAAAATCCACTATCGCTTCACCTCTAATAAATATCTACATTGGTAATTTTAGCGGAACCAACTGTAGCCCTGTACATTCATGCAGTAAGCCAAATCTATCCGGTATGTAACAGCTTGCAGGGTACATAAATTTATGCTACAATTAATGTTCACATCAAACATCAGAATACGCAATAATTATCACCTGGGCATCCAAACTTCAGCTGCCCATACTTTTCCATTCACCATCGTTGTTTTCCTTCCTGTCACCTGCCACCATGATGTTTGCTTATTCTAATGATTTCTAAACAAATAAGCAGGGAGGGAAGCTGTTCATAAGTTGGCCAGTGAGTGTATATTAAAAATACCTCAACACAGCAGACTTCTAGGATAATATAATGTAATCTAGTGCTTGGTTTATGCAGTGTCACAAATAGTTGAGCCACACAATAAAGCTAATGTACACAGCTATGAAATTAATGTTCAATAATAGGTAAATGTACACCATATACCAATATAATTATATATATTATTTGGACATGGATATATATATATAATATATATATACATATATACATGTTTGTTAACTGTCAGGAATCCACCTGCCACGCCCCCTTGAGCGTGGCACGTGCTTTCTCGGCCGCTTTCGCTGAAGCTCCCGGCTTCAATCGCACTCATATGGTGCTCGTTTAGCACTCATCACCAGTTCCATTTTAAACATCCACACTCTCACTGTTCGTTATTGTTGGTATATGTTGGTTCACGGCACGGCGGTCGTTGTTATCGCTCATGCGTATCCTGGTACCTGCCTTCTCACCGGCACTCTCTCAACGGCTGCTCTTTTCTTCCCAATGCGCATTGCGGATTTCCCAGATCCTGCCGTTGTTACTTCTATGCTTTTGCTGCTCATCCCTCTTTCCGCGCCACGCTCCTACCAAGCGCAGCTTTCACCTCCCGTTCATCGCATAACATTTAACAACAAAAGGCATATGTGCACTAACAAACAGCAGAGATTCACCAGTATACAATACAACACCTGTAGCATCTGTAAGGCTTGATGTTTTTCGCCACTTTTGCGAGTTCTTCTGCGGTTGCACAGTGCCGATCGACATAACTGACGTTAAATGTGCTCGAGATATTAGGTTTCAGCGACATAAAAAAGTCGACATAACCACTAAAAAATGCTTACACAAAGTGAGAATTTGGCAGGTTCACTTTAAAAACGTTGACTTAATAGGGTTGTCAAGTTAACCGAGGTCGAGATAAGTGGGTTCCACTGTGTGTGTGTGTGTGTGTGTGTGTGTGTATGTGTGTGTGTGTATATATATATATATATATATATATATATATATAATATAAAACTCTCTACAGAACTCCCAGGAGCAGCACGTTAGAGGGAAAGGCGTACAGATGTAGCCTCGCCCATGTCTGCACCATGATGTCCAACCCCAGTGGGGCTGGGTGTGAGAGATAGAGAGAGAGAGAGAGAGAACCAGGGTGGATAATGCAAAGTCTCCTAATCCGCAAACAGATCCACCTGGGCTCTGTAATATCTCTGCCATATCTGCGCTGCCACCTCAGGGTGGAGCCTTCATTCCCCGGGCCTCGGCCTTCACCACCTTCGCCCCTGAAAGCAGCCATCAGGAACCTCCTGTGAGCAGGAAGGAAGGCTATGTGGAAATAGGTGCCGTTTGGATCTATTATGACAAACTCAGATTCGATCTAAAACATGACCTCCTTAAGGGTGAGCATCTTGAACTTGAGCCTAATGAGTGAGCGGTTCAAGGAGCGCAAATCTAGGATTGGCTGCAGTCCGCTATCCATCTTCGAAACAATTAAGTACTGGCTGTAGAAACCTGACTCTCTGACTAAGGGAGGAACCACCTCGCTGGCCCATTTCCTTAGGAGGGTGCGCACTTCTTGTTCCAGGACAAGAGCCTGCTTGGGTCCCACCAGGGTGGCACACATCCCATTGAAACAGGGAGGAGAGGACCATAACTAAATTGAGTAGCCCCTCTCTATTGTTAACAGGACCCACAGAGATACGTCTGGCAGGTCTTACCAAGCTGCCAGGAGATCTCTTATGGAAGCCAGCCTTTCAAGGGTCTTTGACCCTCCCAGAGCAGCTGGAGCAATGCCCTGCAGCCATTGCGGCCTCCTGAGAGGCCACGGGTCTCCTCTATCCGCAGCAAAACCTCAGGCGGAGATGGAGGGAGACATTTACTGGTGGGTGGCTGCACTCTGAGGCACATCCTGTGGGAAAGCAAACAGCCTGGCCTCCTCTGCCCGGAAGTCTGATCGGGGCTGGGTTCTGACCCTCTCAGAGCGGCTGGAGCAATGCCCTGCAGCCATGGCTGCTTTCTGAGCTACCTGAACAGGCCAGGAGGAGCCACCGGGTCATTCAGAAGGTAAGCCCTGTCCCTGTCGGGAATCTCCCCTTACAGGATGAGCCACAGATTGCCTTTCTGTGGCTACTAGAACTGACTTGGACCAACCGACGGCCTGCGCCGAACCTTGGTGGCCCTGAGGGTTAGGTTGCAGTGCGATGTAACTCCTTAAATTGTCAAGTCAAGTCAAGTTTTTTTGTATAGCGCTTTTCACAACAGACATTGTCTCAAAGCAGCTTTACACAAATCAACAGTTAAGGTGAATGGTGTGCATTTGTCCCTGATGAGCAAGCCGTGGCGACTGTGGCAAGGAAAAACTCTCTTAGATGTTATGAGGAAGAAACCTTGAGAGGAACCAGACTCAAAAGGGGAACCCATCCTCATTTGGGTGACATCAAGAGTTTGATCATAAATCTTTCAACAGTACAGAACACTGGAGAGTGAGAACTAGCATGATTACTGGAGTATAAGATTATAAGTGATGTTCTTTCTGCAGCCTTATACAGTCTATATGGTTAGTAGCTCCTAGTTTTATGAGCTCAGCATTTGTCATCATCACAGATCCAGCATCAGCTTCTCCATGCCAGAGCTTTTAAACATTCCAGGAGGTCGGTTTGGTGACGGTTTGTTTAACCCCAAAAGAGTTTAATAATTTGATCGTTTACATCATCTACATGAATATTAAAATCTCCTACAAGCAGCACTTTATCAAAATTGATAAAGAGATCTGATAGAAAACAAGCAAACTCATTAAGAAAATCAGCGTATGGCCCTGGGGGGTCTGTACATGGTTACCAGAGCGAGTTTTCTATGCATGTCTGAAAGTACAACTTTAAGAACAAGCACTTCAAATGATTTAAATCTGAATCCTAATATCTGACTAACATTGAGAGGCACTATAATGATGTCTGTGGTGTAAAGTATCCTAGAGATGTTATCTGATAGCACTGCTGCTCCAACTCAGCTGGGGTGCAGGCCATCAAGGCGGAAGAACCTAGGACGCTCCCAGAAACAGTTCCAATTATTAACAAAGATAAGTTTATGTTCTCGACACCATGACTGTAACCATTCATTTAGGGCTAAAAGTCTACTAAACTTCTCAGCCCCTCACTGGTAAGTGGGAAGAGGTCCTGACACTATGATCCTCGTTGTGGGCGATGTGCTGCGTACCGTCTCCACCAGGATCCTGAAATCCCTCTTTAAGATCTCTGTTTGCATTAGCCTGGTGTCATTCGCTCCAGCATGGAGAACAACCGCTCCAAAGTTCTCGTTCAGGATTCGCAGGTGCCTGCGCAGCGACATGGAGAACACGAGCACCAGGAAAGCAGGTGTGCACCTTCCCTTTGGCTCCGGTAGCGCGAACAATGGAATCTCCGAGAATCACAGTGTCGCGTTCCGTCTCGCGGAGAGGGGCGAATCGGTTCTCGGTCGAGATCTTGAAGGCCCGTAGTGGTGGCGGGGGAGACGTCCTCGACCGGGGCTTGGCTTGTCTCTTCCGCCGCTGCCGCATCCAGGGTCCGTGTTGCACCGGTGCCGGAGTTGTAAGTGGGCTGGGTCTGGGCAGAGAAACGCGCAGAGTTGTCAAATTGTCAGCCCCAGACCTGAATCCCTCATCCATCTCTTGTAGCAGGTCAGCCTGGTCAGCAATGGTTTAGTAGGCAGTACCTTAGTGCTTAGTGACTTAGCAATAATGTTATACCGGGAGAGAGATAGCTAGCTTGCGTCTCTTCCACCTTAGCATCACCCCATAGCCACGCTCCTTGAATCCTGCTTGTGGGGAAAAGGTACGGGCCGTGTAAGGGGTCTCCTAGGACCTGGGCGTCTTGGAGTGCAGGTCGGGGAGAAAGGTAGGCCCCGGTGTAGAGGCTGTGACACGGGGCACAGAAAACGCTCATTAAGCTCACTGGGCGTGCACTGCTTCCACTGCTATTTCTAGCTTGGACATAGTCAGCGTCACTACCTCCAGGAGCTCCTCATACAGCACAGGCTGTGAGAAATAAGTGGGAAATTTCTAGCTTCTCAGAGGAAAAATTATGGAGCACCACGCTACTCATCCCGGAAGAAGAAACCGCCGTGCTTCCGCACGGGGAACGAACGCTCGACCCAGCAGGAGAGGCCAGAGAGGACTCATAAGTCTCTGTGCCTTCTGCTAGATCTGTGAGCCCCACGACTTCCGGCGCTGCTTTTCCTCGGCCACTAAACAACGCGAAGCATTCCCAAAGCGTTTCAACGCAGCTCGAGTTCCTGAAAGGGAACTATAGCTAGATTTCTAATGTAATGTAAAATATATATTATAATAAAAATTGTTCATATGGGATTTATTTTTCACAATATACACTACTGAAGTTCAAATCTTATCAATTTTAACAAATGGCGGTAAAATGTATGATATGGGATTCTCTCCTACAGGACTATGTTTATCCAGATGCAAAAGACAGACAGTTCCTGCATTACTTCTACAAAGGTGCCAGAAGACAGAAATTTAACGTGGAGAAATATAATATGCTCAAAGACGAGCTGGCTTTGGTACGTTGATTTTAGCGCTAATTTCAAATTAGCTGTTTCAATTTTAAAACTTTTTTCTAATCAATAATTTTTTTATTGTTGTTTGTTCTCTTTTTTCAGGTAGAGGAAGACTTGAGGCGCTTGCGCAACCCAAATCAACTTCAAATACCAGTGGAACAAATTGAGCCCAACCGTCATGCTGCACTTCCGTGAACATTATACAATTCATACTGGTGTTCAGTAAATCTGTTTACAGATATTATTTCATGGCCTGCATTTAGAAAACACCATATTTATTGCAGTAATAAACATTTTTTGCAATAACTAAATAATAAAATAAAACCTTCTGCGTCCATTCTTCCTGTATACTATTTGTTTTTTATGTTTGACATTAGTGACCACTTGTAGTAAGTACCGTGTCTTTGCATAAGTATTCACTTCCCTTGAATTCATCCTTATCCAGGATTATGTGTCATGGATCTTGGATAATATAATAATAATATATATGCTCGGGGGAGGTGGTAGTTCAATTGTTAAGGTTCTGGGTTACTAATCAGAAGTCAGCAATTCCAGCCCCGGGTTCACCAATCTGCCACCCTTTAAGCCCTTGTGAGCGAAGCCCTTAACACTCTGTGTTCCAGGAGCACTGTTTAACGGCTGACCCGTGCACTCTGATCCCAGCTTCCTAACATTGCTGGGATATGCAAAGAAAGAATTTTACTGTGATATTAAGTGTCAAGCAAAAGCACCTTTCTTTCTTTCTGAGCAGTCTGCTTTCCAGTATGTGTTATTGTTTTTATTAATATGGCCACTTATATTCAAAGCAGGTTTTTTTTTAAGGAGGGAAAAAAAATATTATTTGAAGGAATTATAAAACTTTTTTAAAAACTAAAAATAGATATTTTTTAAACCCATATTCTATTAATAAATCTATATTCCATTTGCATTAAAATAAACAAAAAATGTTTAATCTAAGAATGTATACCATTTTAAGGAAAATATGAGTTCGTTTTGAATTTAATAGCTGTATCAGTTCTCAAAAAGTTAGGACAGGGCCGTGCTTACCACTGTTTAGCGTCTTGTCATCTGGAAACTGAAGGGATCGGATGCTCAACATTTCTGGATGTCCTTTGTTGTATTCTTCGTTTCATGATGCGCCAAATGTTTTCAAATCATGAAAGGTCTAGACTGCAGGCAGGTCAGTTCAGCACCTGGACAGAACCATTTCCACTTTGCCTCAGTACATTTTAAATGAGCTTTGGCAAGAGAATATGTCAGTGTTTCTGGCTCGTGTTTACGCATGCCGCCTTCTATGCATGATCGAGATTAAATTTGCATTTGTGGATGACATGGAAAACTGTTCACAGTCCATGTGTTAATGAGCCTGAGATGTCTATTACAGAAACATGACTGTTTTAAATACAGTGTCCCCTGACGGCCTGAAGATTGATTTTTACCCTTGTCCCTTGTGCACAGAGATTTCTCCAGATTCTTTGAAACTTTTTGACTGTACTGTAAATAATGATCTTTTCAACTGTTTTGCAATCTTATGTTGAGGGACATTAATCTAATTTCTTTCCACAATTTGTAGACACAGATTGGCCATCTTTAATTCTGAGAGACTTTTGTCTTTCTAAGATACACTATTTATACCCAATCATCTTACTGACCTGTTGTCAATTATTCAAATTTTTCTCCAACTGTTTAATTTTAATAACAGACTTTTGTTGTTCCGTCCCAACTTAAAAAAAAAAAATGTTGCAGCTATTAAATACAAAATGGCCTTATTCTTTCCTTAAATTGGTACATTTCCTCAGTTTAAACATTTGATGTTTTCAATATTTTATTATGAATGAAATATGGGTTTATTTAATTTGCAAATCATTTTATTGTTTTTAATGACATTTTACAGTGTCCCAACTTTATGGAATTGGGGTTGGAAATTAATTAAATGTATTTTGTTAAATTGATTTTTTTTTTTATGTACTTTTAATCAAATTAAAATTAAGTGATGCATATTTAATTAAAACATTTCTTAGTTAATTTAGAACGTAATAGAACCTGTTTTTTTCAGGGTAGAGGCAGGTGGCTTGCCCGGATCTTACACAGTTAAGAAAATGTTTTATTATGATAATAGACCAGGATATTGACTAAGCTTTACACCCATAACTAAACCAAAAGCAAATATCCAGGTAACAATGGTTTAATGTTTACATGAAAACACACACTTGCACATTACTATTTTTAATTAGTAATTTCAAATTACACATTAGCTGCATTTTAACTGTAAAACTACAGAATGCTTTACAAAAAACAAATACATTTTATTAAAGATATATTATAAATGCACTTTTAAACAATATTATAAGTATTAACACCTTAATAACTTTAAGTAGCTATTAACAGTTAAAAACATTTTATTTGGCAGGATGTAATATAATAATTACCTTTTAATACATTATTAACTTTGTATTTGTAACTAAATATGAATTAGACATTAAGTATCATTGAGGAACATAAAGCTAAGTTCTATATGCACTATGTAGTGCTATATATCACATTTGATTTTCAAAGTCGTTCATTAATATATTTATCCACAAATTATATCAATGATCTATCAAGTGTTTATTAAGGGTGAAGGATCAAATTCTGTAGTAGTTTTAATCTAATGTTTAAACTGAATAGCACACAGTCATTTTGTCCCTTCTTTCTTATCACTTTAAACCAAAGTAATTAAAATGTTGACTCAGTAACAAAGTCCACAGCAATCAGACAACCAGTCAGAAAATTCTAAATGCTAAAAAACCCTCAATAAAATGCTCTTTAGAGCCAACAAAACTGTGAAGTTTCCAAGTTAAATAACTTTCAGCAGACATGAACAGAAATAAAAAAAAGAATATGTACAGCACAAGTCAAATGTTTGGACACACCTTCTCCTTTAATGTTTTTTCTTTTATTATTTTAATTTTATTGTACATTAATAGTGAAGACATCCAAAAGAACACAGATTGAATTATGTAGTAAGTAAAAAAAAAAAAGTAATAAACAATAGAGAATATGTTTTTTATGTTATAGCTGAATTTAGCTGTGGTGACAGCTTGGCAAACTCATGACGTTCTTTCATCAGATTCACGAGATTGTCATAGGGAATATCTTTAAATTTACAGTTGTGCCTTGTAACATTTATACATTTCTTGCCTTCTTAATGTGCTTTAAACCCCTAGTTGTCTTGTGTAAAGGAAAGGGTGAGTGCGCCTACAAAGCTACAAAAACTGTACTGTACAAATCAATATTATTAATATTAAAACACTCAGTTAAATAAAGAAAAAAGACAGTCTTTTATTACTTAAAAAAAGGCCAGTCAATCTGAAAAAAACTTGAATTCCCAAATACTGTATTCCCAAGTGCATTCACCAAAACCATCAAATGCTATGATGAAACAGGCTCTCATGAGGACCACCAGAGGAAAGGAAGTACAAGAGTTACCTTTGCTGCAGAAGATAAGTTGATCAGAATTGCCAGCCTAAGGAACAGATGATTTGCATTCATTTTTTTCGGATTACAAGTGGCAGACATATTACAGCATCCACTGTTCAGAGTAGACTGCCATGTCACTGGCAGGCCATGGTTGAACTGTGGCAAAGAAACCATTACTTTAGAAGAACAACTAGCAGAAGATACTTGCTTTGGCCAATAAACATGAGGAATGGACATTATGTCAGTGAAAAATCATTTGGTCTAAAGAGTCCAAATCTGATTTATTTTTGGTTCTAACCGCCATGTCAATATTAGACATACCAAGTGCGAATAGATGGTTCCTGAATCCCTGGTTCCCACTGTAACGAATCTAGGAGGAGGTTTGATGGTGTGTGGTGCATTGTTGATGACACTGTTGGTGACTTAGTCAAAATGAAGTCCACCCTTAACCAGAATAGCTACCATTGTGCAACAACATGCCATCCCACCTGGTTTGCACTTAGTTTGACCGTAATTTGTTTTCCAAAAGGACAATGACCCTAAACACACCTCTGTGTTATGTATGAGCTGTTTGTCCAAGTAGCAGAGTGATAGAGTGCTTCATCAGATGATCTGGCCTCCATGGTCAAACAATCCACATCCAGTTGAGATGGTTCAGTATGAGTTTAACCGGAGAGTGAAGAAAAAGCGTCTGGGATTAGTTAAATTTAATACTTTGCCCGAACATTTTGCTGTGATGTAATGTCTGCAAATCTTTATTGATATGACATCTACAGAGCAGATAATTTTCCTAGCTAACTCAAATATGAGGCAAATATGTAGCATATCTGTGATTGCCCTTTGTACCACCACAATTCAAGTAAAAAATGTATCCCTAATTAATAAATCCCTTTGTTACAAAACCCTGTGAAATCTGGAAGTGTGCTCAATAATTTTTCCCACAGTAAACGCTCTACATTGAAAGACTATATGAAAACATGACTGTCAGTCAGCAGGCATACATGTGTTTCTGGTTGTGATATATATATATATATATATATATAAAGCTTTTAAACAAACCTGTTCTAATTCCAGACATTTTTATTTAGGATCTGGTGGTTTCTAGGATCTTGTTTTTTCTTTTCTGGTGTTTCTCTTTTTTTCCCCACCAGATGTCGTCAGAGTGTTCCTGAGTTCTACATTAGTATTTCAGTGCTTCCACATGTGCCACGCAGCCCTGTGTGTATTTATTTCCCCTTTTTTGGTCTGAGTCTCTTCTTGTTCGTTTAAGTTATGTTGTCCGTTTCCAGAGTTCGTCTCTACATGTGGTTTCCAGAGATGGCAAAAGTGCACATTCTTCACTCAAGTTAAAGTAAAGAGGTTTGGGCTCTGACATGAACTTAGGTCAAATAAAACCATGACTAAATTTTTTAGTGGTCACTGGGCCTTACATCATATATACAGTGTTATTCAAAAAGAATATACCAATTTCATTACGCAATATTTTTTTTAAGGAAAAGTAATACAAAACTCCAGCCAAGTCACAAGTATTATACTCACAATCCACTTTTATGTAAATGATTATAAATAAACTGACTCATTCTATGACAATGCCCAAGAACTGAAGCAATGCATCATGAAATCAGTTTATTATTTTTGAATAACCCTGTATATTTATGTTATTTAATGAATGATCCCAGCTGAAGAACCACCATATAGATCACAAGTAGAACAAAGATCATAACTTAATGATCTGGAATGTCTCTGTTCTCGGACTCCCTCTGTCTCATTCATGTTAACCACAGACTTCTTTTTCCTTCTGCCTTGTACGTTGTTAGCGTCGTAATCTAGCCTACATCTGTGGTGTGCGAGAGGAAATTATACACGTGTGGTAGATTAAAAAAGCTGCGCAATTACAAGATATTGGTTGATATGCTGAAAACAGCGCCAAATGAGGAGAAAAAATATTGATTATTGATTCACCAAATAGATTAAAACTGAAGTAAAGAGCCTCATTTCAAAATGTAAGAAGTACACAGATATTTGTGTAAAACTTTTACAGCTGACCCCAGTTTGAGCTTCGACCTTAACATTATGGAAGCATGAGCAAGCAAATTCAGTTCTCTTAATTACAAATAGTTATAAACACAAATTTTTAATGCTAATTTCATTATTTTCTATCAATGTAAGCCATTGGCTCTTATTTGTGCTCATTTAGATTACAGTAGTGTACAAGGTCATCTTGATTACTTTTAAAAAAAAACAATAACGTTATGATAATGGCACTAGGATATCTTGAACAGTTATCAAAATAATTAATTATTCATAATAAATACCTGCACATAGATAGCATTGGCTTATTAATAGAAAATAGAATTTATCAATGAGCTACACCTGTGCATGAGATTATACTTAATACTGATTCTGACAGTGATTTTACACTCAAAATTACTCAATTGTGTTCCAAATGATTGATATATCAAGATCATAACATTTAAATGATTTATATTTTTCAATCAAAAGATTTTGTATAGACTGCTTAGAACAGTCTGATAAAAAAATACACCATAGTATGTGTGCAAGTGTATTTGTCTTTCATACACACCCAAAATACATTCAATAAAAGCCTTTTGTGCTATCAATTCAAGTGAAAATAAAAGCAATTCTTAGCTTTGTAACAAAACTATATGACAGTTGGAACTGAGTGCTGGCTGTAATTCACATTAGCATACATTATGTTAACAAATAACAAATCATTTACAGGTGAATGTATGGCAGATTATAACCTAAGCCTAATGATTAAGGAAAGTAGAATACATATGATGATATGTAGTTGTGGTCTTTTAGTAGCTTCTGGAGTTCTGCTAAATGTAACTCATCATATATTATGTTTTTGCAAAAATGTTTATTGATTGTTAAGTGATTAGTGGTGAACAGTAATACATTAGAAATGAATACTTTACAAATTCTTGGGGCTAAAAATAGAGTCTTTTAGTCAGCAAGCAGGTAAAACAGGGAAATTGGTTTTTCATTCTTAAAACCATCGCCGTTTGCAGTATGCTGGGAAACCTTCAGGTTGACCAGTGTTAGGAGCTCGGTAAACTCAATGGTTGAACCGTGCTGTTGCAGTGTTGTACATAAATCCTGAATGTACAGCCCACCATGAATTTCATTACGAAATGAAACAAACCTGTTTAGAGAAGAAAGAAATCAAATCAGCCTTAGATATGACCAGCCATTATACACTATCTGAGGTATACACTAAGTCTGAGGTGTTCTGTGAGTTAGATGTAGCAAATATATTTTTTAAGATAAAATAAGATGTGTGTGATTCAGACTTTCTATTAATCTTTTTCATACTTACCTGGTGCTACTGAGTAGCACATGAGGAAATCTGCCCCTGCTGGGATGGTGTAGATGTTAGCTGCTTCCTCCACCACTTCATCATCATTGTCCCCTGCCATCATGCCCGTCACGGCATCTTCATATTTGTTACCAGCACATGTCTGTAGATTTGGGCATACAATAAGTATGTTTCCACACCAATATCTGTATTATTTATTATATATTATTTATACCTGTATTTTATATAATAAAGAGAAAGTGATGATGTTGTTAATGTAAACACAGTCACCTGGAAGATGAAGATCTTGGGTTTCCCTGCAAGGCTTTTGCACTCATCCCCTCTAAAGAAATCTGTTATATTTTAATCTTAGCATCACAGGCTTCGATTTCCCCTTCATTCCCATGACTCAGGAAAATACAAACAAAAGAGTCAGCATCTGCATGGTTGGCTGTGGCAGCTGTTGTTTGAATAAAGTTAATAATGTTAATGAAAATCTTTAAAATCAATAAATCAGTCCTAAGAAACACATTTAAGTTTGATATTAAGTACCTTTACGTATTTCTTTTAGCACTTCTGCCTTTTTTTTTTTTTGTCATTGTGACAGTGTACTTCTAACCCTAAGGCTTGAAATCTGAATGAAAGCAATGGAAAGTAGCCGAGGTTATAAGACAATAGTTCTCTATATAGTAGTTTGCTTTTTGAAGCTATTTAATGCTAGGGAATTTGTGGGATTTGTCCTTTCTGGCAATATATAAGCTCATTTTAAGAATACATGAAGAAATAAACATGTGTCTTTTATACATCAATATACACATTCAATGTACATAAATGATTTTTTGTTTGTGATGTGATGTTTGTTTTCGCTCACCTTTCTGTAAGGTTGTCCCTGTATTTATTTGTGCCCCAACGCTTTTTAAAGCTGCCGCAAAATGTTCATGGTTAAAGATTTGTGCCATGCCACGCCTCTTGTGATTCATTTTGTACTCCATTGTTGGATCTGTTTTACAATAAATTTAAAATACATAAAATACCTTTTAAAAAGAAAGTTTATTTGTTTAAGATGCTCTATATTTTAGCAATCTACATCTGAAACAAGACTTCTTTAAGTACTGGAGCAAAAAGTCACTATTAGGTGATATATACTAAAAAAGCAGCCCTTTTTAAAACATTTCTAACACTGAAGTTAACATAAAAAGTAAATTCAAAATTAAATGGCATATAGTGTATAAAGTACAAAACTGTATACAATTTTAAGAATTAGTATTAAATGAAAACTTGAAAAGTTAAAGTCTGCCAGTAAACAAATGATCAAATAAATGGTTTTTCTTCACACCATTGTTATGCTGATGATACCCAACTATATATCTCATCTAAACCAGGCGATATAGCTCAATTAACCCGGATAACTGAGTGTGTTAAGGAAATAAGAGATTGGATGACCAATAACTTTCTACTTTTAAATTCTGATAAGACAGAGATTTTGCTCATCGGCCCAAAAACTGGTACACAGAAGCACCAGCATCTCAACCTGCGTTTAGACAGATGTTCTGTAACCACTAGCTTAACAGTAAAAGACCTGGGAGTTATTTTAGACAGCAACTTATCTTTTAAAAATCATATGAACAAAGTTACAAAAACAGCCTTCTTTCACCTTAGAAATATTTCTAAGCTAAGAAATATGCTGTCTATATCCGATGCAGAGAAGCTCGTCCATGCGTTTATGACCTCCAGAATAGACTACTGTAATGCGTTACTATGTGGCTGTCCTGCATCATTATTAAACAAGCTTTAGTTAGTTTAGAATGCGGCAGCAAGAGTTCTTACTAGGTCAAGAAAATATGACCACATAACCCCAATCTTATCGTCACTACATTGGCTTCCGGTTGATTTTCGAATAGACTACAAACTACTACTTCTTACTTATAAAGCACTAAATGGTTTGGCTCCCATGTGTCTCTCCAGTCTTTTAACACGCTAAAATCCATCACGCTCCCTGAGATCTCAAAACTCTGGGCTTCTAGTAGTTCCTAGAATAGCAAAGTCCACTAAAGGTGGTACAGGTTTTTCACATTTAGCTCCTAAACTCTGGAATAGTCTTCCTGACAGTGTTCGGGGCTCAGACACACTCACCCAGTTTAAGTGCAGATTGAAAACATATCTTTTTAGCAAAGCCTACACATAACACACATCACATCATAACCTTGTACTCCAAAACATCTGATCACATGCACATTATCAACTTGTGTTGTTTATATCATGAACAGCAGCTACGCTAATTCCTCTCCACTGCTTCTCTTTCTCTCCCCATCCCGAGGCTTCCTAAGGTTTGGCCAGCTCCAGGCACGTCCCACCTCATGAAGATTATGGACTTTAAAGAAGTGAATGCCAAACTCGCAAACATCCTGAACCATCTAGAGACGTACCAGTGCGAATTGGTTCCCACTGCATGTGTGGAGTTTGACATTGGACCTCCTGAAGTGTTTAAAGGTTCTGGCATGGAGAAGCTGTTGCCGGATCTGTGATGATCACAGATGTTGAGCTCAGTAGCTCCTACTTTTATAACATAGACTGTAGAAAGAACATTTACTTATAATCTTATACTCCAGTGCTCATGTTAGTTCTCACTCTCCAGTGTTCTGTATTGTTGAAAGATTTATGATCAAATTCTTGATGTGACCCAAATGAGGATGGGTTCCCCTTTTGAGTCTGGTTCCTCTCAAGGTGTCTTCCTCATTATATCTAAGGAAATTTTTACTTGCCACAGTCACCATGGCTTGCTCATTAGGGATAAATGCACACCATTCACCTTGACTGTTGGTTTCTGTAAAGCTGCTTTGAGACAATGTCTGTTGTGAAAAGCGCTATAGAAATAAACTTGACTTGACTTGACTAATTCACTGCAACCTTTTAACAGGCAGTGTGAAAGGATGTATTCTTATAGTACTATTTGACTGGTACCACCTTCTTTCAGGGTAAGAGATAAGTATACTTCAAGGCTCGGTTCTGGCACGTTCTGGTACTTTTTTCTGTTCTGGCACTGAGGTGGTGGAATGAACTTTCTCCGAAGAGCAGAGTTATTGGCCATCTTTGAGTGATGAGTAAAAACCTTCCTCTTCCTGAAATACTTAATCTAATACTTTCCCAGGTTTGCTTTGTCTTTTACAAAAAAATAAAAAATCCTCTCAACAGAGTTGTAGGCTGATTTACCTTAAGTTTGTAATCTAGCATACCAGTGGAGATCTATTTATTGATAGAGATTAAAAGCACTTTTGTATGTCGCTCTGGACAAGGTCATCTGCTAAATGGCATAAATGTAATGAAAATGTTGCATTGGAATAGCACCACCTACTAAAGAAATTCACTGGAAAAATGATGGTCCCACTAAAAAACAAACAAAAAACATATAATATATTAATTGGTAGTGTTTTCCTTTACATTCTTCTTAACATTTTTCTTTACATTTTACTTGCCTTGGGTTCTTTAGACCTAAAGGATTAGAACATTAAACAAGCACTAATTCCACCAATCTAATCCATCCACCAATGACTATTAAAAAGATATGTTGTTTTACCTTTAAGTCATTTTAAGCAATTGTATAAGATGTCTTTGGATGTGATTGCATTGAAAGTGTTTATCTTTTTTACTTGTACTAGGATACCTTAAACGGTTTCAGCATGACAGTGCCTCTGACAACGTGACATGAATATATGCTTTACATGAACTTGAGTGGAAGGCTTGCAGGTCTCCTCACCCTACATCAGTGCTTGACTTTACTAACACCCTTGTGGCCGAATAAGCACAAATCTCCACAAGCACACTTCAAAATCTCATAGATAGAATGTGATCTCAATAGAACACAATTGTCAAAAAAATTTAGTTATTATATCAGCAACTGAGGACTAAATGTGGTCATGTGTTTGATCTACAATAATTACTGGTAGAGTGAATTAATTTAATTTTTACTTTTTATATGGTTTTCATAGAAAATATATTTTAATCTGCAGCAAAAAAACATAGGATGTGGAGTTAATGTTACACATGCATGACAACATTAATATTATATGTTATTAATGATTTAAAATTATTTTTTGCAGTATATACATTCCTTCCGACTTCCATATTCCTCTTTCTACTGTTTGTAGGCTTGAGTAATAATGAAAGTTATTTGCAAGTTTGGTGTTATTAAACAACAGTAAATCATTAATGATGTGATCTTTGATAAATTGATTTTATATACTTCTTACTTTTAAGAACTGATACAGTAACCATGTATCTGCTTCTTTTTTTTTTTTTTTTTTTTTACATTTACAGTTTAGCTAACCTTGCACCAGTCAAGTCAAGTCAAGTTAAGTCAAGTCAAGTTAAGTTTATTTCTATAGCGCTTTTCACAAAAGACATTGTCTCAAAGCAGCTTTACAGAAATAAACAGTTAAGGTGAATAGTGTGCATTTATCCCTGATGAGCAGCCGTGGCGACTGTGGCAAGGAAAAATTCCCGTAGATGTTATGAGGAAGAAACCTTGAGAGGAACCAGACTCAAAAGGGGAACCCATTCTCATTTGGGTGACAGCAAGAGTTTGATCATAAATCTTTCAACAATACAGAACACTGGAGAGTGAGAACTAACATGAGCTCTGGAGTGTGTGAAAGAATGAATTTATTTACTACAAGCATAGCACCATATACTGAACAACTCTTATCAATTAATCCAGTCACATAGAGGGAGAACTTGTGTAACAAACACATGATCAGAACATTAAAAAAAAAGCAAAGAATTGGTTCACATGGTAGGTTTCCCCCTGGGACATCATGGGACCTGTCACCTACTTGATCACCTACTCCACCAGCATTGGGGTTTATGCCTATGTTCTCACTAAGTAGGTCAAACCTAGGTGACCATCAGAACTTTCAGTTTCATAGGAAAATGAGATGCTTGTGACCAAAGAGAAGAACCTAGCTACCTAAGACAGTATCAGAACATTATATAGCCATTTTTTTTTGCCACTTTAATAAAAAAAAAAAATAATAATTGTTAATATACCAATTAAGGTTTTTTTTTTTCAGTAAAGTTTAATGTGTTAAAAAAGTTACAATTTCTTTCAGAGTTCACTCTGGTTATACTCTGAAAGAAAGACAGGCCATAGTTTACCAAGCAGAGATTACTATATTTACTTACACTCTGCCCTATCACTTCTCCTTTTTAGTACTCAAGCTGGGGCCCACTATGGATGGGTGATACCAATTATTTTCTTTTTAAGCCCATACTAAGTGCTTTCTAAACAAGTATCGTTGATATCGATACCAATACCTATCTTTCAATTAAATATTTTTATGTGAGTGATTTTATAGTCATTATCAATATAAAATTAACTGCAAAATACACGCCTTTTTTTGGCACTGTCAGACTGAAAGACAGTGCATTTGTAACTGATGCAAATGTATTATTAACTATTAACTATTTTTGTTTGTAATTGTGTTTAAAAGTGTAGCGACTGTGGGAGAAGAGGGAAAAACTTTGAATACAGATAAATTGAGTATATAGTTGGAAGCACAGTCTGCCCGCATTCTTCACCATTATATGTAGCGAATTTAGCTTGCAAATAAAGGTAAATATTTATAAGTAATTATAAATGTTTAAGTAATGGAATTAACATTACACTTATTTGTCTGTTCATCCGGCAAACAGACAGTATAATTTTATATTAATTCTATAAAAGAGGGTATCTCCCTGGCCAAGAAAGACGTAACCCCCTTTTACTTTATACCGTAAATTAAATGAAATTAAAAGAGCATGTAGTTCAGACCTAATGTTGCAGGAACGTTGCATTTATGAAACGTACTCAGAGACAATCACTTTTGAAAAATACGGCATTTAATGAATGCGACAAACACAACATAAAAGTAACTACACAAACAAACAAACAAAAAGAACTAAAGAAAAATTAAATTAAAATAAAATAAAAGAAAGTTGAAATTAGGAAAGGAGGAAGAGAAAGGAAAAGAAGAAGGAGATAAAGAATGGAAAGGCAGCTTAAGCTTCAAATTAATCACATCCTAACTGAGAAATTGTCCCGGAAATTTAAATTCGCCTTAATATTAAGGGGTTCAAATTTAACACGCATCTAAATTAGTTGGTTAACCGGGTTACTTGCATTGACTTGTTGCACAAGAGTCCGGATGCAGTAGACAAAAGAATCTTGGACGATTCGGTTAGGATGGAGTCAGGTGTTCTTCCAGCTTCTCCTGAAGATCAAAGCAGTTGGTGTCTTGAAGTGAAAGCTTGCTGGAAGATCTCAAAAGAGATTTAAGATCTCGTCCAGAAGAGTCGCTGCTGAGCTGTTCGAAGCGGACGACTCTCCGGGCCTTCGGGCCCCGGGGTCCGAGCCTTTCCGGTCGAGCTGAGTGAGCGAGTTGCTTTCTTGACTGAACTCTGACTGGACCCAACTAAACTCTGACTGATTGGGTTCAAGATGTTTTAAAGGTCCTGAACCCCACCCATCTTTAGGGGAATGGCCAATGCTATGGCCTGAAATTTTGGAGGGAAAAACTTCCTTTGTTCATGCAACTGTGGGCATGGTTTTCGCCCTATACTTGCTTTTGGAGGACTTTAAAGTTTTATTCAAAGTGAATTAAGATGGTATGGTACATTTCATGATCAAATAAAATGCACAATTGTTTAAACATTAAGGAAACAAATAATTTTGCGGTCATTTGGATACTAAACATGAAAAGGAATGACAGTATAAGGCAGAGGTACATTAACTTTAAGAGATCAGTAATTAACCGATGTTAATACAATGTTGTATTCTGATAAATAAAATGCACCCTTGTCAGAAAAATAAAGAACAGATAATCCTAAGTCAATCAAGCCTTAAGAAGAGAAGAGACAACATTTAACACAGAGTTATATCACTAAAAATGTTAAGGTTTAAATATTATTGATGTAGAGTTAAACATTTGCTTTATTTATAGAAGAAGATACAAATCCAAACATTCTGGAACTGGTTGTGTGTTTTTTGTCACAAGCAGCCATGCTGGATCAAGTTTCGAGTTTGGATTGTTTCAAGAGTTTTATGGGGGGGTTCTTTCCAAAACATTCTCTGGCATGTTAATACATGTTATAAAATGGTCTATTTCATTGCTATATATGCAAATATGCTAAATGATGATAACAACTGAAAATAACTATTCTGCTGCAGATGTTACACCAGATTCTGTGACCATCTTATTTTGTGACCCTAGATGGTGTTGTTGTTAAAATAAAGCTTAAACTACTACTACTTATTTTGATGATTTTATAAAGTAAATTTGCAGGGGAAAGTTAGCTATTCCTAAGTTGGCTTTTATCTGTTCCCTGGTCAGTTGGTCAGTGAGTGTATATTAGAAATACCAGTAGCGGGCGGCCTTCTCTGCTGGCCTAAACACTATGAGAAGCACTGACCTACATTTACAACCTAAATTCTAATATTTGTCCCATGAAATTGTATTAATTTATTTTCAATGGTTTATTCTCTTCATTTCGTAGTTTTTCTTTTGGCTGCACTGCTTCCAGTACGTGTATGTGGTTGTTAGATTTTTTTTGTCCAATCAGATTTCAGTGCCTTTATGTGCTGCCATGTCAATCTAATCTGCCCAGGGCCTTTAAAGTCTGTACTGCTGGCCCTTTTTACCATAGTCTCTATTATCAATGGGCCTGTTTCTTTATCAGATTTCATATTTCGCCTCACAGGGCAGCTAGCTGGCCCAGAATAGCGTCAGCATTTGCCGTCCTCTGATTGGTTGACCAACTGAAACTGTTACAGCCAAGTTTGACTGGTAAAACACGTGTGCACACATTAATACATCTGAGTTAGACTTTTTAGGCCTATGGAGGAAGAGAAATTGATTTGGTTTTGGACATACTTCAAAAATAAATTTTTAAGAAAAGCTAGACATCATGAGAAGTGGTCTGCCAAACCCTGAAGCTAGCTAGCTTGTCTCAGGCCGGGAAAGGGTTTGTTTACCACTCCAGACCAGTGATTACGAGCGGCACCACTGGCTTACAACCTCTGAGAAGTTGTGCAAATTACGAGTATGAATCTCTGGTGAGTAGGTTGTATTTTATTTACATTTTTCATGTTTTGTCATGGTTTTAGACAAATAGTGATTCTGAACTGCTCCAGATGATGTAGGTGGCACAGTTGCAGTTGTCGTGTAGATGTTTGTAGTCTTAACTGGGTTTCTTGCTTTAGTAAAATGGTATTCACCATCCATATGTGAAATGCCTTTCTCTCTGTAATGCCACGCATTGTTATATTGCATTTGCATATTGTTTATTCAAATGGGGAAGACCTGAGGCGTCTGTGAAACCTGAATCAAATTTAAATGCCAGTGGAGCAAATCAACCCCAACAGTTATTCTGCACTTCCCTAAACATTATACCATAATTCTGGTTTTCTTTGTATTTCTGTTTACAGATGATGTTTCATGGAACGCATTGAAAAACACCATATTTATTGCAGTATTATATATTATTTGAAACAACTAGATATTGAAATAAAGCATTCCACTTCTACTCTTCAGGTGTACCAATTGTCCTTTACTTTACATTTGCATCTAATATTATTTACATGGAGTTACCACTTTTAGTAGGTAAAGTGTCTTTGCATAAGTATTCACCCCCTTGAAAATATTCGTTTCCAGGTTTATGTGTCATGAATTTGGACATATATGTGGATACGCTAGTAATTGAGCAGTCCTCCTTCAAATATGTGGTTAATGTATATATATTAATATGCTCACTAGTATTTAAAAAACTTATTTTTTTTTACTTTCCTCAAAACACATTTCTTCTGTGGAACTGGGCTTGTCAGCAAACAAGTCAAGTCAAGTAGGCTTTTATTGTCATTCCAATCACATTCAGTGCAGTACACAGTGAGACAAAACAACGCTCACCCAGGACCAAAATCCTTCATAAGACTACATAAATTAACAAAACTAAAAACTTACTACATAAAGTACACACATGCAATATTTAGTGCAAGAAAATACATAATACAAAGAGACTGTAAACATTGTGACACAAATACATGAAAATATGCAAAATAGAGAAGTTTAGGGTCAAAGTTAGGAGTAAACTTGTGCTAGATTTCTTATGTAATATATGAAATATATGATAATAGAAACATTAAACGTGGGATTTCTTTCACAGGTCAATAAATACTACTTCAGCTTAAAATAATTTTAAGGAATGAAAGTTAAAATGTTTTATTTGTGATTCTCTCCTACAGGACTATGTTTACCCATATGTAAAAGACAGACAGTGCTTTACTTCTATAAAGGCACCAAAGAAATTAAAACAGAAATTTAAATGTGGAAAAATATAATATGCTCAAAGATGAGTTGTCTTCGGTACAAGGATTTATCAGCTATTTTAATTTTCAGCATAAATAAATTTCCATTGTTTTTTGTGCACTTTTATATCAGTAGAGGATTATCTTTTTTTTTTTTTTTTATCACAAATTTGATTAAATAGAGTAAGACCTGAGGCATCTGTAAAACCTGAATTAAGTTTACATGCCAGTGGAGCAAATCAACCCCAACAGTCGTTTTGCACTTCCCTAAACATTATACCATAATTCTGGTATTCTTTGTAATTCTGTTTACAGATGATGTTTCAAGGCCTGCATTGAAAAACACCATATTTATGTGTCATGTTTCAGGGTAATGACCACACGTAGGAAGCAGAAGTAACTCTATCATAGATTATTTAGCATTGCACACTAACCAGAGTCCAGGAGAGTCATGAACCAAGACACTGGTTACATCCGGAAGAAGGGTATGATCCATACAGAGGGTATATTCCATACAGTGGGAGAAATCCGTACGCTGAAGATAAGCCATGCAATCGGCACCGGGAGCAGGGACTAGAAGGGAATACTGGCAGTCGGGAATCCAGGAGATTATTAGCATGACTGTTTTAAATCCAACAGTAAGTGGGGCCGGAACAGGAGCTTACGAAGGGGAACGGGAATGAGGAACAGGTGCCGGTGATTAACACCCTTATCCAGAGCGATGTACAAACGTGCTTTAAATCTCTAGTAATGAATACATCTACACTGGTACGCAAGATTACAAGCTCAATATAAATATAACTCAAACTCTACAAACTCGGAAAGTGCTAATTTAGGTATTTCAGGAAGAGGTAGGCCTTCAGTCGTTGCTTAAAGATAATCAGGGACTTTGCTGTACGGACATCTAGGGGAAGTTCATTCCACCACCTCGGTGCCAGAACAGAGAAGAGTCTTGAATTGTACTTACCTCTTATTCTGAGAGAAGGTGGTACCAATCGAGCAGTGCTGGAGGATCTCAGAGATCGTGGTGCAGTGCGAGATGTGATGAAGTCACTGAGGTAAGATGGTGCTGGTCTATTTTTGGCCTTGTAGGCAAGCATCAGTGTTTTGAATCTGATACGTGCAGCTACTGGAAGCCAGTGAAGGGAGCGCAGCAGTGGGGTGGTGTGGGAAAACTTGAGCTGATTGAACACAAGTCATGCAGCTGCATTTTGGATCATTTGCAGTGGACGAATAGCGTTCAGGGGGAGACCTGCCAGCAGAGAGTTGCAGTAGTCAAGTCTTGAAATGACAAGAGACTGAACAAGCACCTGGGCAGCCTGCATGGACAGAAATGGTTAAATCCTTTGGATGTTATAGAGAAGAAATAGAGAAGAACAAGCAACATTAGCGACATGTGGGAAAAAAGACAGTTCATTGTCCATAGTTACCCCAAGGTTACAAGCAGTGGCTGAGGGGGAGGGCAGAGAGTCATGAAGTGTTATTTGTAGATCTTGACCTGGGGATGAATCACCTGGGATGACCAGCAGTTCTGTTTTGCTGGGGTTGAGTTTAAGTTGGTGAGCACTCATCCATAAAGATATGTCTGACAAGCATGCTGAGATCCGAGGGGAAGCTGTGGTATCTGATGGAGGGAAAGAAAACTTGAGTTGAGTGTCATCTGCATAGCAGTGATAAGAAAACCCATGTGAGGATATGACTTCATTATTGGAGTGGGTATAGAGGGAGAAAAGGAGGGGACCAAGTTCAGAGCCTTGTGGGACACCGGTGGTGAGTCTGCATGGGGCAGATGTGGATCCCCTCCATGTTACCTGGTATGAGCGACCTTCCAGGTAGGAAGCAAACCATTCCCATGCTGTTCCGCAGATACCAAGGCTCTTGAGGTTAGACAAAAGTGTCTTGTGGTTGACTGTGTCAAATGCTGCTGAAAGGTCCAGAAAGATAAGTACAGATGACAGCTTGGCTGACCGAGCAGCATGTAGTTTCTCAGAAACAGCCAATAGGGCCGTCTCTGTGGTATGCGCCGCTTTGAACCCAGACTGGTTCGGATCGTGAAGGTTGTTCTGTGAGAGATAGACAGACAGTTGCTTAAAAACAGTGTGTTCCAGAGATTTAGAAAGAAGTACAGTACCCCTCCAAGGGTGGCACCAGGTGGGCCAGGGCACTCTGGGGAGGGCCTTGCCATCTGTCCAGGGTTGAAGGAGGAGGCCTGGAAGAAGAAAGACTTGGACTGGCCCGTATCGCCAAGATCAGATGTCTGAGGCATTATGGTGTCTACTGTGGGTATCTGGAATGCGACGTCCCCTTCAAAGCATTTTTTAGTCGCAACGGTGTGTCTGGCGGGACTGTGAAGTGTGACGGCGCATTTGGAGGAGCTTTGTGGTGCAACAGCGCTTCCGGAGGAACTTGTACTGCGACGTTGCCTTCAGAAGAACTTTGAACCACGATGTCACCTTTGGAGGAATTTTGAAGCATGATGTTGTCTTCGGAGGAACTTGGGGCCATGACGTCGCCTTTAGAGAGACTTTGGGGCACGATGGCCCTTTCAGAGGGACTTGGAGGTTTTGAAGTGTGACAGCGCCCTGGGAGGGATTTTGGATTGTGTCGTCGCCCTCAGAGAGACCTTAGGGTGCGACTGCGCTTTCAGCGGGACCTTGGAGCGCAACGGTGCCCTTAGAGGAGTCTGGGTCTGCGACGGTGCTTGCTGCTAGGCTTTGAGGGGCAGCATCACCTTTGGGGAAACTTTGAGGCATGGCATCGCCTTTGGAGGTGTCTTGAAGCCGTCACCCTTGGCGGAACACTGAAGCGGTGCGCCACCCTCGGCGAAGCACTGGAGCAGAGCGGCACGCTCGGTGAAACAAAGAAGCAGATAGGCCTTCTCAGAACAGAGGGGGCTTTAGTGGAGGTCTGCCGCTATTATCCCAAACATCTCCATGAATTGCCTAGTGAAAATGGCAAACAAACCAAAAATTACCCCTGTTCGTGCTCTACAGCTTCCATGCACTAGAGAGAGCCTCCCCAGACACTAGGAAATTTAAGAATGCGATTTTGGCATGATCGGTGGGGAATTGGGATGATTGTGCTTCCACGTACATGCCGACACTCCGTAGGAATCCGCCCCGCTTGGCCGCTTTGCCGGAAAAGCGAGCCGGAAATACTATCCGGCTCTGCAGTGCATGCAAGCAGCGGGGCTTCCGGGTGAAATTCAAAGTGGAGTTTGGCTGCCGATCAATTGCAGTAGGGCAATTCCTTCTCCTTTGGTTTAGGTTGGATCTTCTGTAAGGGTAAGGGAAGACGGGTATTATCCGTACAGCAGGTATAATCCGTACAGTAAAAGAATTCCGAGAGGCAGGGATAATTCTTAACGCGAGTATACTCCACAGAACAGGTATAATCAGTACGGTAAAGAGAATCTGTGCAATCGGTACCAGGAGCATGGACCAGCAGGAAATGCTGGCAGTCAGGAATCCAGGAGATAATTAGCATGACTGTTTTAGATTCGACAGCGAGTGGGGCCGGAACAGGAGCTTATGAAGGGGAACAGGTGGACGGTGATTAATGCCGAGAGCAGCAGAGAGAGGCAGCGTGAGAATCTCCGAGTAGGGCGTGGCAGGTGGATCCCTGACATCATGAATCTAGACAAAATATTTAATTGCTAAATACTCACAGGGCACATTTCATGAACATCATACAAAACAGCTTCAAGATATCATGGCATGGATTACACAAGGTGTTTACTGGAGCAAATGTATTCAACATAATACAGTATTCACAAGTCATAGGATTATTTAACAATACTTCCACAAAAAATGAAGTGTGTGGAATTTAACAGATGCTTTGATTATGTAACTGTTATGTTCAGTTTATTATCAACAGCAGTCTCTTATTTAGTTTTTATGTGGTGTAACAGTTTAGAATAAACTTCTTTATGCTCACAAACATATATCTGGATACGCTTGTAAATGAGCAGTCCACCTTCAAAAATGTGGCAAATGTATATATTAATATGCTTACTAGTGTTCAGATAACTTTTTTTTTTTGAGCAGAAAAAAATACATTTAAAGCTGCAAAACCTTTTTTTTTTTTTACTTTCCATAAAACTATTCTATAAAAACACATTACTTCTGTGTAACTGGGCTCTGAGGTTTGTTTTTCCATTTCGGCAAACAAGTCAAGTCAAGTAGGCTTTTATTGTCATTCCAATCACATTCAGTGTAGTACACAGTGAGACACAACAACGCTCACCCAGGACCAAAATCCTTCATAAGACTACATAAATTAACACAAAGCTCAAAACTAACTACATAAACACATTACTTCTGTGTAACTGGGCTCTGAGGTTTGTTTTTCCATGTCGGCAAACAAGTCAAGTCAAGTAGGCTTTTATTGTCATTCCAATCACATTCAGTGTAGTACACAGTGAGACACAACAACGCTCACCCAGGACCAAAATCCTTCATAAGACTACATAAATTAACACAAAGCTCAAAACTAACTACATAAAGTACACGCATGCAATATTTAGTGCAAGAAAGGACATAAGACAAAGAAACTGTAAACATAGTGACACACATAAATGTATATATGCAAGATAGAGAGGTTTAGGGTCAAGGTAGGAGTAAACTGGAGCTAGATTTCTTATGTAATATATATATGATAATAGAAACTTTTAATGTGGGGTTTCTTTTACAGGTCAATAAACACTACTTTAGCTTAAATCTTAGTCATTTTAATAAATGAAGGTTAAAATGTGTGATTTAGGATTCTCTCCTAAAGGTCTTTACCCAGATGAAAAAGACAGACAGTGCATTACTTCTAGGTAAGTACATTACAATGTACATTACAATGTGCAATACAACGAGAGGTAAGTACACTTCAAGGCTCTTCTCTGTAATATATGAAATATATGATAATAAAAACGTTTAATGTGGGATTTCTTTCACAGGTCAATAAACACTACTTCAGCTTAAATCTTGGTCATTTCAATGCCAGATGTACAAGCCCTCCTGAAGTCATCATCCATCTCTTTTGTTTTATCCACATTTGGAGACTGTTTGTTGGCTTTGCAATAGTGTTAACATCTGTAAGTCATCTTTGTATGACTCACTATTCTTGCTACACAGTCATGTCATGATCCAACTTGATCATTTACATTAAAATGTTTCAGCATTTGGCAGATGCCCTTGTGTGATACCCAGAGTAACTTACAACTAAGCAGGGGAGGGTATTTCAGGCCTAGTTTAAGGGCCTAGCAGTGGCAGCATGGTGGTGGGATTTGAACCTATGACCTTCCGTTCCAAAGACCAATGCTTTAACCGCTGAGCTACCACCTGTTCAGCCGAGCACCTATATTATATCATATAACATTGGCTATGGTGGTTTTAAACACTCCATTTTATAAAGGAATAAAAGTCCAAAACAACCAACAGGATCCTGTTTGAACACTTCCAGGAACAAGTTGGGCAGATTATTAAGGTTAACAGTTACTTGTACCCTTTTTCTTTTTTTCTTTGTGTCTTCCAGTTTATGGTGGTTGATTATTTGTAGATGATTTACACATTATACATCAGCGGAGATGCTGATAAGAATCTGCTGATAACACTACTTAATATTACTGGCTATTTACAGTAGTTTCACTAAGCAAATTAAATGCATTACTTAAGTAATCACTAAGTAAAATAAATGTGTTTCTATGTACTTTACATTAGAATCTCTGGAAATGAATGTACTTTGTAATTAAACTATGTATTTCTTTGGAAAACAAGAAAAGCTTTTTATAACCCTTTAGGGTAAAACAGACAACTTCTCCTGATTGTACCCATTTAAGGTGTCTTGTTATGATGTTAAAACTTACATGAAATACAAGATAATGAAGCTGGATTTCAACTGAACTTTAAATTGTATGCCCTTATCTAAACCAAAAGCAAATGACAGTTAACAATGCTTTAATATTTAAATAAAAACAAAAGTTATTTTTCTAACTTCCCTCTTTGTTTCACTATGGGAATCGCTTTGGGCATGACCAACAACAGAAGCTTCTATGCCACAATGTTTTTCTTGACTTGACCAGGCTTCGGATTCTTTCCATGAGGGACTACATGAAGCTCTCTCAGCACATCTAGTTTTCTGCTGGTTTTCGCTAAACTGTTTAAGGAGCATGCCAGCATTGGATTCTCCCAAACGCGAAATTAGTCATATGGGATTGTGCTGACATCGCAAAATTCCGAATAGTGTCTGCGTCAAGGCATGCTGTTCTCTTTGACCTATCGAGTATAAAATTTTAATGGTAGGGAATTAGTGGCATCAAGTCAACTAAGGGCTTCACACGTCAAGAAGAGCCTTCGAAAGGCAAGCTACCCTGTGGAAATCAATAGACCAACGTGACGTGAGGAGTCTTGATTATTCTGCACTCAGCCATGTCAACGGATGAAAGTGGCGGTGGCTAATCAACAAGACCCATGTCTGTGGACAATAGTTGTCCCTTCCTGGCACAAGAGTTAAAACGCAAGAGGTACATGGAAGGAGCTGAAAAGGAAATGGCTGCTGCCTGCTCAAACGGCATCTGCCTGCTCAAACGGCAGCGATACAACTGAAGAAGATGTTCATCTATCAGAGGATGTACAAATTGGGGCCCAGTCAGTGCACTTGCTGAATGCTGTGAATTTATAGGAATGACTCTAATGGGCAGAGCTGTGAATGGCTTTTGGTCTCCACAGCTGATCCGAAAGCATATAAACTTCTTGGAGTTGTTGGCATTGTTTTTAAGGCTAAAACATTTTCTGACCTTCATAAAGGGCCAGCATGTTCCAGTGAAGACCAACAATTCCATTGTGGTCGCTTACATCAAGGTGTATGCTCCCTTCAGCTGAACTGTGTTCAGGGCCAAACCAATGATAACTTGAACTTAATTCTGCTCAAATTTCTTCTATTGTAAAATCCACTGAATTATATATTTTAAATAGCTGGTAGTGATAATCGGAAGAATAAAACTATTCTTTAAATATTTATATTAGGCACTGTGAAATTGTGGTGAATAGGTCAAATAAGAAAACAAAAGCAATTATAGAATCAGTGCAATTTATTTTTAACTTGTTAATCTCCACAAACAATGAAATACAACAAACAACTTAACAAGTTTATAGAAATACTGTAATACAACAAACAATAACTTTTAATGTTTTCCATCTCATTTTACTTCTTCAGTGAGAATAATCCAGTCTGTTCTGGGCTTGAACAAGTTCATTGAAATCTGTCTGAATGTCTGAGGTGGCTATGCGAAGGACAGCTGAGAGGTGGTCATCAGTGATAGAGGATCTGTGTTTGGATTTGTTGAAGTTCATCACTGATAATGTCTGTTCACATACATAGGTAGATCCAAAGAGGACTAGAATCCTCCTCAGGTATGGAAAGTTCTCATGATTTTGTAAGAAATGACAACTTGTCCTGACGGCTGCATCTCTGGGGTGGGAAGATATGTAAAATGTCCTTGTTGGGTTTGCAGTTTTGCTAGCAATGCATCAGACTCCCGTGCGCGGTCTTCATTAGACAGATTTCTGTATTTTTCCTCATGCTTGGTCGTGTAGTGGCGATTCAAATTATAATCCTTTAACACAGCAACCTATGTACCACAGATTAAGCACACGGCTTTAGCTTTAAGTTCTGTAAAAAAAATACTTGGCAGTCCATGTCTTGCTAAAAACATTCGTTATCAACTTTTCATTTCTTAGCATGAGCTGCGATCGATGGGTTGGCGATCACTGATCTAACGCAAAGAAAAATATTTTTTGTGTTATGCCTTTTGCCTTGGCATCATCACTGGAAAACTTTCTTGCCATTTCAAAAACATCCACTGCAGCTGGAGTGGGAGTGCTCGGATTGACTTTACTTTTCTGCGCCGCGTTCTTCTCATATTTAGAATGGCAATCGGGATGTTTGGATTTCAGGTCATAAATTAAACCCGACATGAAGAAACCCTTTGCAGATACACCCAATCTTGAAATTTCAGCATTGCATGTTTTGCAAATATCTTCTGGTATATCATATCATAATATCATATCTGTGGGTCTTTCTCTGAGATATTGAAATAAGTCCACACCGCAGACATTTTGGCTGTTATCCAGATAAACGTGTGCTGGTTGTGTTTTATAATTGCGTCATTACAATTGTCTTTCGGCTGTGTTGTTTCGGTGATAGGTATTTCGGACAGGGATGTACAAAGGGCCGGATGTGGCCCGTGGGCCTTAGTTTGCCCAGGTCTGTGCTAAGTAATACCTTAATAATCTTATGCAATTATTTGCAATTAAAACGGCATGCTCCTTATTATGAAAGTTGTAAGATATTATACATTTTCTGTTTCTATCTAAATATGAATTAGTCATAAAGCTAAGTGCTATATACTGTACACTGAAATTTAAATTTAAAAAAAAAATAAAAAAATTAAAGTTGGCTATTTTTATATGAAATTTCAAAAGTAGAGTTATAACTTTATAATTATTTATAACTTTAGCTTACCCACAGTAACAATTTCATTTCATTTCCTTTACTTGATAATACAATATCATATGATATTGTAAATATCTTTTTTAAGTTTTACAATTCTTAGAATGCCTATTTAGACATGCATTACAACTTGATAAAGGACGAATACAGATGGGAAGTAAGTATAATAGCCACTTCCAGAAAAACTATTTCCTTCATTTTTTTCTTTTTATAATTTTGATGAATTGCTGATGAATTTACCAGCAACCATATTAATGTTAATCAAAGTGTTTAATTTGGGTTTAAATAAATATTGCATTTCAGTGTAGTATATGGAATAAAGGTCACATAGTCATTGCTCTTACAGTCATTGCTCTAATCATTATTTCAAGGTGTGTCAGTAAAAGTAAGACTCAGTTACTTAGTTCACAGCAGCCAGACAACCATTCGTAAGTTAATGTTAATTTTAACTTGTGTTGAAATAAAGTTAAACAGCACTAAAACAAACAAATTACAAATCAAATTAAGTTTGAGTTTAGTTTGTGCCTGAAAACACTAATCACTTTGCAGAATTTATTAAGTAAGAAAAGGCATTGGCGTTAAAAAAAATAATAATAATAAATTGAGTCCTGATAAATAATATAAAAGGGTTTTTTTTAAAGTATATTTACAATCGCTGCTATTCTTCTCTTATCATATATCAAATGTGTAGTGCTTGTTTAGTAATTCAGTCCTGGCATACTAATATATTATAAATAGATTGTGTGGAAGCAAAAAAAAAAAAAAAACACTTATAAGGCCAAATATGTTTATTGATCATCAAATGAATATTGGTGAACAGTAATACACTAAAAGTTGGCACTTTACTGTTTCTTGGACCTAAAGTAGAGTTTTTTAGTCAGCATGGAGGTGAAGCAGGGCATCTGTTTTTTGTTTTTAAAATTGTTCCCGTCTGCATTACGCCTGGAAACCTTCATGTTGACCAGTGTTAGGATCTCAGTGAACTCCATAGTTGGGCCATGCTGCTTCAGCGTTTCACATAAATCCTGAATATAGAACGTTCCAGAGTTTGGATCACGATATGAAAAGAATCCTGTTCAGAGAAGAAAAGAAAAGAAGTGCATAAATGTGACCATCATTGAATTTACATGGTCAATAAATTATAAACAGACTTATGTAGATACAAGATGGAATTGCAATAACTGTTGTGTTTAAGTATTAATATATATATATTTTCTATTTGAGGTTTGGGGAAAATGTAGCTCAGTGATGAGAACAACCAAGCTGCTACTGCTGGGAACTGCTGAGAGCTCATAGCCCTCAACTTGTATGAATAAGTTAATTGAAGGTTGCTATGGATAATGCTGTCTGCAAAATGCCTTAAATGTAAATGTTCCTACACTAAGAGTTAATGACATATCCATTAGAATTTTTAGGGAATTTTGTGAAAATAGAGCAGTTAATAAAGAGGCTTTATATTATACTTAACTTTCTGATTAAATCTTAAATATAATTATGGCTTGAGTTTCAAATCTTTACTATAAATGTTTTTCTTATCTACTAAATTATTTACATTTATATATTAATCTAAATAAATTAAATAAATGTATTTAAAGAAAAATCCATAAGTAAAATGTTATCAGTGTCAGCATGCATTTGAAGCATGACAATTCCTCAACATCAGCTACATTATTCAAGTAAAAAGTACTCTACTAGAGATGAGTGCAGAACTTTTTTTCTAATTGTTTAGTTGTTATTTTGACTTATTATTTACTTATTTATTATTAACTTATTATTAGGTTATTTTCATTTTTCTCATTTATACCCACCCGGTGCTACAGAGTAGCACATGATGAAATCTGACCCTGCAGGAATAGTGTAGATGTTTGCTGCTTCCTCCACCACTTCATCATCATCACTATCCCCTGCCATGCCGGTCACAGCATTTTCATGTTTCTCACCAGCACATGCCTGTAGGTTCAGACATACAGCAAGCATGAGTATATCTCTATAAGTTAAATCTTCATTTTTCTATATATGTAATGTTTTATTGATATACTGTAATGTACTAAAGGAAGAGCAGTGTTGTTGTTCAGTCACCTGGAAGATGAAGATCTTGGGCTTCCCAACAAGGCTCTTACACTCATCCCCTCTGAATACATCTGTTATTTCCTTAATTTCAATCTGATTATCAAATGCTTCAATTTTTCCTTCTTTCCCATGTGATAGGAATATGCAGACAAAGCAATCCGCATCTTTGTGGTTGGCTGCAGCAGCTATGGTTAAATAGGTTAATAATGTTTCTGCAACAAAATGTATAGTAAACAAGTCAATTCTCAAAAAAACATATCAAGAATATACCTTCACGTAGTTTCTCTTGCACCACTGCCACTTTTCTGTCATTGTAAGATTGTACTTCAAATCCTAATTCTTGAAATCTAAAAATAAAAATGGAAAGTGGTTATTGGTAAAGTGAACAGAGACATACAGGAGGCTAAAAATATCTATGTAAACACACACGCACACACACACACACACACACACACACACACACACACACACACACACACACACCAAAAGCTAATAATTACCTTTGTGTGAGGTTGTCTCTGTCTATATCTGTACCTCTCCGCTCTGGTAAACGTTCAGAGTTTTCGAATTTTTGGTTGAAGATTAGTGCCAAGCCACGCCTCTTGTGGTTCATCTTGTACTCATCAAGTTTGCTGGAAATTAAAATAATATACTATATTCTAAATACAAAATTGTTTATTTTCACCAAATAGATTAAACCCAGTGAATAGAAGACTTCAGAAAGTGCTAAAACATTATAGACAGGCTCAGATTCTTGGACACTGTTTATAGTGTTAATGTGGCAAATAAGATAAAAAGGCAAATAATTATATAAATTCATAAATAAATTATAATAAATTATATATATTATCCATCCATCATTAGTAACCATTATCATACTACATTCACCAAAGTGGACTATACAACAGCCCACTACAGTGTAATTAGAGAGATACAATAAGAGAGAAACAGCATAGCATTCATGGTAATATCACACACACAAACACACACACACACACACACACACACACAACCACACACTACATAATAAATGTATTAGTTTTACCTTTCACTTTGCACACTCGTCCCAGACATTGTCTCTCTTAGAGGTGCTTCAAACACAATAAATGTAAACACTTCCTGTAGTTGCTCGATACTTCAAAAATCAATTTTTTTTTGTGGTGGAAGTCTAACATTAAAGTTGCATTAAATATACATTTGAAATGTAAATAAAACATACACAATACAAAACTGTAAAGAATTTTGACCAGATGTAAAAAAGACTCACCTAGAGCTTTCCAATAAACGAATAAACAATACGGTGGAGTTATGGACTGCTTATATCAGCAGCAAATTATTTATTTATAACAGGTATAGCACCACCTACTGAACAAGTCTTATCACTTCTATCTGTCACTCCTATTTCCTACTGGAGGAACTTGTTTAATAAAAAAATATTCTGGTAGTTTTCCTGTTCTGTGCACCAATCATTTACAGTTTCCTTTTTTTTCCTAAACAACTGATTACAGCATTTTACAAACACTAGTTCCAACTATTATAACAAATTATAAGTAATCTGGCGAACTATTGGTTATTTGTTTGATGTCCATAATTATTGGTGGAATGAATTATTTTACTTATAAGTCATTATTCATATGGTTGTAAATAGAAAATGTTGCCACAAATTTTGTATTTCACTATATGATTTTTTTTCAGTATCAGTCCAAGAATAAGTTATGCAGTTGTATATTATTTGAAACAATTTAACATGCAGATTCACATCTATGCTTGTATTGTCTACCTACAACTTAATTACAATAATAATTACTAATTAGTAAGGTAATGCTTTTTAGACAGGGTAAACAGTGCATTAATTACTGTAATTGGTAGCTTGTAATTAATTACTATTTTAAAGTAACTTTACCAAAACTGACTGTTATATATATAAATATAAGGTTTTATGATGTAATATGTACAGTAAGGCAAACAAATATTTAGTCAGCCACCAATTGTGCAGGTTCTCCCACTTAAAAGATGAGCAAGGCCTTTTGTTCAATAACAAAAATTTAATCTCAATACTTTGTTATATACCCTTTGTTGGCAATGACGGAGATCAAACGTTTTCTGTAAGTCTACACAAGGTTTTTTACACACTGTTGCTGGTAATTTGGCCCATGCCTTCATGCAGATCTCCTCTAGAGCAGTGATGTTTTGGGGCTGTTGCTGGGCAACACGGATTTCTATGGGGTTGAGATCTGGTATTATAAATATTGGTCAAACATATATTGTTTTTTGTCAACCACTTTGTCAGTTGGCTCTTTATCCAGGATTTGCACTAAAGCAAGGAGTCTAGGAGTAACTCTTTCTAGTAGTAATTTCAGGAGAGAAAGTTCTGCCTGTGTTTCTGCTAAGTGGTGTTTTAGTGAGTCCAGCTTTGATGAACCAGTTCAAATGCAGAGCTACGTCCTGGGATTATGAAAAAGTTACTTGTAATAAATGTAAAAACACAGACTTGTATTTTTCAGCACTTTGTTGCAAAGGTAACATTGTTGCACCTTCATGCGGGCAGACTTTTTTTGCGAGGCCTGTGGAGGTATGGAGTTTATGGGGCACAAACATTGACAGACTTAAGTTTTTAACACAAAATATTGAGAAACCTTTTATCTTTCTTTTTATTTTTTTCATTATAATTCATTTTACTATTCTGTTTAAACTGGATACTTTTTTTTTCAGTGTGTGTACTACCTGTACTGTAAAAATACGCTTAAATAATCAGTATATGTTAAAAAAGTGAGTGAGTTTAAAAAAAAAAATCAAATCAAAGATATTTTATGTGGTTGTCAAAAATAGCTATTTACTTATGCAGTTATTATATTACCACTGAATGGTTGTTTCTAAATAACTAACATATTCTTTCTGCAATAGTATAGTTTGTTTGATTTACAATACAGACAAATTTTTCCCTCATGTTAGGATCACAGCAGACATCTTACACCTTTCACGTACAACAGCCAAACATAAACATATGAAAGGCAGCCAGAAGCCCTCACAACTGGCTGTATTTTATGTTATTTATTGTCAAATGTCCTGGTTTCCAGAATATGTCCACTGACTTGATATACATAATTGTTTGTGGACATTTACGGTGTTGTGTACAACCGTATACATTTTTGTCATACAGTCTTGTATACATCAGACAGACTTGAATTAAGTGGGATTTTACTTGTACTTTTGGAATTATATTATGCAGTATATACATTCCTTTAGACTACTTTTTTTGCTTTTAAACTATTGTTTCTAGGGCTAAGTAAGAGAAAATGAAAGTGAAGGCTTTGGTATGAGGTAACTCTGGTAAATAATTAATAAGATAATCTATAAGCTAATGATTTTAGTTACTTATTACTCCTGGTAAATTATACAGTAACTATGCATCAGCTTTTTCGCTATTTTAACATTCCCAATTTAGCTAAATGTTAAACTTAACAAAGCAGTTATTTAAATAAAGTGTGTGTGTGTGTGTGTGTGTGTGTGTGTGTGTGTGTGTAGTCCACACTTTTAATGCTTAATAAAACATATGTTTATAGTACAGTGAATTGTTTTACTTGTTTGTGTGTTAATTATAAGGCCTTGAGATTTCATTCCTGCTTCCTAACCCCTGCAAATGTGGAGGGCTGACATCATGTTTTAAATTCCTACGATAACCTTTTTGTTTAACCTTGTTTAAACTTTACATTTTTTCACTAATAGTGTCAGGACAGTGACAATGCAGAGGAAGCGGAAGTAATTCAATCATGCTTTATTACTAATCAGCACACATTAAATGATAATAATCCTTAGAATTGAGACCAGGAGCAGGAACCAGTAGGGAATTCTGTAGATCATTGTGGCAATCATGTAGATCCGACAGCGTGTGAGGTCAGAGCGGGAATAGAGGGGACCGGGTTATGCGGAACAGGTGTCGGTGATTAGCACCAGGAGCGGCTGAAAGAGAGCCCTGACAAATAGCTCCAAACAACTAATAAATAAGTCTATTTTTTGTTTTACTTTCTTTAGCATTCAGAAGTTGGGTAAAGGTAAACCTTTCACAATACAAGTAAAAGTGAAAATAAATTTTAGCTTTAGAAAACAAGCCTGTGACAATTGTATTTGTGTTCATTAATTTTTACTGATAATTTACAATTTGGCTTAAAAGGTGAAATAAAAAAACAAACTGACTGTGGCATTGGGCAGCATGAGGGGCCTTGGGCTGTGAAACACTTTAAAGAGGTCTATTATTACTATTACTTTTTGGTGCACAACCATCCTGCTTCACTCCATGACATATACCTACATATATAGTACATTTAGTGTACAATATATACACAAATATTGTGGACATAGTTGGAGGCACACAGTTGTATTGGATGTCTTTGGATATGTGATAGCATAAAATCTTCCCTTCACTTGAACTATGAGACACAAACCTGACTATTTCTTTGGTCTAAAATAAAGATTTTTAGTCAGCAAGGAGGTGAAGCAGGGCATCTGTTTTTTATTATGAAAGGTCCTTCTGGAAACAGCCAGGTTGACCTGTGTTAGGAGCTCAGTGAACTCCATAGTTGAACCATTAACCTGCAGCAATTTACATAAATCCTGAATATAAAATGTTCCAGCCGCTATATGACGAAATGCCTTGAATCCTGTTTAAAGAAAAAAAAAAAACAATGTTTAAACAACTGGCCAAATAGATAAAGTAAAAAACAGACTTTACATTAATGTTTTTCTTACTCACCCGGTGCTACAGAGTAGCACATTAGGAAATCTGCCCCGGCTGGGATAGTGTAGATGTTAGCTGCTTCTTCCATCACGTCCTCATCATCACTGTCCTCTGCCTTCATACAAGTCACAGGATCTTCACATTTCTTACCGGCACATGCCTAGACATGTTACAGAGTATACAGAGATGGCAAAAGTATGCACATTCTTCAGTAGAAGTAGAAGTTCTCATGTTTTAAAAGATTCTGGTAAAACCTGAAATATTGTTTATACTTTTTTAAGTGAAAGTAAAGAAGTTTAGACATGTACTTAAGTAAAAAGTAGTCATTACTACTACCTGTTTTAGTGTCACACTGGTAACTGGACCTCACATCATATTAATATATTAATACAAAATCATTTCAAATCTTATCTAATGAATGTATTCAGGCTAAACATCCTCCAAATAAAACACAAGCAGAGAAAAGATGATGACGATGATGATCAGTTGATCAGGAATGTCTCTGATCTCAGTCATTTTTACATCGCTAACTCCCTCTGTCGCATTCATGTTAGCCATACATCTTGTTGCCTTTTGCCTTGCTTGTTGTTAGCTTTGTAGGCTCACCTACGTCTGTGGTGCCTGAAAATGGTGTGCAATGAAAGGAAATATTTTGATCATGCACCAAATAGATTAAAACTAAAGTAACAAGCCTGGTTTAAAAATGTAAGAAGTAGGAAAAACAGAAAGTGGTCTGAAAAATAAATAGTGTAGAAAAGTTCCCAGAAAAATCTACTTAAGTACAATAACAAAAGCATTTCTACATTTTTATAGTTATACCTGTATTTTCTTACATATGTAATACAATGCCTGATGCTTTATTGATACAATGTACTATATTGTAATATATAATATATAAAGAAATATATTAAAGAACTATACCATACTATATAAAAATGACATCACAGTCACCTGGAAGATGAAGATTTTGGGCTTCCCTATAAGGCTCTTGCACTCATCACCTCTGAAGGCATCTGTTAATTTTTTTAATTTGAATCTTCTCATCATAGGCTTCAATTTCCCCTTCATCCCCATGAGATAGAAAAATGCAGACAAAGCAGTCAGCATCTGCGTGGTTGGCTGCGGCAGCTGTGTTAAAAAAAAAGTTGATAATTTTAATACAACAGAATTTACAATAAACATTTCAGTTCCCAGAAACATGTGGAAGTTCAAAGACAGTACCTTTATATATCTCCTCTAGCACTTCTGCCTTTTTTTTATTATCATGACAGCATACCTCAAACCCTAAGTCTTGAAAACTGAAAGAAAATAAATGTAAGTGACAAAGGTTATAAATGAATAAAAATCAGGCTGGACTGAAAAGATCTTAAATCTTTTTGAAAGAAAGAGGTTTTGTGAGATTTCTCCTATACAGTAATTCATATAATAATTTAAAAAATACCTACAGACATACATTATACAGGTGACAAATCTCTTTATGTACACAGTCACCTAATTCTGCTATACCAAGTAGGTATCTATTTTTTTTCTGTGTTTGTGGGTATACACCTGTCTCTGAGGATGTCTCTGTCTTTATTTGTGCCACGACGCTTCTTATCAGGATTCGCAAAATCTTATATATCTCCTCTAGCACTTCTGCCTTTTTTTTATTATCATGACAGCATACCTCAAACCCTAAGTCTTGAAAACTGAAAGAAAATAAATGTAAGTGACAAAGGTTATAAATGAATAAAAATCAGGCTGGACTGAAAAGATCTTAAATCTTTTTGAAAGAAAGAGGTTTTGTGAGATTTCTCCTATACAGTAATTCATATAATAATTTAAAAAATACCTACTGACATACATTATACAGGTGACAAAACTCTTTATGTACACAGTCACCTAATTCTGCTATACCAAGTAGGTATCTATTTTTTTTCTGTGTTTGTGGGTATGCACCTGTCTCTGAGGATGTCTCTGTCTTTATTTGTGCCACGACGCTTCTTATCAGGATTCGCAAAATCTTCATGGTTGAAGATTAATGCCAAGCCACGCCGATCGTGGTTCATCTGGTACTCCATTGGTGGACTAGTTTTACTGAAAAAGTAAAAGCATGAATATAATATAATATCATATAATATATTATAACATAATATATTTTTTGATAAAAGACTGAATTATCTTAATCAATGAAAGTTCAATGAAACTTTAATTGTTTAAAAATTTTCTTCGGATGTGAATTCTTCTAAGACTGCCTTCTACAAGTAAAAGCTAAAGGCCTCTGCACAAGATCCTCGTAAGTTTAACAACATCTTCTCTTCACTACTCAACCCACTTGCTCCACCTGCTCCATCCTCCATGACTGCTAAAGACTATGTTTCCTTATATTAAGAAAGATAAAGGAAATCTGACAGACTTTCACTTCCTTCCCAACAATGCATTCACTTCACACCCAGGAATCCCCTACTCCTTTATTTGTCAAGCTTCTCAACCATAACAGAAGAAGAGATACTGCAAGTCATCCAATCTTGCAATCCCACCACCTGCCCTTTGGATCCGATCCCTTGAACTGCGCTTCAACCATCTCACAAGACCTTCTGCCCTTCATCTCCTTAGCCTCTGGCCATGTGCCAACTACCTTCAAGCAAGCAAGGGTAATTCCCATTTTAAAGAAACCTGTTTTGGATCCATCGGACATTAACAATTACAGACTGGTATCACTTATCTCCTCAAATAATAATGTATATCAGTAAAGGATTTAATCAGAGCACTTGATCAACTTTTGAAAACATTTTTATTTAAGTATCTATTTCAATATCCATTTGAGTCAAAATAAGTAGAATTCTTTTTCCTATCACTTTTAATTGCATGTTGCATTTACAAATCTGTTTGAATGGCACAGTGTTTGAATCTTTCAGCTATAGTAAGCAAGCAGATCTAATGGATGTTTAAATGAAGATTTATTCATTTATTTAATCATTTATTAACTATTAATTGGGAGTCAGACTAGAATTTACCAGAAAATTTTCCTCACAGTAGATGGGACACCAGTCCAATACAGGGCACAATATAAACATTCACACATTCATCCATACCTACAGGCAATATAGCATAGCCTTTCCATCTACTACCCTTTTTTGTGCATTGAAAGGAAAATAGAAAACCCACGGGAAAATTTTCACAAACACACATGCAATAGAACTGGGTGCTTTACTAATTATTGCACCTAAAGTAGAGTGTTTTAGTCAGCATAGAGGTGAAGCAGATATTTATATGTAATTTTTAAGCAAATATTATCATGTAATTTCATTTAGATGGAATATTAACAATTATTTAGTGTTTTTTTCAGTGTCGTTCACAACAACCCCCACCGCAATGTCACCGCCACCATAACCGATGGCGCCGTCGCCTGAATATGGAACATTTCTGGGTTTAGTTACACTTCCTCTTACAGCCTTCCTAAACCATACTCATGCTAACATCCAGAGTCCAAAGTATTGCTGATTTCCATGCGTATCTGTTATAAACAATGCCATGTTTATATTGTCCACACCTCTTGCCTGCGGTTTACTTTTGTTTGGAAATACCAGCATACCAGTGTAGATTTGGTATGAAGTGGTATGAAGTGGAAAGAAAGTATTTGCCACCTAAAGCACACAACATGCCTTGTGAACTTGTTGAACAACATTTAGCAAATAGATTCCTTTAAATACCTGTTTAATAGTAACTGACATTGAGAGTGTGTATTACTCAAACAATAATGTATATCAGTAAAGGATTTAATCACAGCACTTTTGAAAACATTTTTATTTAAGTATCTATTTTAATATCCATTTGAGTCAAAATAAGTAGAATTTTTTTTCCTATCACTTTTACTTGCATGTTGCATTTACAAATCTGTTTGAATGGCACAGTGTTTAAATCTTTCAGCTATAGTAAGCAAGCAGATCGAATGGATGTTTTAATGAAGATTCATTCATTTATTTAATCATTTATTAACTATTAATTGGGAGTCAGACTAGAATTTACCAGAAAATTTCCCTCACAGTAGATGGGACACCAGTCTAATACAGGGCACAATATACACATTCATCCATACCTACAGCCAATAAAGCATAGTGTTTCCATCTACTACCCTTTTTTGTGCATTGAAAGGAAACTAGAGAACGCATGGGAAAAATTTCACAAACACACATGCAATAGAACTGGGTGCTTTACTAATTATTGCACCTAAAGTAGAGTGTTTTAGTCAGCATAGAGGTGAAGCAGGGCATCTCATTTTTCATATTGATGTTGCACTGTGAAACCTTCTGGTTGACCAGTGTCAGGAGCTTGGTGAATTCCATAGTTGTGGCATGCTCTTTCAATGTTTCACATAACTTCTGAATGTAAAACGATCTGCATTCGACATCCTGCGAGGAATGGGATCCTATTCAGAAAAAAAGACATTAAGATTAGTGTTTAAATGCGATCACCAATAAATAACCAATGATTAAAAAAACTTACAAACAGGGCTACATATGAATGACTAAAAATGTACATATAAATTATAATGTTTTGGAATGTCTGGGCCTTCATAACACATCAATATGCATTTCACATATCCTTATATAAAGGTATTTATGGTTATTATTCCTGCAGTTATTTCAGAAAATAAATAGGAGCAGATCTTTCAGGGAGATTCAGCTTTTGATGGATGGATGAGACAAATCTGTCCCAATGAAAGGAGCAGAACAGCCTGAAAAGATTTTAAGAAAATAATTTAAGATTCAGGTATTAATTTTTCCAGCAAATAACAATTATGGGTGAATTTTTGTTAAAAGATTGGGCCAGTGAGAAGTTAAAATGAATGTCTTAAGAAAACAAATGAGCTGATTTTATACCACTATTATAAAATTATCTAGAGCACAGGAAGGAAAGAAACATGTTGAACAGAAGAACAGTTGATAATCTGCAACACATTTAAAAAACTTAATAGTAAATCTGAATAAAAATGTGTGTTTAGACTGTTTTCTAGTTTTTTCCAAGGTAAAATTAAACTATGTTTTTCAACAAAGTCTCTTCCTTTGATTTTTTTCACACTCACCCGGTGCTACAGAGTAGCACACAAGGAAATCTGCCCCTGCCGGAATGGTGTAGCTCTTAGCATCGCTGTCCTCTACCCTCATTCCGGTCGCAGCATTTTCAGATTCGCTGCCAGTGATTGTCTGCATAAAGTAAGTATGTGTACATCTCTGAAAATATAAAGTTAAATTTTGATTTTCTGGCATATGTAATCAAATGACTTGTCTTTTATTGATATAATGTACTATATTAAACAACAAGTAGTGTTAGTGTTGTTAAATAACATCACAGTCACCAGGAAGATGAAAATCTTGGGTTTCCCTACAAGGCTCCTGCACTTATCCCCTCTAAAGTAATCCGTTATTTTCTTAATTTCAATCTGATCATCATAGGCTTTAATTTCTCCTTCATCCCCACGAGTTAGGAAAATGCAGGCAAAGCAGTCGGCATCTGCGTGGTTGTCTGAGGCAGCTGTGGTTAAAAAAGTTAACAACGTTGATGCAACATTAATAATAATAAATAAATCAGATCTAAGAAACGTGTTTGTCTTTAACAAGATTGTACCTTTACTTATTTCCTCTAGCACCTCCTTTTTCCTTCGGTCATTGTAAGAGTTCACTTCAAACCCTAAAGCTTGAAATCTAAAATACAATTTACAAATACAAATTATAAAATGAACAAAATTGTGTTTATTTTATAATTAATTTTGCTTGTAATTCTAGGTAGTTTGGCCTTTAAAGCTGAACAAAAATATTAATAAAATAGAATTGAGTATTTGAAAGTATACTTTGCTCTCAGGATACAACTGAGAACACACTTACAGCACAGGATGCTCAAAATGTTTACGTGCAAAGAGAAAACAGATATTCAGTATTAACTTTTCCAGAGATAAATCTATCATTTTACTCAAAATATTTGTGACTGTGCACCTTGTTATAAGATTGTCTCTGTCTTCATTTGTGCCATAGCGATCCTTAGATTTTACAAATGTTTCGTGATTAAAGATGAGCGCCTTGCCTCGCCTCGTGTGGTTCATCATGTACTCCTCGAGTCTACTGAAACGTAAAAGAACATAAAAGTTGTATAAAATGCACTTCAGGCAACTAAATCTTGGACGATTATAGAGGTTGTAATTAAAAATATGAATAAGGTTTCTCTACTGGTTAGACACACTAACTAACTTTGCAAGCTGAAACTGCCACACCATGTTGATGCATACAAACAGAAATATATTACAATATTTCATTATTTTCTTTACCATCATTAAGTAATTAATCCAGGTCATATTTGTGGAACACTTGGAGCAAATTCAGAGAACACTGCATACTGGGATATTTTAAACTAAAGTATTGCATTGTATTTGTATCTCCATCTAAATTACAAGAATCATTTAGTGAAACAGAAAATAAATGAATAATACAGTTTATAGAATATTTTTTTTTTAAACTGTCAATCACCTGTTATTTTCAGTTACAAAAAACACGTTTGCACATGTGAGATTTTGGAAGATTAAATACTTTTCTAAAATACTGAATTATTCAATATGGATAATTAAACAGGTGTTTCGATTTGAGTGGCTGCTGAGTTTATAAACATATATGCATTATATAAATCATGTATGTACATACACTGTATGTTGACTATATTAGCTGAAATGTGATTATTAAAATGTTGGTAAGAGTATTACTGCAGTATACATGCCTTAAAAACAGTTCTCTAGATAGAGAAGCACAATCGAAAAGAAATATTAAAGTATCCTTGGCAGTATTGTGACCCATATGTTCACAAGGCAATAAAAACATATTAGGTAAAAGATTGGAAGTTTTACCTTTTACTTTGTTCTCCAGTTCTGGACATTTTCTCTCTGTTGGCTATTCAAATGCAAAAATAGGAAAAATGTGAAAAGGTAAATTTTATATCTGAGCTGGCAGTCCACTTCTTTAAAGCCTTAAAACGTCTAACGTTAAGGATAAGCTTTAAAAGACAATAGAACTTCAACTAAACTATACAAAAGTAAATATAACCTTAAAAAATGTGAAAATTAAGAGGAAAATTACAGACCAACCGAAACTGACTTGAAACCTCAAGTCAACTAAATTTTATGGGGAGGAGCTCCAGTACACATGACATGACATGTTTATCACAACCTTTACCATTCCAGTGTGAGAGAAGTGAATTTCATTTGTTTAAGCATAGCACCACCTACTGAACCTAACATCACCTAGAAAAGACCTGTCTCACTAATCCCACAAATTACTCACTAAACTCATACAGAGAGAATAGTGTAAAAAAAAAATTCTAATTGTTAGTTTTACATTTTACTTATTGTACCTGCGACAGATATTTGCTTTCGGACCAACAGTAAATCCAAAAAGCCCAATTCAACCCAGAACATTTCATGTTCTCCATTACACAAGTTCTTCTGTTAGATTAAAATTTGGATTCATCTTCCACAGATTGTTCATATAGACTATACCTTAGGCATTAACAAGAACTAGGTTATTTCTCAAGTATTCCATGAATTAAATCGACCTGGTTGTAAATCACAGTAATTTTTGGTATGGTGTAGGGCAGACATGCACAAAGTCCAGGCAAATGCTTCCCCTGTTCATATTTACACTGAGCCGAAGTCTGTCATCTTCTTCTTCTTCTTCTTCTTCTTCTTCTTTCGGCTGCTCCCATTAGGGGTCGCCACAGCGGATCATCCGTCTCCATACCACCCTGTCCTCTAAATCTGCCTCTTTTACACCAACTACCTGCATGTCTTCCCTCACCACATCCATAAACCTCCGCCTTGGCCTTCCTCTTTTCCTCCTACCTGGTGGCTCCATCCTCAGCATTCTCCTACCAATATAATTCATGTCCCTCCTCTGCACATGTCCAAACCATCTCAATCTCGCCTCCCTCACCTTGTCACCAAAACATCCTACATGCGCTGTCCCTCTAATAAACTCATTTCTAATCTTATCCATCCTCGTCACTCCCAACAAAAACCTCAACATCTTCAGCTCTGCTACCTCCAGCTCCACCTCCTGTCTTTTACTCAATGCCACTGTCTCTAAACCATACAACATCGCAGGTCTCACCACAGTCCTATAAACTTTCCCTTTCAATTTTGCAGATACCCTACTATCACAAATCACTCCTGTCACTCTTCTCCACCCACTCCACCCTGCCTGCACTCTTTTCTTCACTTCTCTAACACACTCTCCATTACTTTGCACTGTTGACCCCAGGTACCTGAATTCCTCCACCTTCTCCACCTCTTCTCCCTGCAACCGCACCACTCCACTGCCCTCCCTCTCATTCACACACATGTATTCTGTCTTACTCCTACTGAGTTTCATTCCCCTTCTCTCCAGCGCATATCTCCACCTCTCCAGACTCTCCTCAACCTGCTCCCTACTCTCACAACAAATCACAATATCATCCGCAAACATCATAGTCCAGGGAGACTCCTGTCTGACCTCGTCCGTCAACCTGTCCATCACCACTGCAAACAGGAAAGGGCTCAGGGCCGATCCTTGATGCAGTCCAACCTTCACTCTAAACCAGTCTGTCGTACCTACTGCACACTTCACTGCCGTCACACTGCCCTCATACATGTCCTGCACCACCCTCACATACTTCTCTGACACACCTGACTTCCTCATACAATACCACAACTCCTCTCTTGGCACCCTGTCGTACGCCTTCTCTAAATCCACAAATACACAATGCAATTCCTTCTGTCCTTCTCTATACTTCTCCATCAACATTCTCAAAGCAAATAAGGCATCTGTGGTGCTCTTCCTCGGCATGAAACCATACTGTTGCTCACAGATGGTCACCTCTTCTCTCAGCCTGGCTTCCACTACTCTTTCCCATAACTTCATGGTGTGACTGATCAACTTAATACCCCTGTAGTTACTGCAGGTCTGCACATCTCCTTTATGCTTAAAGATCGGTACCAAAAAACACTTAAGACCAAATATGTTTATTAATCATCAAATGAATATTGGTGAACAGTAATACACTAAAATTTGGCACTTTTCTGTTTCTTAGACCTAAAGTAGAGTTTTTAAATCAGCATGGAGGTGAAGCAGGGCATCTGTTTTTTATTTTTAAAATTTTTCCCGTCTGTATTACGTCTGGAAACCTTCATGTTGACCAGTGTTAGGATCTCAGTGAACTCCATAGTTGGGCCATGCTGCTTCAGCGCTTCACATAAATCCTGAATATAGAACGTTCCAGAGTTTGTATCACGATATGAAAAGAATCCTGTTCAGAGAAGAAAAGAAAATTAGTGTATAAATGTGACCATCATTACATTTACATGTTAATATAAATTATAAACAGACTTATGTAGATACAAGATTGAATTGCTGTAACTGTTGTGTTTAAGTATTATTATATATTTTTTTATTTTAGGTTTGGGGAAGATGTATCTCAGTGATCAGAACAACCAAGCTGCCACTGCTGGGAACTCCTGAGAGCTCATAGCCCTCAACTGCTCACTTGTATGAAAAGGTAATTGAAGGTTGCTATGGATAATGCTGTCTGTAAAATACCATAAATGTAAATGTTCCTACACTAAGAGTTCATGAAATATTCTTTAGAATTTTTAGGGAATTTTGTAACAATAGAGCAGTTAATGTAGAGGCTTTATATTTAATACTTAACTTTCTGAGTAAATATTAAATATTAGGGATGCACCGAATATTCGGCTACCGAAAATCTTCAGCCGAAAATGGCCCAAAAGTGCACACAGTTTGTTGTGATGACGCAAACAGAAACCGCTGCCTGCACGTGCATGTCTAAAACAACATGTCTCCGGTGTGGACGTGTTTCAGTATATCTGAGAAAGACCCACGGATAGCGATGTGCAAAACATGTAATGCCAAAATTTCGTCTGTGAAAACATTCTCCACGTCGGGTTTAATTTATCAGCTGAAATCCAAACATCAGGTCGCTATGCTGAATATGAGAGAAACCCAGCACAGAAAAGCAAAACCACTCCGCGCATGCGCACTCCGTCTGTGGTGGACGTTTTTATAAAGGCAGGAAGTTTCTCAGTGATGGTGTTGTATTGTATTGTATTTTTGAGCAGTTGCACTTGTTCTGAATGCACTTTGTTTTTATGAAAGAACATATTTAATTTTACAACATTTCAGCAGGACAGAGGGCCTGTACATTATTATTTAATGTACACATGAGTGCATTTAAGTTAAACATTTCAGCTTGAATTTTAATTTATTTTATCCTGTGCATTGTTGCAATGTGCTATAAATAAATATTTTCATAATTTCTAATTGATTTATTCTTTTAAAATTCACTATTTAATTTATGCAATTGAAATGCCTTGATTTTAGTAAGTTTAGTACACAATCATAGCCATAAATGCAATGGTAATAATAATTGCCATAATTTATTTCGGTGTTTCGGTTTTTAGTTTCGGCCAAGAATTTTCATTTCGGTGCATCCCTAATAAATATAATTATGGCTTAAGCTTAAAATCTTTTCTTTAAATGTTTTTCTTCTCTTCTAAATTATTTACATTTATATATTAATTTCAATAAATTAAATTAAATGTACAGTGGTACCTCGACAAACGAGTTTAATTCGTTCCATAATCTTGCTCATATGTCAAATTGCTCGTATTTCAAAGCAAATTTCCCCATTGAAATTAATTGAAAATGCCATTAATCCGTTCCAGCCCCCAAAATGCCCCACCAGTTGTTTTTGTTACGTGTTTTTGAATAAGAAAAATGTATTTAGAAATGACAAATATTGTATAAAACCATAATAAAAGAGAATGTAAAGATATAATAAGGTTTTATTTAGTGTACAGTGCCCTCCACAATTATTGGCACCCCTGTTTAAGATGTGGTCATGGACTTCTAAAAATTCTCCTTTTTTTAAAGTACATTACTTTGGTGGTAAAAAAAATCACACATTTAGAGAAAAGAAAAAAAACTTGAAATCATGTGTGCCACAATTATTGGCACCACTTATGTTAATACTTTGTACAACCTCCTTTTGCCAACAAGACAGCACTTAATCTCCTCCTATAACATTTCATAAGATTGGAGAACACAGAGAGAGGGATTTTTGACCATTCTTCTTTGCACAATCTTTCTAGATCATCCAGTATCCTGGGTCCTCTCTTATGCACTCTTCTCTTTAGCTCGCCCCACAGGTTTTTGATTGGGTTGAGGTCTGGGGACTGAGGTGGCAATGGGAGGACCTTGAGTTTGTGACTGCTGAACCACTTTTGTGTAGATTTTGCCACATGTTTTGGATCATTATTCTGCTGAAAGACTCAATGACGACCCATCTTCAGCTTTCTGGCAGAGGCCATCAGGTTTTTATTTAAAATATCCTGGTATTTCAAAGCGTTCATAATGCCATGCACCCTAACAAGGTTCCCAGGGCCTTTGGAAGAGAAACAAGCCCACAGCATCACAGATCCTCCACCATACTTCACGGTGGGCATGAGGTGCTTTTCGGCATACTCATCTTTTGTTTTACGCCAGACCCACTTAGAGTGTTTGTTGCCAAAAAGCTCAATCTTAGTCTCATCTGACCAAAGCACACGATCCCAGTTGAAGTCCCAGTACCGCTTAGCAAACTCCAGACGTTTACGTTTGTGAGTGTTAGTGAGAAAAGGCTTTTTCCTTGCATGCCTCCCAAACAGCTTGTTGGCATGTAGAGAGCGTCTGATGGTTGTTTTGGAGACTCTGTGACCCCAAGATGCCACTCTTTGATGCAATTCTGTGACGGTGAGCTTGGGAAATTTTTTTACTTCTCTTACCATCCTCCTCACTGTGCGTTGTGGCAAGATAAACTTGGGACCTCTTCCAGCCTTGTTTGTCACTGTTCCAGTTGTTTTAAACTTCTTAATGATTCCTCTGACTGTAGATACCGGCAAGTTAAGGCGAGTGGCTATTTTCTTGTAGCCATTGCCTGACTTATGAAGGTCGACACACATCTGCCTTACTTGAATGGTGTGTTCTCTTGTCTTTGCCATGTTGACAAATGGGTAAGAGAATTAGGCCTCTGTGTCACGTCATATTTATACCCCAGGGAAACAGGAAATCATGAATTACTAATTAAAAGTCCCTAGATACCCTGGCCAACCTTAGCAACTACAGAAAAATATAAAAAAAAAAAAAAAAAATTAACATTTTCAGAGGAATTGTTAGGGGTGCCAATAATTGTGGCACACATGATTTCAAGTTGTTTTTTTTTCTAAATGTGTGATTTTTTTACCACCAAAGTAATGTACTTAAATGAAAGGTTGGATTTTTCTCTTTTTTTGCATTTGGGTTCTATGTTGTTTAAAAAAAAAAAGGAGAATTTTTAGAAGTCCACGACCACATCTTAAACAGGGGTGCCAATAATTGTGGAGGGCACTGTATTTTTCTTGGAGATGAGATGACTTGAGCTAACGAAAACGCTGGTGGTGTGTGCGTGCGCGCGGGCACGTGGAGGGGCGGTGGTAGAGGCAATAAGCAGAGGCGGAGGGAAAACTCGTTTTTTTTATATCGCTCATGCACACTACGTATCGCTAAACTTAAAAATGTTAACTTTTTCTTCTTTGCTTATTTTAATTTTCCTCACAATCTTCACTTTCTGTCTTATATTCGCCATCTAGCAGCGGCCTCTCGAGCTCATATCTAAAGTTTTTGCTCGCGTATCGAAGCAAAAAATCGACCGGGTGACTGCTCGTATCTCAAAAAACTCGTATGTTAGGGCACTCGTATGTCGAGGTAACACTGAAATTATTTATGGTTTTTATTTAGAAAAATCAATAAGTAAAATGTTATCAGTGTCAGCATGCATTTGAAGCATGACAATTCCTCAACCTCAACTACATTATTCAAGTAAAAAGTACTCTATTAGAGATGATTGCAGAACTTTTTTTCTAATTGTTTAGTTGTTATTTTGACTTATTATTTAATTATATATCATTAACCTATTATTAGGTTATTTTCATTTCATCTTATTTATACCCACCCGGTGCTACAGAGTAGCACATGATGAAATCTGACCCTGCAGGGATAGTGTAGATGTTAGCTGTTTCCTCCACCACTTCGTCATCATCACTATCTTCTGCCATCATGCCGGTCACAGCATTTTAATGTTTCTCACCAGCGCATGCCTGTAGGTTCAGACATACAGCAAGCATGAGTATATCTCTATAAGTTCAATCTTAATTTTTCTATATATGTAATATTTTATTGATATACTGTAATGTACTAAAGGAAGAGCAGTGTTGTTGTTCACAGTCACCTGGACATAAATCTGTTTTTTCCTTAATTTCAATCTGATTATCAAATGCTTAATTTTTTCCTTCTTTCCCATGAGATAGGAATATGCAGACAAAGCAATCCACATCTTTGTCTTTGAAAATTTAGCAAGCTGGGTTGTAGCTTCTGGGAGTCTGTAGTATTCATGGTGTACACAAATATCATGTCCCAAGAAGTCAGCAACTTGGTCCAATTCATTATTTTTCAAGTTAAGAATTTGAAAGAGAGTTGCAACATGTTTACGCAAATGTGTTGATCTAAGATGTTCTGGATTTTGAGCACCACACTGGGATGCATAGAGTCTTAGGCGGTCCTGGCCCCTGTAATGACTTTGGCACTTAGGTCTAGCAAACAAGAAGCAGTTTTCATTCAGTACTTCAGATTCCTTTCTTTTACTGAGCAACAGTGTCAGTGCATCCACCATGTGTGGTGTAAGAAGGACAATGACTTTTTGTCCCCTTTTACCCCTGATCTCAACTCTGCTGAAGTGGTTGCAAAGTTTCTGTTTACATTCAGAAAGGCACATTGCAACATCCTCATGAAGAAGAGCGTTATCTCTGTCCTGGAAGCTTTTTACTAGCATTTTTGATACTTTCTCAGCACGTCTTCGATTAAACAAAATTATTCTTGCAAGGGTGGTTTTAGCAAGCTCTGCATAACTTAGTGTTGATGGCTCTTTGCTCATGTTTTCAAATGATGCATCAGCAGTTGTCTCAAGGTGTTTGTGAAGAACCTGAACATCATGAGTAAATGGCAGAGTCAATGGCTTGTTAAATTTTGCTTCACTGAGTGTGCTTAAAGCATTGGGAAATGAGCTCTGACCACTTCCTGGTATACAGTTTTTAAATGTCTCTTTTGACTTGATTTGCTCTTCATCCTCCACCATTGAAGCTCTACAATGCAAGATCTTACAAACCTTTTGTAAAGTATGCCCCAATTTTAATTCTAGGCTTAGAGTTTGTTAACAGTTCCTTTCTTTCTCATAGCCAGCCACAGTCTTGACAGCTTGAACAACATTTGGAAAGTTGGCAGGTTTTACAGCTTCCTCAAGGCTTTGTATGCAAGACTCACTGCGCAGAGTTAATAAAAATCTTGAAGAATTTCATGAAGCTACTGACGAATATATTCATGCCTGGTGGTGTCATTTCCATGCTTATGGAAAAAAAGACTGTGCTAGTTTGAAGGATGCAAAAGTCATTTCGTACTAAAGAGGCAACCCCATCTTGCTTTATTACACTGAGGAGCTTCCATACCCCTGGAGATATCTGTTGCGGAAATGTAGACTCTGCCATGGCTGCCAAACCCAAGACCCTGGTCCTACCCTGGTATTCCCTGAGATTTCCTGGCTTTAAAGAACATCATCTTACATGCCGCCATAGGTCTTTACGAACAAACATCATTTTGCAGTACATGCAATGCGCAAACTCTCTCTTCTTCTTACTTTGAGCATCCAGTTTCTTTCTTTACCACATCAAAATTATGCTGATAGTTGCCCTTGTTTCTAAGTTTCTCCAGAAGTACTTTACGTTCTTTTGAGCTCTTTGGCAATGACAGTGCTTTTGCAACTTCACCTTCTGCCATATGTGTTTTCAAATGGCGAGAGATTTTTGACTGTGGTTTCCCACATATGTAACAATAGTTTTCCTATTTTCTGAACAAGAAGTTACAAATGACTGCAGACACTCATCAGCTATAGCCACTTTAGCTACCATTAATGATTCCTCAGTATCTCCATATAGAACACTTTTACCAACCGCCTCTTCTACTTCCAAAAGAGTTTTGCTTGAAGATGTACCAAGGACTGCATTTGAAAGATTTAGCTGTCTGATCCACTGCCTGATGCTGCAATATTTGATTTCTTTGGGTTTCTGACACTTGCTTAACCAGAACACACTTTGCCCTTGTTTGCAACATCAGGAATCTTGGGATGGATAGCCAACTCTACTGAACTCTCAGATTCCCTGCCTGAATCTGGTACATACTCCTCATCTGACAGTGACTCATCTTCATCAGAACTTATGCCCTAGTACCAGAAAACTAATTATTATAAATTTCCCTTTCAAATTGACTAAAGCTTATTAAACAATGTATAAATGTGCTTACCCATGTTAGTGATTCGTTCTCAATTCCTCCAAGTTTAGCAAACCAGAGCAGACTACAAGAGAGAGTGAACTAAATAAGCAAGAATGCAAGATTCTTAGACATAAAATAAAATGAAAACACTGAAGGCCAAAACCACTACCTTGAAACAGTGAACAATTTGGACAAACCATACCAGTTATCTATTAATTACCATATTAAAATATAAGGTTTATTACTGACCTTTGCATCTTGGGCCAATCTATTTGTGTGACACAGATCCAACACAGGCAGCACACTTGTTAATGTTCGAAACAGTTGCAAGTACCATTTTATGTTTACAATTCTGTGAAAAGTGTTACCAGAACAGCCAATTACCATCATAATCAAATCTATATGTTTAAGAACATATTCACAAATTTAACACAAATATAGTTAAAAAAAAAACTCATTCTTAATTCACAGGGTTTACTCTTGACTATAAAAGGTATGTGTAAGCACTGCAAGCTGAGGTGATAAAATAGCAAGGTTTTTTTATATTCTACTGAACAGTGCAACTGATTTATAATATAAAAAAATATCAATATAAACCTGTAATTTTGTTTTTGTTTAAGAACTGTTTTGCTTATTGTAAGATACAGTACATACCTACAAATATAAACCAATAATAATATTTAACAGAACTTCTTATGACAAAAATAATGTCCATCAGGCAACCTTACTGTCATTTCACAAGTTCTTTTGAATCCTGTTCCTTAGGCTTAGATTGGTCCTTTATGATGGTAATCTGAAAATAGGCAAAACAAAGTGCTTTTATATAGACCTGTCCAGGGATATTTTAATGGGTAATACCTCCCTTTAGGCTGGACACAAACCAACAAGATATTCAAACCATTTTTGGTTTAAACATACATTTAGCTTAACTAATGTTTAAAATTTACCCTCGCATTCTGCTGACTATCTGATGTACAGACAGAAGCAAAATATTGAAGTATTTCAAAAATCATTGTAAAACCTGGCTGTAGTGTCTTCTTAACCAGGTTAACACATTTAAGGACTATCATTTCGACATAATTAACAATAGATATATATATTTTTTTACATAATCTTTTCTGCCTCTTTATCGATTTACAACAATATAATTAACACCCAGCAATAACAAAGATGCCTTTACTATACTATAATATTTGGGTCACTTTTGTACTCCTAATATACAATCACCCAGGTCATATCTGCTATGTGGTGCTTCTATAACAAACCCTTACCTCAGAGGGATGAGAATGTACAATAATCAGTAAGTCTACATCTATCAGATGCAAATTTAAGAGAAATTAATTTTAATAAAGTATATGGTGCTAATACAATAACTTTATAAAGTGAAGTCCATCAAGACAGACACTATACACACAGCTTTATCTATCTATTATTCTATCACATTACAACAAGGTACAACACATCTGCACCAGTGTGGCTTTCACAAATCACACAAAACTACAATGTGTGCATGGAGAGGTGAAACAATACCCCCAAACAGAGGTGAATGTAAACATTAATGGACAGACATACTTACTCACTGTCGCCATTGTTGAAACTCTACCGGTGGATGTGATTTTGGGACGTAACGACCGGTATTACCAGAACTGGTACAAGCAATCAGAAAGGAAGAACGATCAAATTCAGCTAACATCCAGCTAGCATGTCCAGTTGTCACTCGGGCCCGGAGGGCTTTCCTCTCCGCTTCTCATTCAGCCGTTCTCTCAGGTGGAAATCCCGAAAGAGATCCTCACGAACCAAGGGACCAACTTCACCTCAAAGCTGATAAGACAGTTACACTGACAGCTGGGTATCACCTCTATCAAGACCAGTCCATACCACCCGCAGATAGATGGACTGGTGGAGCTCTTCAATAAAACGCTCAAAAGCATGCTGCGGAAATTTGTGTCGGAAACTGGAAGGGACTGGGATAAATGGCTACCCTTCTTGCTATTTGCTTACTGGAAGGTGCCACAAGCATCGACTGGCTTCTCACCTTTCGAGCTCCTGTATGGTTGGCAGGTCCAAGGACCTCTGGATCTCCTCCGGAGAAACTGGGAGGACCCTTGTTCAGAAAAGAAGGCTGAGAAGGGCATAGTCCAGTACATCCTATAGATTAGGGATCAACTTGAAAACTACAGGAAGCTGGCAGAAGAGAACCTCAAAAAGGCCCAGAAGACATGGTATGACCAGCAAACCTGTTCCAGAGAGCTATGACCAGGTCAATAGGTACTGTTGTTGCTGCCAACGTCCACGAGTAAGCTCCTTATGAAGTGGCAGGTGTCCTACAGTGTGGTACGATGGATGGGGCAGATGACGTACGAAATCTATCATCCTGACAAAGACAAGGCGACACAAACATACCATATTAACCTGCTGAAGGGGTGGAAAGAGCCTCCCAGCGAAAAGGCAGAACCGGTACTGCTCATTCAAAAGGTGGAGGAAGATCAGGAGGAGGATCACCCGGACAGTCTATTGTGCAGACACAACCAGCAGAGGTAGACCTGGGCCACCTGGAGGCACCCAAACAAGCTGAGCTGCAAGCGCTTTTTGGTCGATAACCGGCGTTGTTTCGTCAGAGGCCTGGACGGACCGACCTGGTACACCACAAGATCCGCCTGACCAATAAAACCCCATCTCGACAGAGACCGTATTGGGTACATGAGAGGCTGGTGGCACCGCTGAAAGCAGACGTCAAGACTATGCTGGAGATAGGAGTAATCGGGCCGTTAAGTAGTGAATGGAGTAGTCATCATACCGAAGAAGGACAACACCCTCCGCGTCTGCATTGACTTCCGTTGATTAAACTCCCAGTCCCAGTTCGACACATTGACGATCTGCTGGAAAAGATCGGGGGAGCCAAATACGTGACCAACTTAGACCTGTGTAAGGGCTATTGGCAGGTGCCTCTGGAAAAGACGTCCAGACCTTACACAGCGTTCAGGACCCAACTAGGACTTTTCCAGTTCACATTTCTTCCCTTCGGCCTACACGGGGCACCAGCAACATTCGAAAGGTAGATGGACCAGGTGCTGCAAGGCGGGAAAAAATGGTCGGCCGCGTATCTGGACGATGTGGTGGTCCATAGCGAGACCTGGGCTGATCACCTGAGCCACCTAGAACAGACCCTGAGGAGGATCCAGGAGGCGGGCCTGATACTGAATGAGTCCAAATGTGCGTGGGCCAAGGCTGAGGCAGACTACCTGGGTCTTACACAATCCAGACTTAACAAAGCGGTTCACCGTCCAGGTTGATGCATCTTCGGTGGGCATTGGAGCAGTCTTGTCCCAGGGTGAGGAAGGCAACCAGAGGCCAGTCGCCTTCCTGAGTCGGAAACTGCTGCCACGTGAAACCCAGTACTCCACCATTGAGAAAGAATGCCTGGCAATCAAATGGGCCCTGGAGAGCCTAAAGGAAGACCTGCTAGGAAGATAATTCATCCTGGAAACAGACCACAGAGCATTAACTTGGATCCACACCATGAAGGACCACAATGCTTGAGTGACCAGGTGGTACCTCTCCTTACCAGCCATACCACTTCAGAATCGGACATCTTCCAGTGAAACAGAACAGCTCATAAATATTTCCTAATTTAAAGATTTGATTGCTAGTTTTTCCTGGGATGATCTGTATGAGCAACATGATGCTCAAAGAGCATGAATTTTATTATTAGCTCTAGTTTTAATAAATGTTTTCCAGTTAGTAGCTTTGTAAAGAAAATCAATCAGCACTTTATAAGCCTTATAAGTTAGCTTACAAAAGATGTTGAGACCTAAGAACAAACTCCATAAAAAATATGTTTCAAATCCTACACCTCTCACCTTTGGGGTTTATAAATCCTACATAAATGTATATAATTAATCTAGTAGATGTGCAAAAAAACTATATTTTAGTGAAAAATTTAAGAGGTGTTCAAATGATATTAAAACCATATGGAAAAAAAACAGGTGCAGCAAAAAGAGAAGATTACTTCAAAGCTACCTTCAGATTTTGTGGATGGTGACAGTTTTTTTTATAATCCATTTGATAAAGCTAAGCATTTTTATGAATTTTTTGTTAACATTGGTCAAACATTGGCTAATAATTTTCCTGCTGGTAGTGGATTATTAATCAGGATATTTTCCTATTATTTTATATTACGGATCCTATGTCACTTAAATTCTAATTCTATTCTTAATAAACATCAGTATAGTTTAAGCAAAAACCACTCTACTTATATGGCTCTGCTTCACCCGATTGACAATGTTACTCTAGCAATTGAAAATCATGAATTCACTTGTAGTATTTTTATAGACTTGTCAAAAGCTTTTGATACAGTTAATCATTATATTTTATTAGAAAAGTTGTACAAATATGGCTTTCATGATTTTTCATATAAGTGGTTGAAAAATTATATCTCTAATAGAAAACAGTTTGTTTGCATTAATGGTTACTATTCAAATGCAGCAGGATCACTCTGTGGGGTTCCCCAGGGGTCCATTATTGGACCCTTACTATTTCTTTTATATATATATATATATATACCTTTCTCACTCAAATTTTAATTTATTGATTAAGAGTGTAAATGATAGTTTAATTGCTTATGCTAATTGGTTTCAATTTAAATAAATTATCTCTAAACTTAAAAAAATCTAACTTTATTATTTTTAGTGGAAAAAGATTTTACCCGAAGGGCTTAGCAAAAATTACAATTGAGTCTTTTGAGTTGCATCAAGTGTCAACTGCAAAATTCTTGGGAGTTTTTGTTAATGAGAATTTGAGTTGGAAGGAACAAGCTGATTATGTAAGTAGGAAGATACATAAATCTACTGGCATAATAAGCAGGGTTAGGAGTGTCTTCTTAATCTCTATTATAGTTTAATTTATCCGTATCTCTTATATTGTAATATAGCTTGGGCGAGCACTTTTCCTATTAATCTTCATAAAATGGTTCCCTTCAGAAACGCTTTGTTAGGATTGCAACCCGTTCCAATGTATATACTTCATCGGCTTCTCTATTTAAAAAACTTTAGACTCTTACTGTTTATGATATCAACATTTCTCAAATTTGTGTTTTTATTAATGAAATATATTCAGGTGAAGGTAACATTCCAGAGCAATTTACAGGGTATTTTAAAGTAAATTCTCTTTAAAGTAAAAAAAAAAAAACTCGTCAATGTGCAGATTTTCAATTCCCAGAAATTCTTACTCTATAGGATTTAGGGGTATTAAATTATGGAATAATTTATCTCATTTAGTAGAAAAATATTCTTCTTTAAAAAATTATAAAAGGTGTATAAAAATTATTTTATTGCTGTTTTGTAATTGTGCTTTTGTTTATTGATTTTTTATGAACTTTATGTATTCTATATAGTTTTTGAAGTATATTATTATATATTTTTTTCCTTCTTTTAAATTTTTTTTTTTTTAGTTTAGTTTTGTTGTTGCTGTGTAGGTGGAGGCTTTAAATGAGGTTTTTTGCCTCTCGCTGCACAATATTTGGATTGTTTTCTTTTATATTTGTGCAAAATAAATAAATAAAAGTGAAGTCCCTCGAGACCATGTTTCTGTCAGACACAATACACACAGCTGCTGATGTACATTGCTTATCACATTACAACAAGGTCCCCATATACAGTGCACTGCTAAACCATGTCTGTTACATACACACGCACATGTACAGTAACTCACTAAAGCTCTGATATAGCATGTATTTGTTAAACACACTGACACACACTAACACTACTTTGGTGGAGGACTCTTACATGATAGTCCATGAATGTCCTTATTAGACACAGTGTTCTCATAAAACAGGTCTCAGTCAAACACGCAGACTTACTCAATCCTAATCGCAGCAACTAAACCGCACACAAAATCTCAGTCATTTTGATCTCAAGACATGGTTTCAGTGCAAGGAGCAGTTCACAGTGTTCACCCTTGCGGTGAATTCCTCCCAGTGACAATGCCAAGTACCTGCAACATTTTGGGAATAATAAATCAGAATATGATTTTTATAAATTATCTTTTCTGACTCTTCTCTTGGATCAGCAGCCTCCAACTCATCTAATGCATTCCCCTGCATTGCGGTCATGTCTCATATTTTCAGCTACGTTCTAAAAACAGAAACAAGAGATCTTTCCTATTTTACATTTGTTATATATATATATACAGTAACCCTAGAAAGTATTTGGATACTTAAGTCACATTTTCATGCAATTCATTTTACTGCATTAGAAACCATATCAAACCAAAACATTTATTTTAAAGGATACATAAAACTTAATACAAAAAAAGTTTTTACACAAAACATTTCATTTAAAACAGATTGGTACGTTTAAGAATATTTAAATTCAAAACAGCATTTGGATCACCAGCAATTGTATTTGTTAACGATCGCAAACAGTGTCTTAGTATTTAGTCTGACATACTAGGTTTTGCAGAACCGCTAGTTCTACAAATAATTATGTATCAAGTATCAGCCTGTTTCCGTGAAAATTCCAGTAGTTTCCACCAAGATTGATCCAACAAATATTCCTTTTTTTTATAAGAGCAACAACAACTCTGCTTATTATTTGAAGGTGTGTCCGTAAAAGTAAGACTTCACTTTTTTTTTACTTTACTAGAGTTTTTTAGTCCACAGCAGCCTGATAACCAGTCAGAGACCAACTAACTAATGTTAATTTTAACTTGTGTTTAAGTAAAGTTAAACAGCACTAAAATAAACAATTTTAAAATAAAAAAAAGTATATGAGATTAATTTGTGCCTGAAAACACATCACTTTGCAGAATTTATAAGGTAAGAAAATGCATTGTCATAAAAAAAAAAATGAAAAAAACTTCAGTCCTGAAAAATAATGTAAAAGGTTTTTTTTTTAATAGTATATATACAATTGCTGATAGTCTTCTTTATTTATTCTTTATATCATATACTGTATGTTAAATTTTTTGTTTAGTAATTCAGTCCTGGTGTTCTAAAATAGATAAATAGATTGTGTGGAATAAAAAAAAAAAAAAAAACACAAGACCAAATATGTTTATTGATCATCAAATGAATATTGGTGAACAGTAATACACTAAACGTTGGCACTTTACTGTTTTTTGGACCTAAATTAGAGTTTTTTAGTCAGCATGGAGGTGAAGCAGGGCATCTGTTTTTTATTTTTTAAATTGTTCCCGTCTGCATTAAGTCTGGAAACCTTCATGTTGACCAGTGTTAGGATCTCAGTGAACTCCATAGTTGGGCCATGCTGCTTCAGCGTTTCACATAAATCCTGAATATAGAACGTTCCAGAGTTTGGATCATGATATGAAAAGATTCCTGTTCAGAGAAGAAAATAAAATTAGTGTATAAATGTGACCATCATTACTTTTACATGTTAATATAAATTTTAAACAGACTTATGTAGATACAAGATTGAATTGATATACCTGTTGTGTTTAAGTATTATTATATATTTTTTTATTTTAGGTTTGGGGAAGATGTATCTCAGTGATCAGAACAACCAAGCTGCCACTGCTGGGAACTGCTGAGAGCTCATAGCCCTCAAATTGTATGAATAAGATAATTGGAAGTTGCTATAGATAATGCTGTCTGCAAAAAAAACATAAATGTAAATGTTCCTACACTAAGAGTTCATGACATATTCATTAGAAATTTTAGAGAATTTTGTGAAAATAGAGCAGTTAATAAAGAGGCTTTATATTATACTTAACTTTCTGATTAAATCTTAAATATAATAATGGCTTGAGCTTCAAATCTTTACTATAAATGTTTTTCTTATCTTCTAAATTATTTACATTTATATATTAATCTAAGTAAATTAAATTTAAAAAATTTATTTAAAGAAAATAAATCCATAAGTAAAATGTTATCAGTGTCAGCATGCATTTGAAGCATGACAATTCCACAACCTCAGCTACATTATTCAAGTAGAGAGCAAGCAGGAGTATATTTCTATAAGTTAAATCTTCATTTTTCTATATATGTAATGTTTTATTGATATACTGTAATCTACTAAAGGAAGAGCAGAGTTGTTGTTAACAGTCACTTGGAAGATGAAGATCTTGGGTTTCCCAACAAGGCTCTTACACTCATCCCCTCTGAATAAATCTGTTATTTCCTTAATTTCAATCTGATTATCAAATGCTTTAATTTTCCCTTCAAAGATGCGGACAAAGCAATCCGCATCTTTTTGGTTGGCTGCAGCAGCTATGGTTAAATAGGTTAATAATGTTTCTGCAACAAAATGTATAGTAAACAAGTCAATTCTCAAAAAAAAAAACCCATCTGATTATACCTTATTTTGTTATTGTAAGATTGTACTTCAAACCCTAATTCTGGAAATCTAAAAAATAAAAATGGAAAGTGGTTATGGGTAAAGTGAACAGAGACATACAGGAGGCTAAAAAGATCTATGTAAACACACACACACACACACATACACATACATACACACACACACCAAAAGCAGATATCTAGTCAGTATTGCAGAATTTAGAGATCTAGGCTAGATGACTGTTTTGAATGTTTGTGAGAGCGCACCTTTGTGTGAGGTTGTCTCTGTCTATATCTGTACCTCTGCGCTCTGATAAAAAGTTTTTTGGTTGAAGATTAGTGCCAAGCCACGCCTCTTGTGGTTCATCTTGTACTCGTCAAGTTTGCTGGAAATTATAAGAATATACTATTTTTTTTATACAAAATTGTTTAATTAATAAATAAATTATAAATAATTATATATATTATCCATCTATCATTAGTAACCATTATTATACTACATTCACCAAAGTAGACTATACAACAGCCCACTACAGTGTAATTAGAGAGATACAATAAGAGAGAAACAGCATAGCATTCATGGTAAAATCACACACACACACACACACACACACACACACACACACACACACACACTACATAATAAATGTATTAGTTTTACCTTTCACTTTGCACACTTGTCCCAGACATTGTCTCTCTTAGAGGTGCTTTAAACACAATGAATCTAATGTAAACACTTCCTGTACTTGCTCCATATTTCAAAAATCCAATTTTCTTTTTTGTAGTGGAAGTCTAACATTGAAGTTACATAAAAGTTGTTCTCAATTGCTGTTACACTAAACCCTATTGTCTGAACCAAATGCTCAGTTGCCTGAACTCACCGATTGAATCAATCACTCTTTTGGCAAAACCATAAGCACTTTTCACATTTTCATTGTGATGCACCCGTGCTGCATAATGGTGAGCACAGGTGACAAAAGTCAAACACAATTAAAGCACAAGTGTCACCACTTGAACACAACAACTCAAAATGGATCACACTTGTGGCTAATGATGTGAGGGAACATATACAGTAAGCCAGTTCAGAGAGCACTGGTTTGTGAAACCCTACAACGGCCCACGTTCATATTTCCACTGGCCCGAAGCCTCTGTTATAAAATTAATAATATATAGCCCCCAGTACTGTCGTCCACAGTATCAAAATACACGTGTAAAAAAAGCAATTTTATATTTCACCACAAGATGGCAGTAAACAGTAAACTTTGCGCCTGATCTGTTTTTTTGCCCATTTCTAAAATAGCAACTGGAATTAAGTAAAGGAAAGTTGACAGCGAGTGAAGAAGTTTCATCTTATATTAAGAGACAGTTGGAGGCAAAAGGAGTGGAGCTTGAATTTTTTTCGCACGGATGCATCCGACACCGCTCAGTTACTGATTTTTTTAATAGGGAGTGGACAGTGAAATGAACGTGAGTGAAGAGCTACTTGACCTCCAGAGCCTTAAGGACCAAACAAGAGGGTTTATTTGATTCTGTTTGTTCTGCCGTAGATGGCATAAAACTACAGTGGAATAAAATCACAGGGATTATTACGGATGGCGCACCTGCCATGGTGAAAACTACATTGTATTATTTACCAACAAGCTCTATGTGCCAAACATCTGAAATATGATCACGTTATGAAACCAGTGATAAAGGCTATTAACTATATTCGCTCCAAAGCCCTGTGTCACCGCCAGTTTCTACTTGACATTCACGCTGAATACGGAGATGTTGTGTATCACACTGATGTAAGATGGCTCAGTCTGAACTGCATTGTTTATACTCTCTTAAAGAGGAAATTAGACAATTCTTGGCAAAAAGGGACAACCGATGCCAGAACTAACTGATCCTGTTTGGCTGGCTGATTGGATTCGACATAACCCGACATCTAACCGTCCTGAACTTAAGCCTTTAGGGTCAAAATGCAGTGGTAAGTAGGGCTGGGCGATATGGCCTAAAAAAAAAAATATTTTTTTTACAAAATTTTTTTTTCACAAAAAATCCTATTTGCGATTTGAACCGATTTTTTTCCCCTGCTTAAAATCAATCTGCATATGACAAAGAAAATGTTCAAAAAAAGTTTTAACTTTAATTATCCTTCTGGGAATTTAACCCACTTTGGGTTAAAGTGCAATCAGAAACAACTTTGCAAAATTGTAAATTGTGAAAATAGAACATAACAACATAAAATGTAACAACATAAAACTTTGTCATCATACAAAAATTAAGTTTTCTTTAAGCACAAGTTTAACATCTTGCTATTCAGAAGATCGGAGGTAGTTTTAACAAAGTGCAAACAAAACATGCAACAGCATTAAATATCAGTGCATGATAGCACAAGGTGCATATTTGTTGTGTAGTTGAACATCCTTTCTTTTCTTCTAAACATTCTTAGCCAGGAATACAAGACTGTCTACTAACTCTGTCTTGAGGCATGCACGTTGGCATGTAACAATGCCACCCCACACATTAAAAACTCTCTCTAAAGGGGGCACTCGTTGCTGGGACAGAGAGGGGTTTTTTTGCCAGTCTAATGGGCTGCTAGTTTTGGAAAATTCGGTTGGTGGCTCTTCCACCACTCAAGGGGATCTGTGTCTGGGTCTACCTCAGGGGTCAATAAGTAAGTCATCAACTCAGTCTCTATCTTTACTGCCTCTGACTGGTGGGGAGATGCCACTGGTGCATTCTTTTTGAAGAAGGCTGCTAAAATCATCTTTTTCTTGGGTGGAGGCTGTGCTTCTTCATGGCGCACCTGCACTGCTGGGCCAGGCTGCTGTGGTGTACTGCTGTTGGCAGGAGCAGGTAGAGACATGAGCTCAGCCTTAGCGACAGCCCTTTTTTTGACTTGTCCCACCTTGTCCCGGTCAATGTAGGTTGTGTGGAACCTTGGGTCCATCAGTGAGGACAAGGTCCAAGAGTTCATCCTTCGCTGTATTTGTCATCAAGGTACTGCATTATGTTTCTTTTTATTGTTTTATTGAGCTCTGTGTCTTCCTCCTCTGGCTGTAGGAGACTGGTTTTAAACAGATGGAGGACTGGTTTAATGTAGGAAACACTGACATAACACCCCCCTGAGAGTTCGTTGGTAAAGTCTTGGAGTGGTTTCACGGCTTTATTTATGGACTCCAACACATCTAGGTCTTGCCAAGTGGGCGCTAGATGACGACTTTTCTTGTCCGAACTCAGGACACGAACTATGTCCTTCTCCTGCTCGAGAAATCTCTTTATCATTTTTTGCCGTGAACCCCATCTGGTCGGGGACTCGGTTACTAGCTGATGAGTGGGTAGACCAAGCTCCGCCTGTACTTCAGTCATGTCTCTTTTTTTTTTCCAGCTGTAAGAAAAGGCAGAAACAGCTTTTTTACACACCCCAATGGCACGTTCGATCCGTGAGTTCCTTTACACCATTCTCTGTAATAAATATAGAATTCAATCAAAAGACATTTTAGTAAAACATGACCTTCATTCACAAATTTTTAATGGTATTATTACTTCTTTTACCGATAGAGAAGCACTGGAGGTTGGGCCACTCGTTGTCATTCAGAGCTATGATCATGTTGGTGCCGCTGTCTGTAGTCATACAGGTTAGTCGGTCTTCAACGTGGTTCCAAGAGCTCAGAGCATCTTTTAGCCCCTGGCCAATTATTTCCCCTTTGTGGTCGTCGGGAATGTACGCCATTTGGAGGCAGACGCTTCGCAGAGTCCAGTCGCCGTTAACGAAGTGCACTGTTAAACTCTTATAGGGCTGCATCATTCAACTGGACCATAAATCTGCTGTGGCGGAGTAAAACGTCTCCGGTTCCAACTCCTTAGAAATCCTTTGGCGTGTATTATTATATAACTGAGGCAAGGCAACTTCAGAAAAATATTTGCGGCTTGGTAGCACATATCTGGGGTCCAAAACTTTCAGCATATGAATAAACCCCGGCTTTTCCATCAGTATATATGGGCACCATATATTTTGCGATATACATTGCCACTGCATCCGAGATTGCTTTTCACCGGGCCCCATTTTTATTATAGTTTGTAAATGTTTGTAAGACTGTAGGTTGTATTTTGGCGGGTGTGCTTGTGCTGCCGCTGTCTTGTTCACTTCTTAGGGCCCTACATCTCTTCCACTGCCTCTGTTTCAGGTGCTGCCGTAAATTTTTGGTACTGCTACCTTTGCTTGCAACAGCCTTAACACACACTTTGCAGCTGGGTTTTTTTTTAGGGCAGATATTTTTTTTCGGACCAGCGGTAAGTCCAAAAAGCCCAATTCAGCCCAGAAAATTTCATGTTCTCCATTACACAAGTTCTTCTGTTAGATTAAAACTTGGATTCATCTTCCACAGATTGTTCATATAGCCTCTAACTTAGGCACCAACAAAAACAAGCTTATTTCTAAAGTATTCAGAATTAAATGCACATGGTTTTAAATCACAGTAATTTTTGGTATGGTGTAGAGTGTACTTTTGTAACTAATTCAACATCAGTTCATCTTGAGAATGATGAATATGTCCTGTTCAATGACCAGAGGGCCTTTGAGTCATTCCTCTTGCAGAACAGTTGCCAGGTCACTACATTATGCTGGTGGATTTTCTCTTCCAAAACACCCTTAAGTAGCTGAATAATATTCAGATCTGGTGATTCATGTTTATCAAACCACTCTGTCACCACTCTTGCTGTGTGTATTGGTGTCTTATCATCCTATAAGTATCTTCACTGAACCACCTTCATAGTATAATCATGTTTAAACCATTGGGTGTAAAAATCCTCCAGAATGACTCAGTTGTCTTGTCTATCTCATCCATTCTGCATATGCAATGTGCCTAAATTATCACATATCCACCATCTGCTTTAGTCTGGACATGCAACAGTCAGGTGTTAAGCTTGTGAAGTAGAAAAAGAGAGAGACAAAGGCCAAACAATGACACGAAGATGTGTCAGAAGCAGAAACAGACACTAACTTGTCCACAACATTAAATCTAAACATTAACTCTTACACTGCACCGAGTATTTCAGTAGATGTTGTAATTGCTGGTAAATCCTTATGGCAGTTGATTCTCAAACTGGATGCTGCGGCCCCGTGGTAGTCCACCAGGTGTCGCTAGGGGGCCGCATAGAAATTCTAGAATCTATAATTATAAAAAAATATTTTACCTTTATTCCAGGATTGTCAACCTATGTAAACTATCATGAATTAAAAATATAAATGAATTATAAATACAACAAATTCTAATATAGTATACATTTTACGCAGCACACTATGCTGAAACATCACCAAAACCTCAGTTGATGTACTAGTGCACAGAAAGTAAACGCTGATAAATGCTAAGACTCTTTGAAATGGATATGTTTTTAAATAGAGGATGCAGTGTCTCAGCTTAAAAATCTTAATACAGATGAGCCTTGCATGAAAAATAAGGATACTGTGTAAATTTGACATTTTATAAAATATAGCTTTATGTATTATAGTGACAGCAGACCACATTGTACACTGTGCTTGAATATTTTACAAGTTAAAGTCTTTAAACCATTTAAACCCAATCGACATCTCACAACAACTCATCCGGGAATAAAAGTAAGGATTTTTTCCAGAGAAAGAAAGAAGAATACATCAAGCACAAATGGCCTACTGCTGAAAATGTTTGAGAACCACTACTCCATGGCACTCCAGAGCAGCAGACCTCCTCTGTACATTGTTCCACATCACTCCTCTGGTCTGAATCTTTTTTAAAATGTAAATAAAACATAAAATAATGATAAATTAATATTTATGTTTAGACACAACAACATTATTTTAGACATTATATTTAGCATCTTTTAAGTCACAAGGAAACAGGATTAGAAATTGAACGCTGACTTGCCATCTCACTTGTGAATATGTGAACAATTGTTTGAATTTATCATATTTTAAAGGAAAAACAGGAGCCTTTATATTGGTATGAGGTAAAAACTGAGAAAATTGTTATGTAACTGTACTATAGCTAAACAAATTATTAACACAACTGAAATTCATGTTTACTAAATGTAGCTAATTACTTATATACATTAGAAAATGCTTAATAACCAGACAGATAAGTCTGTAATCTAATTTATTCTATTTGGTAATTGTAAAATTTTACCAGGCATAGAACCATATAACCACTATGTCATATTTTCTTCCCATAATGTGTTTGGTGTAGAATATGTTTTACTAATCCCAAATTAGTATGGATTAGTATGACTTTTAAATGTTTGTTCAGTGTTCCAAGAACTAGAATAACTCCTCACTTAACATACTGTAGGAACTGCCTTCCTCCACAGTTTTTAAGAGGTCGAGGTCTGGCCTCCTTGTGTGTGTGTGTGTGTCAGAGTATAAAAAAACATTAAATATGCCTGCCCAAAACCAACTTGGATTCTTTTGTCATTGTCTTAAATTATTTGAATCTCACAATAAAGCAAAAAATATGACCACACCTAATTTCAGCTTGGCCAATGAAACACAAGTTTCTGTTTTGTGTAAACATTGCGCTGGACAGAAAATGAAACTGAAAATTATTATTCAGGAAAAACAAGACCTGCCTCTGAGAGACAGTGTGTTAGACACAGCTGAGAGACTCTAAGATCCACAAGTACAATGGCAGGTGAGAAGAAAAATTGCAAGTCGTTTTGTCGTATGCCAAGTTTATGATTATTTATGTTTAATTGTAATTGATTTGGGGTTTTTTTTATGGTTGCTTTTATTACCATAGGTACATTTATTGCTGCATTTTATTTTTATTTATTTAGGCCTAAACATATTTTTTATCTGATGCAGTTTCCAAAAGTGAGCTCACAGGACACAAAAAGAAGTACAAGACAAGGCTGTTGGCATGTTTTGTGTTTGTTTCAGCTTTTGAGTTTCAGGTAGGATAAATTATCATTACTCATATAACACTTCTGTTATTAAGCCTGAAGTTACATTATGTGCAATAAGGGGCCTAAATTCTAGCATTAAAAGGTGCATTAAAGTTAGTAAATACTCCATCATATTTAATTGACTGTTAAAGCAAAGAACACAACAGACCGACCAGCAATACTTAGGCTACAGCTAGGAGTACACATTTACACACACCTTTACAAGTATTTATATCTTGGGCAATTTTGCATAACCGGTGTACATACTGGCATGTTGTTGAAAGTAGCACCAGACATCCCAAAGCTAACTGATTTAAACACAAGGAAAGCATGCACAGAATTGAATTAGGTTTTCTTTAGTTTGCTTTTAATGAATATTGCCTCAAAGCAGCTTTACATAAATAAATAGATTGCAAATATAAATTTTATCAATTTAAAATAATTCGTATAAATGCATCCATAATGAGCAAGCCAATGATGACAGAGGCAAGGACAAACTTCCTGAGATAGTAAGAGAAAAACACCTTGAGAAAAATCAAACATGAAACATGAAAAATTAACATATTCTCATCTGGGTGACCCAGAATGTCCATACATTATATTCTATCAGCGATGGGGTTATCAGCTGTTCACTGAGTGACACTTAAATGCAAAACTGTTCATGGCAATTGGAGCCCTAAGCCACTGTTGCAACATCATTGAATTCAGGTAAGAATCCTAATAAACCTAGTTTTATTGTGTGCAGGAAGGTGACCTAATGTCACAAAATTAATGTACATCAATACAAGAACAAAACTGTGAATGAGGGAAATGTGAAAATGAGAACAGATAAAAAAACAAAACATGAACCATTGCCCGTGACCAAGAACCAATTTGGCTTATTAATTAAAAAAAATTAAAACCTAATCAGATAGGAATACTTAAAACTATTGTAAATGTCCTTTTGGGTGTAATTGTGTGTGATAGCTCAAGAGGGGGCTGTGTTCATTCTATAGGTGTGTTATAGTTTTCTTTTTTTCCCTCGGGACCATAAGCAAGAGAGATTATATTACCACACCTGCGCACAGTGATGCTGTTCTTAACATGAAGCACAATAAAAAGTCGGACTGGTCGTTTCACAGAATCCTGCTTCCATTTCCATTATTTTCTTAGAGAAAAGTACTTTAGGCGAACTTGCCGGTTTTTGAAAACGCTCGGTTATACTAGGAACACACCCTGCCCACACACCCACCAGGCTTCACATGCTAATTTATAATTTTCATAACCAGTTTAAATACTGGCATGTTCTTAGTAGGTAGCAGAAAACCAGTCAAGTCAAAGCAAAATTATGTGAGCACAGGGAGAGCATGATCGGAAACTAAATCCAAGTAATTTGAGCTCAGGATTGGCACACACATGGAGTTTTAGTGTTGTTTCCATTAATACTTTAAAAAGCACCTTGTGTGACACATGTTCAATTTAAGATTTATTATAATTAGATAATGAAGCATTGTAGATAACAAATGCCCAACACATGTTTGATGTTTGCACCCAAATTTGCATTAATAATTATTGTACTTACAGTCTGTCAGTTTTTGCATTAAACAACTAACACATACCACTCAAAATGCCTTAATCCAACAGATCCTTAAACAACAGAGCAGCCCCTCAAGTCAACAAGGTATGTATAGTAATGTAAGATGCCATGAAATATCCCAAACATGCAACACAACAAAAAAATTAAGAAAAGTTATGTTCTAACAGTAGAAGAATTCACTGATGAACTTCGGATTCTGCTTATCGGAAAGACCGGTGTGGGCAAGAGTGCAACAGGAAACACCATTCTTGGAAAAAAAGCTTTTAAATCTAAAACCTCCTCTTCATCTGTAACCTCATGGTGTGAAAAAGCCCATAAAATTATACATGGCAGAAAAGTGTCTGTTATCGACTCTCCAGGTCTGGTTGATACTGAATTATCTGCAGAAGAGGTGATCAGTCGGATTAAACTGTGCATTCCATTTTCTGCTCCAGGACCTCATGTCTTTTTAGTTGTGAATAAAATAGGCAGATTTACAGATGAAGATAAAAACACCGTTAAGACATTTCAAGGAATTTTTGGGGAAAAGTCCCCCCTGTACACTATGGCTCTCTTCACTTATGGAGATCAACTGAAAGGGGAAAATATTCATAAATTCGTACGCAACAATTCGAAGCTTTTGAGTTTTCTTGGGGAATGCAATGGTGGATACCATGTGTTTAATAATGAAGATAAGAATCCAGAACAAGTCATCCAGCTCCTGGACCAGATTGATAAGATGGTCACTGTAAACGGTGGAGGACATTACACTACAGAGATGCTTCAGGAGGCAGAGAGAGCAATAGAAGCAGAGAAACAACGAATCCTGAAAGAAAATGAAGCACAGAGACAAAATGAGATAGAAGATCTGAGGAAAAAGTTTAAAGGAGAAACATTTGAGATAGAAAAAAAGAAGAAAACTCAGCAACATGAAGAGGAAGCGAGGGAGGAGGCAGAAGAAGGTTTCTATTATTATTTTGAAATGGCAAATGACATTTTTCAGGTTTGCATTAGTATATTGCAAGTTTATGGAATAACACAAGTTCCTGTTCCAGACTTCCAGACTCTCTATATGAATGTCAAAAAACTGTTTAACTAGTGAATCCCTCCTGTGTTATTAATGTGCCCAGAATAACATATTTATATGAGCACAGTTTTCTTTTTCTTTCCTGTATTTAAAGAAATTAGAAACTGATAGTCTCAGAAGAACAATTATACAGTACTAGTAATCAGAGTAATATATTAATGAATACACAACAACATGGAAAGATGCTATCATTTTTTATTAATTCTTATTATGCATGCAGTTTATGTGCACATCATTTTCTCTTAGATTAGTTTGATTTATACTTTCGAATAATAATTTTTTTACTAATTTCTTTTTATTTATTTACAGTGCATTAATGGCAGACAACCTTAACAAGAACAACATGCCGATACTGCATACTTTACAAAACACACTAAAATACTAAAGCAATATGTAACTCCAGGGTGGGTGTAGGATTGGTTTTATCATCGGTACAATTCAACAAAGCAAAAAATCTTATTTAAATGTATTATAAACATTAGTTATAAAACAGTGCTCCACTATTCAGTGTGTTTTAGTAGGCCAACATTAATGTCATTCCTGTCACCAGATGTTTTTTTAAGAGTATACTGTAGGATAACAATAAGCTTGGATTTTTAAGAATCAAACAGAACAATAAAAATACAAGGATTTAGTTTAAAATCTGTTACCTTCATTAAAATTTCATGTAGAAAATGTATACAGGAATACCTTGTTGGTTTACTGGGAATGGACAAATGTATACAGTATTGTTCAAAATAATAGCAGTACAATGTGACTAACCAGAATAACCCAGGTTTTAGTATATTTTTTATTGCTACGTGGCAAACAAGTTACCAGTTGGTGCAACTAACGATTATTTTTTCTGTCGTCTAATCTACCGATTATTTTTTTTATTATTAATTTATTTATTTTTTTCCGATTAGTCGACTACTCTAATGATTATTTGTATTTTTTGCTTAATCTAGTGTTATTTTTTTTTAATTAGCAAATTAAATCTTTGGATAACTTTACAAAAAATGATAAGTACAACTTCTAATATAATATTTTAACTTTTATTAAATTTTTTCCAAAAAATACTTCAATGTTTTTACAGTATACAAAAATAAAGTGGCAAAAATAAAATGTAAACAACACTTTAGCATCAGGCACAAATAATGCCATATTCAACAAAAGCACTGCTCAACACTGTGCAAAAATTCATGAAGTGTAAGGCCATTTGGGCGTGCAAACAGTGACATCCTTTTTATGAAAGAAATCTTGTACACAGCTTTGCCTCTTCCTGAGAAAAACCAAACACAATAATTAACATAAGGAACCAATTTAAACATGAAATCTATGAATGCTAACAATATATAAACTTTACTGTATTTCAAAAAGGGTAGTAAATCTGCATATTTTTAAATGAACTGAATGTGATTAATTACAATGTTTGATTACTTTGATTACAATATTGATTGTATTTCAGAAAGTGTTGTGAATTTGTCATTTTATAATGAAATACAGAAAGCAATTTTACTCTTTTTAACTAATGAGAATTTGTTATCAGTTATGTACTTGTGATTGTTTTATTTAATTGGCTTGTGTCAAAAGTAAACAAAAATGCACTATTAGTCTATTTATCTATATCTTCACGTACAATACTAGATTACAGCGAACTGTTAATGTAAATCTAGTAGTTAATTTTAAGTCTATGTGCATAAACAACTTCCAACAACCAGTAAATGTAAATTAAAAGTAAAAAAAAAGTTTGCTATATTGTCGCCAAAGTAATCTATACAGTATATGTTTACAGTTTATACCATTAGCGATTAGCATTACCATTATTACCAAGCATATATTAATTAATTCTTGACCAAAACACAGCAGGTAAGAACACAACAATTACTCCCAAAACCAATTGTAATAATAAACACTTACAAAGATGGCACGTCCTTTTGAGGTCGGAGAGCGCCAGGATGTTTTCTTCTGAGGTGCTCGTGCAAAGCAGTTGTGCTGCCGTGATACGAAATCTCGGTTTTGCAAAGAAAAGTAAGGACCATTTATATATATATAGTATAACAATTAATAGAAATATAGTAGGCTCCTCTTATGAAACTTGGCACAAATGTTCAGAAAGGGCCTACAAGAGCATGGGACACACTTTCAGAACTGTTAGTACATCAATGTGTAATGCTTGAAAAGGGTGATGTACAGAACAGCATAAACAGGGTAAATTATACTGGCTGGAAATATTGGAAAAAGGTGGGTCAGGATTGTGGGAAAACATATAATAGTGCCCAGAGTGTCGAGAAGCAAAAGATCTTCGGCGTTGCACTATAAAATATAATGAAGTTGGAATATATTAACAGTATGAAACACTCTTGAACAGCTAAACAGACATATAAACGATAACAAAACATTAGACATAATATTAAACAACAAGCTTTGGCAGTTTCTGTAGAGCTGCCTGACAAAGTCAAGGGCTGGTATCAAGTGCAAAATACTTCCATATTTTACCCTAATGATCGAGCAAAAATTAAAAATTTTAAAGATTTAGAGCCAAGAAGATCAGATATGGAGGCCTACAAATAATATATACATTCCCTTGTCACCTAATAGGCAGTATTTAGAATGTCACAAAGCTATTGAACAAACAGTGGCAACTCATGTAATAATTGGTAAGCACACACAAGTACAGGTGACAGTGGAGTTAGTTAAAAGAATCGGTTGAGCAAGAAACAGAGAGCTTAAAAAAATTTAATAATAATAAATAAATAAAAGGAGCTACAGAATAATTAAGGACAAAACACCAAACTGTTTGACTAGTGGACTATATTCCTATATAAACTTAAATAGTAAAAAAAATGGTGATCCCGAATCCACACACTTTACTTTCTAACATGAAAATACAAAGTTTCCAAAAATACTAAGTGGTATAGCATAATTGACCTCTGCCTCTTCTGTGTACCATTACAGCCAGAGTAAGAATTTCTGTTTGCATTTACATATCATTGACAATATACACTAAATTATCACAAAGATATGGGGAATTATTCACTCATTGCTAATGTATTTTGAGAATTTACTAATTTATATTGTGTTAAATATAATTCGCACAAATGGGCATAATGTCGATAAAAAGAAGCTACAATGCTGTAAACTAAAAATGTAATACTTAGGAAGGGTACTTAAGGCACAATGCCATAAAATATAGCTAGCCCATGTGGATACTATTCAGAAAGCACCAAAATCACACACTTCATCCCTTCATTCCCTATACACATCATACGCCCTCAATTCACTTTGGCCAGTCAATCACGTGTCATGTAAAATTCCAGTAGATCTGGTTATGGTGTGATACTCACAGAAGCAAAACTAACAATCAAAAGATGTGTCATGATAAACTCAGTAGATAGAGCAGACTTCAGTACAGAAGACACCCTACACAAGTGCTAAGACATTCTTAAAAACAAGATCCAAGATTTTGATTTCTGTATCTTCAAGGTTTTGGGGATACAACTTTCATTAAATGCTTATGTTATCATTAAAATGAAAGAGATAGAGCAGGTTATACAGATGTTAACTATAAAGTGAATCAGATTAATTTAAAACAGTTGTACGTGCCACAGTACTCCATCCATGCTCAGCACTATTAGTAGGGGAAAAGGGAACAACATACACAAGGTGTAGGCCTAAAGATGTCAGGCCAACCATATCAGATCTGCTATTGATATAGAACTATATTAGCCATTGTCATAACACGTACACAAAATAGAGGGCTCCATGGTTAAAAAGGAATGTGGCAGCAGGAAAGTTGCACTATAGTACCTTGAAACTGGAATATCATGTTATGTGACACATCTAAAACAAATGTATAGAACCTTTATTCATTGGCTTGTAAGACTCCCCGCAATAATACTGCAGATGAGCGGGGCCTAGAATCATCCAACAGGTAGCACCTGACAATTGCATACATAAGAGTGTTCTAAGGGAAATACTAGGAAAAAAGTAATGGACATAGTCAACAAAATATATAAATTCACATTTAGATTACTTTGATATGTGTGGTTCTGTTATTTAGTGTTAGCTCTCTTTCTCCCCTGCAACCACAAAAAAAGGTGCGATCATTTTTTACTGTGTTACCGCAAAGAGCCACATCATACACATGGGCACATACGAACATCACCCATCCCTTCCTCTCACTCACACACACACACACACACACACACACACACACACACACAACCCTACCTCTGCTCAGCCAGATTTATTGTAAATATCACACACCAACATGAGAATGACAGAAATTGACTCCTACAGTTCTAAGACCACAGGCCAGTCAATTTCAACAATGAACATTCTGTGCACTGTCTCACACACACAAACTCTCAGTTTAACCAAGTACACAAACAAAAATATAATCATTTACAATAGCGTTTGTGTAGTGCAGTATCTTTTGGAAATTCCTGGTTGATGTTAGCATGGAGTAAGCTGAAGTTTTGCTTAAGATTTGAAACTTTGAAATGCACTAATGATGCCTGACATAAGGCAGTCCTGTGTTCATCTTCATATTTTCGTTTTGCTGTGCATTTTTCCCTGCCATTTTTGAGGGCGAACTTGACATAAATTGTTTACTTAAAATGTAAGAAAACAATTTGCATATCAAAGTTTGTGGGTTTTTTTTATGTGCGTGTTCGCTTCGCATAAGTTCATTATGGTATTTTTGTCGAATGCACATGTGCGTGAGTTAACGCAAAGTTTCCCAGTAGGGTAGGGGTGCCCAAAGATTTTGGCTCAGGGGCCATGTTGATGTAAAAAAAATTGTCATACGGCCAGCATGAATTTTACATGCCACCGATGGGGGAGGGAATGTTGCTTTTTTTGTATTGCCTTTTATTTTGCTTTGTTTTACTATCCTTTCTTCTGCTAGGTAGATCTGATAACTGCCTGACCTGGATAAATGAAGGTAAAAAAAATTAATTGAATGCAAGTATCTTATGAAATTTGACTCAAACTCAAACCTTTATTCAACAGAATCAACAAATAACATGTTTGCATTAATGCGATGAGTCAAGTCAAGTCAAGTTTTTTGTTTAAAGCGCTTTTCACAACAGACATTGTCTTAAAGCAGCTTTACAGAAATCAACATCATTGTGAATGGTGTGCATTGGTGTGCATTTATCCCTGATGAGCAAGCCGTGGCAACTGTGTCAAGGAAAAACTCCCTTAGATGTAATGAGGAAGAAACCTTGAGAGGAACCAGACTCAAAAGGCAAGCCTTTAAGGTACGTCTTCGATCCGCTTTGACAGTAAGTATTCTCCTCAAGAAGCAGCCGCGCTCGAAGACGTACCTTAAAGGCTTGTCTGTGAACAGTTAAGCGACCACACCCTAGAGGATCTGCTGAGGATAGCTTCCTAAAAGGATCTTCACAGGGAAGAGAAGGAGAATGAGGCAGGGACCATCAGCAGCGGTGTATATAGGGAGGCGGGACTCCCGCATCACTGTCGTGTTTGGTCTGTCAGTCGACAGACGTGGTGTAATTGATGCTTCCAGGATTGGTCACGCCCGAGGCGATTCCCATAGTGAGATACCGAACGAATGTTTGAAAGAGAACTACTTTTTACTTAAGTACATGTCCGAGCAAAGACTGTACCTTCACTTGAGTAAAAAACTATAATCAGTACTTCAACTTTTAACCGAGTATTTTAAAACATGAGTATCTGTACTTCTACTTAAGTAAAGGATGTGTATACTTTTGCCACCTCTGGTTCCCAGTTAGCGTGTCGTATTTAGCATGTTTCATCTGGTAGTGCCCCTGTATTGAACTCCTTAAACACAGCCAGTCTCTTGGAAAATTGGGCAGACACAGTTGTTTCGTACTCAGTAAAAAAAATTCTGATTTTCACTTAGAAACTTCCTGAAAACGGCGGCACTCGCTGTCAACTTTCCTTTTCTCACTTCCAGTTGCCATTTTAGAAATGGGCAAAAAACAAGTTTCCTGCCATCTTGTGGTGATTTTATTACAGAGGCTTCGGGCCAGTGGAAATATGAATGCGGGCTGCATTTAGCCGGGGGCCGGACTTTGGGCATGTCTGCAGTAGGGGCACGATCATTTAAGTCTTAAAAATACAGTCTTGAACTCCATCAAAGCGAACACGCACATAAAAAAAACAAAACACAAACGTAATATGATATGAACATAAGAGGCAAAGAACCAGGCAAAGAGCTGCATGCGGGTTGGCCACCCCTGCAGTAGTAGAATTGAGTAAATGATGGGAATGGTAAGACTAATAAATAAATAATTTGCTGCTGATATAAACAGTCCATTATTCCACCGTATTGTTTGTTTGTTTATTGGAAAGCTCTTTTTCAGTCTTTTTCACATCTGGTCAAAATTCTTTACAGTTTTGTATTGTGTATGTTCCATTTACATTTCAAAAATATTTTATGTAAATTTAATGTTAGACTTCCACCAAAATTTTTTTTTGGGATTTTTGAAGTATGGAGCAGCTAGAGGAAGTGTTTACATTTGATTTATTGTGTTTGAAGCACCTCTACGAGAGACAATGTCTGGGACAAGTGTGCAAAGTGAAAGGTAAAACTGATACATTTATTATGTAGTGTGTGGTTTTGTGTGTGTTTGTGTGATATTAAATATAGTGTAGTTGTTACATTTTTATAATGCCCAAACTAAACTTAAGTTTTGGAGAGGTTTTCCATACGACCTGCGATGCCCATAGTGCCTTT